>CAKLNU010000204.1:3940000-4254973 GCA_922788865.1 Poeciliopsis turneri
GTTAAACTCAATAAAATGCAGTCAAATTAACTTTTTTTTTCACTCCTAACCTAGACGGGAGTTTAAACAAAATGTTGACTTGTCCTCATTTTCTCAGACATCCGGTTTTCTCAAGGGCAAAAACCTAATAACACTAAATGAGAGTAATTTTTACTTTCACCCAAATAACATCCATCAGTAATGTTAACCCGTTGTGCACAGAGTCTTGCATAAGTATTCATACCCCCTGCATGTTTTTACATTTTCACAAACTACTAGATTTGAGTATTTTCTGAAATAAACTTAACAACTTGGCGCATAACTGTGCAACGGATGGAAAACGATTGCTGCAGCATATCAGAAAATACCCCTATATGTTGCTACATTAACTACATTAACATTAACTTAACCCATATTTTTCATTGTAATCCCTTTCTCTGGCATTATGCAATATCCCCACAACAAACAGTATAAATACTTTTGGAACGCAAAGCCAGACAAAGCAGGTAAAAAAAAAAAAAAAAAAAACGTTCCCGTGTTCAAGTTTAACGCTCTTCTTCTCGTCCCTCATCTCGCCACTGAGCTGCAGATAATTATCACCGCTAAGCCATCCAAATGTACTGTTTAATCAAAATCCCTTTTTTCGTCTCAGAAAAGGCGCCGCACTGTATTTGTGAGCTGAACCTTGCAAGTATCTTCACCGCTGCACTCGCGTATGACAAGCCAGCCTCCACAAGCACAGAACTTGTCAGCATATGCGTGTAATAATTACAGTGCGAATGCGAAGAAGAATGGCTGCACTGATGTCGAGCACTGTTCTGACACCCTGGCTGGCAAATTACACCAATCCTCTGCACTCTCATTAGCAAAGAGCACAAGCGAGGCACCGAACGTTTAGATAGCTTCTCGTCTGTACCTGTCAGTGACTGTTGCTTTCTGCGTTCTAACCGGCAAACACAACTGCTGGAAACTTCTGACACTTACTCCCATGCTCTTTCTGATGACTTATTTGTTCCCTGAATACTTCTGCAGCGATGCGGAAACTTTTGCATGGAGATGGTCGCATTTAGAACATATTTAAGTTAAGAATCGGCACCGATTTTAAGGCCTGAAGAAAAGGCTTTAAATCAGTTCCTCCAACTTCTTCACAGCCAGATTTCTACGTAATTTTTTGGGCTTTTCTGTAATTCGTTAATGCAAAGTGGTTCGTCATTATCAGATGGAGGGAAAGTGCATGTCATCCTTTCAGCGGTGTCCCTGCATATTTATTTCAAAATGTTATACTTTTCCAGACTAAATTTTATAGATTCTTTTTTCTGACATTTTTCTATGATTTGATGGTATTTAAGGACCACAAGTTCAGCTTTCCTTGATTTTAAATTTGTCTAAAGAGGAAAACTGAGAAATGGCCCTTTTTTTGGTCACTAGAGCCCTTTTTAGTCCGTTTTAATCAAACTCCAGTTCGTGTTCATAGGCATCATAATTTGGGAATAATACTGTGTGAGGCTTAGCGTGTTGGGGCAGCAAGTCCGTCCTGGTGGCCCGCCAGGCTTATGTACCCCAGGGGAAACCCTTCATCCCCAAGCTAAGCCAGTCGACCAGACTATCAGGTGGAACATACCTGAAACGCAAGGAGGATGGAGCACAGATGCTCAACCACTGTAGACTGTTGTGGAAGCCAACGCTAACTGAGACAAGTCCCCCACCCAACCTGGCGGGTGCCATTATGTCATAGAAGCTCTCCGTCCTCCCTTTTCCACGCCTCCCACCCTCTCTTCCCCGTCCTCTACAGAGTAGGTGTGTCAGATCACCAGCGTCGGGAGGGGGGTCAGGGGAGAAGACTCATATTTGCTTAACCAAATCCACAGGGAGGCAACCCTCCTTTATCTACTTCCAAATTCACTGCGTCCACTCTTATTCAGTCATTTGTCACTTGCACTGTCTCCCCTTTCTCTCTCTCTCTCTCTCTCTCTGTCTGTCTCTCTCTCTCTCTCTCTCTCATTTTGTGTGTGTTTGCTCGGGTGTGTGCTGGCAGAGAGAGGAAAGCCCACAGACAATGCTCAGCATTTTACCCTGCTGCTCTCCTTCCTCGCTGCTCGTCCTGGCTTTCCCTCAGCGGTTTATCTTTTTCTTTTTTTTCTTTCGCCTTGTTGCTGAGGTCAGACTGGCACAGGCAGGCGTTGTTGGAAGCAGAGAAGATCTTGTGTGCGTGTGTGTGTGTGTGTGTGTTTCTGTGTGTAAGGTAGTGTTTTGTTGCTGAGCTTATTGGCTAGAATGCCAGGGTTAGTCAGGGCTTGCCCCTTTGTTTTACACACAGGGCCACACAGTAAGCAGGCAGAGACACACTAGCTCCCAGCAGTGCTCATAAATACCTGTGAGGCATTGCTGTATTGACTACCGCAATAGACCACTGCACAACTCAGGAAATGTCAAAGTCACAACCATTCACACCATTTACTGAAAGGATTACCGCTAAACACATCGGATTCATGGAGCACCGAAGCGGTTTGGGAAGGAATGGAGCACTGCAGAAACACAAAATCTTACAAGTTATGTTTTTTGCTTCTAGTGCAAATATCTTGGTACACTAGAAATAAGACAAGTTGCTTTTAAGCAAGATATATATATAAGCTTGTTTTAAGCCGTTAATTCCTTAATATTGATGAAAAAGTACTAGTTCCAGTGGCAGATTATTTCACTTCTAACATGGGAAAAATGTCTTGTTCTAAGTGACATAATCTGTCAATGGAATTGGTACTTTTTCACCAGTATTAAGGAATTATTTGCTAAGTGACCAAAAAGTGAGTGAGTTAGTTCAGGGGCTCCCAAACGTTTCCTCTCCCGGGCCCCCAAAGAGCCTTGATTGTCCAGGGACCCCCAGACCACAGATGATGCTGATATGTAAAGAAATATCAATTTTTTCGAATGTCCCTCCTCACTTTTATTCAATATTTAATAATTATTTAATTTGTTTGGCACATGCATAAACGCGTGGCAACACAGTTACAGTATTTTTTTCTGCTTTTGCCTCACAGTGAGCACTTGTCCTGCGCTTTCACCTTCTTTCTGCACGGCGAGAGCAACGTGTGTACCAGCGTGGAGATCAACCAGCACCAGCCCATCTACCACCTCACAGAGGAGCACCTCGCTCTGGCCCAGCAAGCGTCCAGCCCATTTCAAGGTTGGTCTTTTTTTTTTTTTTCTTTTCTTTTTTTATTGGTTGTGGATTCACTGCATTTCCTCTTCACGTATTTGCAAAAACAATCTGAAATAAGTAACTGGGTGAACACTGTGGTGTTCTTGCTCGTGTTACTTTAATTTGACTCTTAAAGTGAAGCAGCGTAGCGTTAAGGCTCGACACACCGGTTTGCTGCAGATGAGACAGACCTTTTACTGCTCGAGTCTAGAATATTGCACATAGGAGGACTCATTTCTGCGAGGATAGCATGTGGTGTTTTTTAATTTAACGCATCAACACTGCTTTGGAATTTCCCTGTTTCGATATAAAGGCCAGCCGAGGCGTTGGTCGGATGAGACTAACCACAGTATCCAGCGGAAATGAAACATTTGCCGGGTTTTATCCAGACCTTTGCTCCGACACACCAAGTCATCTGAGGAGAAGCTTTTCAATGAACGACACTCATTTAAATAAATGAAAATATTAGGCTCTAGTTTAGCATGAATCTCATTTTGTGTTTACTTGATACATAATGATTTGATCACTTAACCTCTGAAATAAGGTTGCATATATTCAGCACTCTGTAATCTATTCTCTTGTAAAAATTAGAAACATGTAAAATGTCGCTTTCTATTTTTGGAGTTGCACCAATCAGGCTTTGCTTTGATTGCTGATTTCTATTAATTTCCATAAGTCTGACATGTTGATTACAATTCTCACTAGCTGCATTTCCATTCACCGTATAATTGTGCAAATTATGAAAGAAAATTAGCTTAATGGAAACACTTTTCATTTAAAAAAACAAAAAAAACAATGTTTTTTGGTGAAAAGTTTTTGCGCTAGGATCTCGTATTGAAATTTGTTAATTTCTCAACACTTCCAATTTTTTTGCTTCACATGACTTGTGGTCAAACACAAGATGTGATCTTAATTGTGTTTTTTTGTGTTATTAAAAACACAGCAATTGCAAAATTTTTATTTTTGACATTGGCTGAATATCAACCAAGTTTTTGCGCAGATTTGTAATGGAAACGCAGCTGCAGATTCAAATTGTTTCCTCTAAAGCCAACACAATTCAAAAGATTAGACCTAAAGTAAGTCTGAAAGCTGCTTGCTTTTCTTTTACTACGGAACAAATATCAGAGACAGTTTTCAGGATATGTAAAAAAAAAAACTACAATTAATTGTTTTCTTCTATCTTTTTATGAAAATAATGTGCAATTAAATCACAAAAATGAAAGGCAATACAATTATTTAGCATTTTTGATTGCAAAATTAAAAATGCAATTTTAATTTTCCATCATATTTGGATGCTTTTAATTTTTGTCGCCTGCAGTCTAAAAGGTTGGGACACCACTGCTCTAAGGCCAGTTTGAATGAAAAAGGGGAGAAAATGTGATACAGGTTCTTTAATACAGCCAGTGTTCAATTAATAAATTGGCCCATTTATGGAGTAATTGTATTTCATTTCCACAACAGAATGACACTAAATTTCCCAATCAATTTTATTTGAATCCACTTTTCTTATTAGGCTATAAGCTGTGTGCAAATATCCCATAAAAGAAAATGTAGCCATCATCTTTTAGAAAAAAGATTTGTTTTCTTTTGGATTAAAACCTAAAAATAGAGATAAAACGACTACTCTTTAAAAATCACAACAGATGTTCTGCAGTAGATGTCTCTGAAAAACTCTAAAATGTCTTTTTCCAGGATAAACTGCTGTAAAATATGAATTTTAATTAAAATTTGTGGCTCTAAACCCGTTTTATTCAAGGGTACTGAGGGCAAAACTGTCTCTTTGGACTGTTAAGGTCACAGACTCCTATCTTAGTAAGATGTGTTGAATCAAACAGACAACAGTGGTGTCTCCAGTTGGGGCAGCTCCTTTTAAAGTCCCCCCCCCCCCCAAAATATCAAAAAGGGAAAGCTGCACACTAAATGCACTTTATTGGAATGAAAAATATTACCGTGGCTGCCTTAGCTGTCTTGGCTGCTGTTGCTGAAGATAATGCACATATAATCTTCTGTCAGGCTGATTTTCATTACTGAATGGCTCTCAGCCAGTGTGAAAGAAAAGCCTACTTTAGATTAGGTTGTGGTGTGGTTATAAAAAAAATAAAAAAAAAACCCTGCAGCTTTAATGATCTCCTATCACTCATCTGGAGCCCTGCTCTGGAAGTCAAAACTATTGCCAGCTTGCATACTCTCATTTAGACGTCACGGTGTAATGACTATAATTTACATTCTGCCCTGCCCTTACGAGAAGTGACTGACAAATGGTGTACTTTCTGGATTATATTTTTTGATATAACAATATTTTTAGAACTGCATCTCAGTTGTGCGTTTGACTTTTGTGTCAGAACACATTTTTAAACATCCTCTCTACTTAGTTACAAAAATAAAATGATTTGATTTTGACGTTAGTCAATATCTGGGTGTTTTGTTAAAGGTTTCATGGTGTAAGCGTTGCTTCTCTTGCTAAGAAACAAATTTATGTTAAGATTCACAGTCAGTATATAGATTCTACTGACCAGGACTTAAAAAGGCAGGTATACATTACTCAAAATTAAGACTGCGACTAACAATTATTTTAGTGATCAATTATTCAGTCTATTAATTACAGATTCTGCAGATTTTTCATTGAACCACGTAAGCCCTTTTCATACAGTATTAGAGATACTCTGAAATATGCAAATGAACAAATAATTCTTTAAATAAGAAAATAAACGTTGTATTGCCTAACATGCAATAACTTGGCTTTATTTTTTTGTGTAAAGCTGATACTGCCACTTGTGGAGTTTTTGTTTGGTAGAACATATTTACAGAAAAGTGCTTTTATCTCAGATGCAAACCGTATATATTTTTTGTACAATTTTGGCTTAATTACTGCTCTTAGTACGATTTATTTTCTCTTGCAAAATGATCTTTTCTTGAGTCTTTATGTTGCAGTTAATGATTAATCGATAACTAAATTAGTTGACGATTTTTAAAATTGATTCGCCACCATCAACCGATTAATCGTTTCAGCCCTAAACAATTAATTCACCGATAATAAGTTGTACTTCTATTCTCTTTTATATTTACAATGAGATTTCTCATTTTGAAGCGGCACACTGATGAGGCAGAGTATGAAAATCAGATACCAAACGGGAAACGGCGATGACTCAGTAAACTACTCAACCAAAAACTTACCCACAGTAAGTGGAGGCTTGGGGGGAAGATTGTCTTTTGCTTCAAAAATCAGATGTCATATGACCTTTGTGTTCAGTTTAAGCACTACTGACGCTCGCATTAAAAAAAAAAAGAAAAAAAAAGATGTTTTTAATTATTATGTACTAAAATATTGCATTGTTTATCTGCCTCAGCTGTTCACTTTGCAATTCTGTGTACTGATGTGATATGATGGCTCAAAGCTTCACACCAAGCTGTATAAATGTGACTTTGATTTGCCCGTAACGTCAACCCAATTTTTGCAAAAGTCACAAAGAGCGTGTTAAAGATATTACTGAAGGCGGTCATAAAGGTTAGAAAGTGTGAGTAAAGGAGTTTGGTGAGTATGGCTCTGCTTTCCATCACCAGCCACTCTGCTCAAAGGAAATTATTGTTCTGGGCAGAGGGCGGCCGGTGCTTTGACCCTGGACGCTTTCGTGTGTGTTAGTGCAGAGACTCATGGGACTGACGAGCTCAAGTCCACAGAGTTAGATTGTGAGGCTTGTGTGGTTTAGGTGTGTTCTGTTTAAACTGTAATTGATTTGGGACTTGGGTCCTAAACAGCGTTATGTACAACGTGCAGAGAGCAATAATGGTTAGGGGTTTAAAGGTCCATTCGCTGATTCTATTTCTGCACCAAGGATTTTGTCACCTGGCAGTATTAACTTCCCGCTGTTTTAAGACAGACAAGGTATTTGAAGTTGACATTTCAAGCTACCTGTAGTGTCTTGTATTAGTGGTTATGGCTTCAAAAACAGCACTCTCTTTGCATTTAGATATATATATTGTCATTACCTTAACATGCAACACGCTTTATGATAGACAGGTTGAAATTCCTGAAGGATAAGAGATAGACGTTCAACCTTCTTATTACCTGCTGAAAACCTTCATAGCCTGAGATCAAACATGACCTGACGCGCCATAGGAAACAGATTTCTCTCTAAATTACTTCTTCCATCTCTGCGCTTCCTCTAAGAAGCCGCTTCAAAAAAAGATAATGTCCGGAAGTGTAGATGTTGAGGTTCTGTAAGATTTTTTTTCTTTTTTTTTTTTTTTTTTAATGTTCCCACTTGTACGTGATGACTAAATAACCTAGATAAGACAAATCACAGTGGAAATTTCCAGATTCAGCTATTCAGCTGTCTTTCTGTAAGGGTAATAATACGGATCACTTCCTCAGCTCACTGTGTTAGCTCTTCTACAGCCAAACCCCTCCGCCGTGTTTCAAGCCCTCCTGAGGCGAGGTGATAAAACCCCTCAGTTAAAGACTACTGCCTCAGATTAAAACGAAATGACTATTGTAATTTGACATTTGAGTTCCTACTGGGAAAGTAATGGGTTTAGTTACTCAGTTAAGATGATTGTATTTCTCCTGAGTCACAAGAGAAAAACCCTAAAAAAAAAACCCTGAATGTATCGAATGAAGACACCCAGTCCTGCATGTTTGAAAGGAGCAGTGTTATGTAAAGTTTACTTTTTTTTTTTTTTTTTTTTTTTTAGCTTTTTGTCATGTGATAATGTTATTTCCTCTTCACAAAACATAAAACCATGGTTCTTTCATGCATGTTTGTATATCTTTGCATCTCCCACGGCAACCATTTAGCTGTTCAAAACTTTTGGTTGGACCTAGCGCCTCCTTCAAGGTGCAGCTCCAAGCTTCTGAACTTCTACCTAACAGAGCAGCTCTCCCTGCAACTACCCCCGCTCAGCTCCTTCAGACTAGCCAGCAGTAATTAGCAAACCCCAAGTGGAACTGCGCATCTGCTGATCTTACTAGAAAAGCTAGTTCTCTGTACAGTGCTGGCGAAAATGTTGAACAGTTAGTAGAGGAGCGATGTTGTGATGACTTCCTGGATGGGGAGTTTCAGAAAGAACAGGAGTTCTTAAAGAGACGGAGCCCCAATTTCAAGTCGTTAAATTACACAGTCAAAATTGTTTTAAGTCATGTTTGATGTATATGGAATTTCTTATAACAGCTGAAGTTAACATAGTTACTTGATTATGCAATAAATTGGCACTGTGTGAATAGAAAACGCATAATACTGTCCCTTTAAATAAAATCTCACATTTCTTTTGTTCTAAATATCATTTCTCTCTGCGTCTGGTTATATATTTATTAGAACATAATTGTAATGCTCGAACACTGATGCGCCCAAATGAAGCAGGTCTGCTGTAGGTATTGAGAGAGAGTGTGTGTGTGTGTGTGTGAGTGTGCAGGTGAGACTTTTCCCTGCCGCAGTGTGTCTCCTTCTGGCTAACCAAGCGTAGCTTTGAGGAAGGGCGGACATCCAGCTCCTTTTCATCCATCAACACCTCGTACCTCCCCTCTTCACTATTCTTCCTCACCTCCGCCAAGCTTAGTTTACTGTGCGGCAGAGCGCCCCGGCATACGGACCTCTCCAGGATGTGACCTCATAAAAGGGCGCAGAGTGAATGTAATGAACTCTCAGCCCATTACACTGATCTGAGCGCATTTGACATGTCCTCAGGGAGCCCCAGGATAAACTCCCAGGCAGTGAAAGCGAGGGAAAGAAGCAGATGGGGAGACGAGCGGGAGAGAAAAAAAAACAAAAAAAAAACTATCATTTCCCAAACTGCGCCTTAGTTTTCCAAAAACAAGCAGTAATTATAAAGGATTTGCACTAGAGATGCACTGAGAAGGCATTCGTTGACCAGATTTTCACCCAGAGCAGCCTCAAACAGACGGAAACGCAAAAATCCGATCCTTTTTCACCTCTTCCAGATCGCGCTGACGAGTGACGACAAAACTCTTGATTAGAAAGCTGCTGCGGCAGAAAAACGACTCAGCTCTATCCAGGATCAGCAATGTGTTAAACGTTAGGAGAAAAAAGTCAAAGGAAGAGATGTGTGAGTTAAACTTTTAGCTCTTGAAAGGAAGTCTTTTTGGAGTATGGCGAAGTTGTTCTGATTTACATTTTGGAAGTTTTAGTCTCGGTCTCTTATGACACATGAGAGACGTTGGCAACCTTTTAAAGATAAGCACATTTATGGCTAAATTAATTGACCATTTATTCTTAATGGTAAAATAAGAATAAATGTTTAAAAAAAAAGAAAAAAATGAAAAATTGACACAGATAATAATCAAAACCAAGTCATTTTGATCAAATATGTTTGCTTCTCCGTGTGCCGCTGCTGAGTTTAAGGCGAAATATAATCCGTAGCTTCAAGTCACTTGCTGTGTTTGTCGCTTATAGATCAATCAATGTTTGAGTCTCAGGCGCTCGCACTGATTGTTGTTTGAGAAGCGAACAATGCACATTATATCCCAAATGTCCCCACGCGCATCTCTCGCATCAGTGTTTAATTGCATCCCCACTAATTGGTGAGGAAGCTCAGAAGAAGGTTGAAAATTATTTATAAAAAAAAAAATTAAAAGATGAATAGTTTCCTGAGAAACCAGTTTAGTCACCAAGGTAAGTGCCTCCTGCCTTCATCTTCCTGCCTATTTCTGCTCCATGCTCCCTCCCTGCCTTGTTTTTTTTGTTGTTTTTGGGGTTTTTTCCCCTTCAGTCCCGCCCTGGGATCGATACCTGGGAACAGATCCCATCCAGTCTAGTAATGACATACCAGAAAGGCAGAGAAGAGGGGGACATTAACAAATGCTCACCCTCACACCCTCCCAGACAGTCTGTTCGTTGAGCCATTATGCCCCCTTCTTCACATTTCTATGCATTTTCTGTGCAGTGAAAGATGAAACCCCACGTGTGTGTGTGTGTGTGTGTGTGCCTGCGTGTGTGTTTGTGTGTCGCGACTGAAGCGCTGATGGTTTCTGTGCTCACATGTATGCATTATGCATTGTGTTTAATGGAACAATTTGCATTGGCTGATGGATGTTCGTGTGCTCTGTATGTAGAGTGATTGTTTTGTTTTTTTGTTTTTTTATTTCCCCCACTCCTATGTTTCATCTGCTGTATGTTTTCTCCACTGAGTCGCCTTTCTGAAGCAGCTAAAAAAAGACGGAACTTTACTCACAAGATGACCAAGTACAATCAGAGAAATCAGATTGGTGGGGCAGCAGAGATCAAAATATTCCAAAACCTAAAATGTATTTTGAAATTAATCGCTGTGTTGTTGTTAAAAAAAACAAAACAAAACAAAACAAAAAAAAAAACATTAAAATTGTAAATTTGGAGCGAGAATAACAGCTATCCAAATCTATAAAACCTGTGGCCAGTGAAGAGAGACAAGAAAGCTGCTGAGGATATTAATTTCTTTTCTTTTTCTTCTTCTTCTTTTTTTGTCTCTCTCTCTTTTTTTCTCCCCACTAGTCATCCTGAGTCCGTTCGGCCTGAAGGCAACACTGACTGGCCAGTCGTTTAAGATGTCAGATCCCCCTACACAGAAGCTGATCGAGGAGTGGAACCAGTTTTATCCCATCAGTCGCAGCAACAAGGAGAGCTCTTCAGAGGACAAGCCTGAGGACATGGACTGGGAGGATGATTCTCTGGCCTCTGTGGAGGTCCTCGTTGGTCAGTCTTTAAGTTTTAATAACCCACCCTGTGGTCGTTTTTGGGTTTTGTTTTGTTGCTAAGCATCAGATCTGTTTTGTGTCGGTGTAGGTGGGGTGCGTATGGTCTACCCAGCCTGCCTGGTGCTTGTACCCCAGTCAGATATCCCCGTCGTGGCCCCTGTGGGGTCTTCTCACTGCACTGCCGTCTATCCGGGTGGTCACCAAGTGCCTGCTTCCCAGCGAGAGCCTGCCATGTCATTGGTGACCCTCACCCCTCCCACGTCACCCGAGGAGGCGCACACAGGTGAGCAGGCGAAGGAGTGGAAATTTAGGAGGGGGGGGGGGAAAGCTAGTCGTGTGTTTCTTTGCTGTCGATTTTTTTTATTTTGTATTTTTTTTGGGTCGGTTTGTTTTTTTCGGTCTGTCAAACCCAATCTTCCTCTCTCCAGTGGACTCTCAGTCGGCCCAGAAGTGGGTCAAGATGCCATCATCATCTGACGCATTCAGCGTGGACAGAACAAGTCACCACGGAGGGAAGATTCCACGCAGGCTGGCCCGTCAGGTGGTGGAGCGTGTCTGGCAAGAGTGCAATATCAACAGAGCGCAGAACAAGTGAGTAACACACCACTTTACCAGGCTGAAATAAAAAATAAACCCAACAACATAGAGAGGGGATTATCTCATCTGCGAAAAATTCTTGGGCTACAGCTAACTATTATTTTTTGTGTAACCACTTAAAGTCACTGTATACGATATCAGAAAAATGCTAACAAATAAGAAAACAAACCTTTTATTGTCTGCAGCTAGAAAATTCCTTTTAACATCAAGATGTGGAAAGCTTTGACTTAGCATCCGTACATTTGTAGGGCAGATTTTGTGATTCATTTATGAATAATTGGACAGCAAAGAGGCCTTTTAATACGAGATTTGCTTTACAGAATTTGAACCACATGTAGATAAACAATGCCATTTGAGTTCTTGATAAAACATGAACAGATACAGGTTTATTTTTTTTAAATGCACATTTTCTTTTTTACAGTTTTGACTCAATTACTTCTCTGAGTATGTTGTTCTTTGAGCAAATGGCATTTCTTGAGACTGTGTGCTCCAGTTAACGATTAATTGATTTCTAAATTAGTTGACGATTATTTCAGTTCATTGATTAATCGCAATTAATCCATTATTTCAATTAATCAATTACTCATAATTAACCAATTAATTATTTCAGCCGAAAAAAATATTCTACTAAAATGTTTTGGGTTCATGGAAATGGAGGAGGCGAGCGTACAAAACAAGGCAGCCAGCAACCAGAGCTGCTTTTTGCTCGTTTGAGTTTAGCTTAATTATAGGCATTTTGAAACGATTTCTGGCTCTCTCTCTGCTTGATCAAGAGAATCTGCTGTGAAAGGTTCACAATGTTTCTGCTTTTAAGACGTTTTGGATAGCAGGGGAGATTATGGATAATCTCCTAGCGCTGCCCGGGTTCTCCACAAACCCCAACGTCTCATTAACTTTCTCTTCCCAGAGCCGACTCGAACGTTTTCCTGTTAAATTCTGGAGTGGGGGCAACGAGATCCACATAAATCCACTGCTTTGTTTGTTTCGCGATGCCTTGGGAACATATGCGGAGTTCTGGTTTTGTATCTTTGATGACAGATAATTAAAAGAAAACTGTGTTCAGTTTAGTCCATTTTTGTATTACTCGGCTTCAGTGACTCTGACACATTGGGCACATCCTGGGTTCTGTTACCCCTTGACCAGGCACAGACTGCCAGCTAAATTTAGCTTTTGGCCTGTCAGCCAAAATACTGTGGCTCCGGGGGGGGGACGGCGATGCAGCCACACAACAAAGCTTTTACCAAACATGACTGCATACCACAGAAAACCAACCAAAGATGCACATTTTCGATCCCTATTATTTCAAGCGTTGTGCGTAACGAACTGTGTAAAAACAGGTTCTTTCTCAGAGTGCAATAAAAAAATGACTTTGGAATTTGGCTTAGATGTGTTTGTTTCTCACACCTGTACCTATAGGCGGAAGTTTCCAACTGCGTCCAACGGTACCTGTGAGGAAGAGGAGGTGGAGAAGGTTGGAGCCTGGGACTTTGTGGTGCCTTCACAGAGGTCCTACTGCAGCTGCTCCAGGTGGGTCACTTGTACTTCCTGACGATCGATCGGATCAAGATGCCACAGATTTTCCATTTAATCACTTAAGCCTTTTTATGCAATATTAGAAATATATTCAAAAATAAATATAAACAAACCAGCTCCTTTTTTAAATAAGAAAATGAACACTTTCTTGACTAAAACACAATAACGGCGTTCTTTTAATGAATCTGAACTGGGTGAAGCTAAATCTATGCCATTTGCGTTTTGGCAAAAACATAGGGTCTTTATAAATTAAATGTCTTTCTTTTGAGACTGTAAGTGAACACTAAATTAGTTGATGACTAATCTGATTAATCACAATTAACTGATTAATTATTTCAGAACAAAACATTATGGAGATGGCAAAAAAAAAAAAAGTATTCTAAGCTGATGAGAAACTCTGTTTGCGTGTACTTATGCTCGTCATCACTTGCTTTTGTTTTCATTTTCTTCACTGCAGACACAAATCAGGAAAGCAGCGAACAGGCAGCACTCCGGGCCAAACCCAGTCGACGGGTCAGCCCTCCCAACCTCCAACCAAGCACAAAACCGGAGGAGAGAAGCCAGAGAAGCAGCAGAAGAGACCCCAAACGCCGTTCCATCACCGCAGCTTGACCAGCGAAGAAACATCCATCGAGACCGAAGCGGCAGTAGCCCAGAGGCTGGCCATGAGGGCTCAGGACAGCGGACGATTTCGATCTGCGGACGTCACCACCCTTCCCAAACCCCCACAGCTTCACGGTGGAGTGATCGGCGCCGGGCCCTCGGAACAGTCCAACTCGCCGCCGCCGCCGCCACTTAGCCCCCGCCCCAGCGAGCGCGGCGAGGAGTCAGGGGAGGGCATAAAGAACCCTTCCACCCCCAACAGCCAACACTTCTACCAGCTACCCCCTGAGCCCTGCTTGGCTGGGGCGAAGGGCGACGCCGAGGAGTCTGGCGGGCCCCACGGTTTGAGCTATCACTTCCACAACTCCCACTCTCATCCGGGAACCTCTGCCTTCTCTGAGCCTCCCGAGCCCACCGTGTTCGTGGGCTCGGCGGTCAACCTGGAGGACGACAGCTGCCACACGCCGTGGAGGTTATTCAACCTGCCCCGCAGGAAGGAGGCTGAGCTGCCCACGCCGCCGCTGCCCGGAGACAAACTGCGGGACGAGGCAGCTGCGTCACAGGACCTGGTGTCAGTTACAGAGTGAGTGTCGGGCTGAACGATATGACTGAAAAACTTACCACAACATAAGCAAATTACTGCTGCGCAAGTTACTAAACAGGTTGTTGCTAGGCAACCATGTTGATGCCAACCTTGCTTAGCTGGCAGTGAGAGGTTGAGCAGCTTTCCTCTCACTGCCAGTAATGTGAATCGGGATGATATTTCTTTAAGTATATATAGAAATAGGTCACTTCTTTCAGGTAATTGCAGGCAAGTTGGGTTAAAAGTATTGCCCACATTGAGGCGGACAGAGCGGAAATCGAACCGGCAACCCATTGTTTGCCGTACCGTCGTCCACTCCTAGTTTCAGTCAACATTCCCTTCGTTTCTCCCCGTCGCCCTTAGCATGTTAATCACTTCCTATTTGCCCCATTGTGACATCACACGTTACGAATGTGCCAGCCCAGCACTGCTCATTGATTCCTGCACACAAAACACACTCCGAAGCTCTGAGAGAGGAAGAATAACGATCGGTATAGATAAAGATAAACCCCGGCTATTGGAACGAAGTTGAAGCTGATAGAGTTCCTGTCCATTGGCTATCAAGCGGCAGAGACGGCGTTGCTCACCAGCAGGTGTGTTGGAGGCGGCGGGGGACGAAGGGGCGAGGGGATTACTGGGTTGGTGGAGTTGTGCAGTCCTAAGGGACCAGCTGTTCGGACAGCCTTTTTCTAGTGAGCTGTAATCCTTCCAGCCACAGCTCTGAATGGCCGCTAATCTCCTGCTCTGGCCACTGCACACACCACCTTACATCTGGGCCAGACAGGCACGTCGTCGAGCGAGACGAGGTCCAGGGAAACGGAGGGACGACGCGTCAGCCGGCCGAGTCCCCCGCCCTCCTGCCAAGCGCCGTGTTTTTGCTCCCCCAGCCTCCGATGCCTCATATCCAAGTAGGCCGCAGTTACGGCGAGCCACAAGCTCCTAAATGTTCGAACAGGTTTTTCAGAAATACCACAGACACGTAATTGACGGCAAACACGCCGCATCGGTTGGACCTCGCGGCAGCTGTCGGAGCTGTTTGCATCCGCTGGCATTTATGTTGCTGCGTGCAAACATGACAGAAACGCTGACATATGTTGTAAGGTGCCATCTGTTTGCACATAACCACTCTGTCTATAATAGTCGCCCTTTGTAAACTAAGACGATTTAGGGGTTACGTTTTAGAGGAAAATTGGCTGTCAGCCGGTGACCTCACAGTTCCAAACTTAAAAGTTAGATTTTTAATTTGTCTAAAAACACCCAGGCTGCACAGACAGTCACACTCTTCATCGTGAAAGCGAGATCAGAAGAAGCACAACTTCTGTAAGAAATGCTTGCCAGTTTTGATGAAATGAGCAAGACTGCAACCAAATAACAGGAAGGATCTAATGACATTTGCCTGCATAGTAGCTCTTTTTAAACTTTTAAACGTTCAGTCTTGGGGTGTTTTAACACCTGATAGTCTCATATTGTTCAATATGTTCCATTTTTCAGCTGGTGCAGTTCACTCTTGCTTTAGTGAACCGAACTGTTAATCCCATATCGAATGCTCCGTTTGTCTTAAGTTATAAAACACGAAACCCCATATTTTGACTCTGGAAACACCAAGTACCAATGATTAATGAGCACTCACAGCTGAAAGGACGGACGAAATACACACAAGCTCCATAAAAACCAAAAATCGGAAAGTGGCCACAAATGTTTGATTCACTTTTCTCGGTGCAGTTGTAATGGAACTTACATCAGGAATTAATCCATCTTTGTGTTGCGTTTCCCCGCTTGCCCCTTCAGAGTGATGTCTACATCTAAAATGCCTCTGAAGGTGTCTGAGGACCGGCTTCAGGTATATAGAGCCAGGAGGAACCAGTACCTATCTGCTGCTGTCACTGACGGAGATCACGAGCCAGAGGAAGACCCCTACGCCTTCGAGGAAGGAGACGTCAAGTTCACGTTCTCCACGAAGAAGGACAAAGGAGGAGAGCGGGAGCCTGGAAAGAAACACAAGGTAGGAAGCTGGAGTCAAATCTAATCAAGCAAAATTGACTATGTTGATTAGTACTTCGCGAAATAGGATAGCGTCTCTTCAGGATCTTTTTAATGCCAAGAATAATTAGATATAAAAATCCCTACAACAATCGCTTTTTGTCTCTTTGTTTTTTTCCTTCCTCTTCCGCTTAAAGAGTAGTGGTCACCATCCAGCATGTTGCCATTATTCTTGTGACGTTCCTGAACCCACCCATCATGTGACGTGCAGAGCTGCTCACATTAACCATCTG
This sequence comes from Poeciliopsis turneri, assembly GCA_922788865.1. NCBI lineage: Eukaryota > Metazoa > Chordata > Actinopteri > Cyprinodontiformes > Poeciliidae > Poeciliopsis > Poeciliopsis turneri. The sequence continues at coordinate 3,956,449 of CAKLNU010000204.1, forward strand.
ATTTGGACACTCTGAACTCCCTTTGTGCTTTTGAATGGTTTGCGCTCAGTGACGTTGGCTCTCAAAAGGCGTCAGGGTCTTATCGGAAAAAATAGACACGACAACCTTTTTTTTTTTTTTTTTAATGAGAAAATAAGTCCAAAGAAACAGACACGGCCCCAGGAACACGTCAGACTCCCGGCACTTGTTGTTCTGGCTGTGAGGTGATGTTAGCAGATGTAGTAACAGGAAGAGACTCCAGTGCTTGTTAGTGCTGCTGCTGTGCATCTCAGGAGGGGAAAAAAAAAAAAAAAAAAAGCTGTTAATAGTCAGTATTTTTCTGGTGTTCACGTTGAAGGTGCTTTGTGTGATGTCATCAGCTCAGATGTTGCCGGGATACGAACACCACAACCTCAGCCGGCGTTGACGTGTCAAGAATATACACGTCGCTTTTTTTTTTTCTTCTTTTTTTCTCTTTCTTTTAGCTTTTTGCTTCAGTTCCCGGCGTTTTGCAAGGATATGTCGTCATGTTTAAAAGAGCGGCGAGTTGTTAATGTAACCGAACAAAAGGGGTTGATTTGTTTGAGGTCCAGGAGCAGACGAGCTAGAAAATAGGCCATCGGCATCCTCAGCAGCACGGCACTAAAAATAACGCCGCAGTCACTTTCTTCGTACTTCCTCTTTGACTGGCCACGTTTCAATCAAACAGGAAGTCATTCCTCAATCCCTATTGTCGCTTTTTCCCCAAACGGAGCAGCCAGTTTGGAAATTGGCTGCAAACTGAGGACCGTCTTCAGATATATAGAGCCAGGAGGAACCAGTGTGAGTTTGCATACTCAGTTCCCTCCACTGTTTCCCTTTTTCTTTGCATACTCCCACTGAAGGAAAACCACTGGAACTGTATATATCCGACTTTCCAGCCTGTTGCAGTTTGTCTTCCGACTGGCCAATCGGTACGGTGAAAACCGCTTTGGATGAAGGCAGCTATCAGCGCAGTGACAGTAATTCAGGCGGTGTGTGTTTACATCCCCAGCATATGTCCACGTTTAAGCGGACACAAGCATTTGTTTTCTTTCCCAACTTTTACCCGAGCTAGTATTTGTCTGCTTTTTTTTTTTAAATGCTGCGTCTTAGGAGTTTACACTGGGTTTCCAATGCAGCCCGGATGAATCTGGGAAAGTTTGGAATTTGATTAAATTCATTTCCATATCCGCGAGGGTGGAAAGGTGAAAATAGAGATTGAGAACGTTGGGCTTTTTCTCATCTATTCATCAGTTTCTTTGTCATTCATTCATCTAACTTGCTCTCATGTTTGTCCATCATTCCATCCATCCATCATTTTATTTGGTCATCTATCTGTCTCTCTGTTTATCTATCCTTCTATCCTGTTCATTCTTTTATGTTTCTACTGTTTTTCATCTATCCATCTATCTGTTTCTCCTCCTTCCACTCTTTCATCCTTCTGATCGTCCATTTATTTGTCTGTTGTTCAGCCACCAATCTTCTTTTATTCTGATGGGTTTGGAATGTCCATATATTCATAATCCTGTAAAATATTTGCCATGAATTAAATTTCAAATCTTTCTTTGGAAGTGTGCTGGAAGCGATATGTCAGTACTGCCGTTTTATTCCGTCACGACGGAGGAGGCTTGGAGCACCGCAAACGTCCCACCTTCACTTCCTGTCAGAATACTAAACCGACTTTTTGTGAATCATGCATGAACGTCGAGCAGCGATCAAGCAGTCTTTTTGACTGGAGCGCTACCGACTGCACGGCTGGCCGTGCGACACACACACGCACACACACACACACACACACACACACACACACACACACACACACACACTCCGCAGCGGGCGCATGATCAGAAGTGCTGCTCCTGTTGAATTAGGCCGAGGACGCGGGCACGGAAACGGCTTTAGAAGAGTCGGAAAAAGGGAAATCAGAGGGATTACAATAGTCCAAACCGGACTTTTAACATGTTTTCACCCAAGGCAAACGTATTGATATGGCGATAAGGCATCATTGCGGGCAATAGATTGCGACCTTGGTGTGTGCGTGTGTGTGTGTCGGGCCTCTAAGAGAGACAAATTAGAGTCTGCGCTGGTCAGAGAAAAGCCCCAGAGCAAAATGAAATCAATGAAGAGGACATAACAGTCCCGTTCCCCAGCTAGTTCTGCTCAGCACACACACACACACACGCACACAGACATCATCGGAGGAACACGCGCTCCCACAGAAGGCCAGCCCTCCCAGATATTGATGTCTGGGCAGGAGATGGAGAAGCCATTCCTTGGATCATGATTTCACTGTGGCCCATGCTGGAAATCCCATTTGCCACAGTGGAAAGAAGCAGAGCCTCTGTGCTGTTCTGTTTTAGTTCAATTCTCTCTCACCACTCCATCATTTGATGCTTCCCCCCCTCCCCCCTCCAGATTTTCACATTGATTGGTGGAGGTGGGGGGGGGGGGTGTCTTTAGTTAGCCGCTATTAAGTGTTGCCGAGCTGTTTTACTTGTTGTTTTTTCACTTTCAGTTTCGTCTGCATGCGTTTTCTTAAAACATTTCATCTTTGTTTTCTTTTCTCCCCTCAGGGTGAAGATGGAGGAACCGGTCAAACAGATGGTAAACAGTTGTTTCGTAACACTTTATTTGACACGTGTCGTACCGTTTGTCGTGCAATTACAACCGTGCGACTTTAGCAGGATTTAATGTGACAGAGCAACACAAAGGCCAGCACAGCTAGCTATGAAGTGAATGGACAGGTTTTTGAAAAGGTTGGGTACATTTGACACAGTGCAGCGTGAAATCAAACAGCACCAGCTAAACATCAAACATTTAACAGTTGTTAAATGTTCAGGCCTGTCACGATAACCAACAAATCAATGAATCGCATGATAACTTAAAACAAGCTTTTCTCTTTTCTTCTCTTTCTACCAAAAACTGGACGTTTTCAGTTTGGTGTTTTGGTTCAGTTTTGTTTTTCGTTTTCTGTCCTTTGATATTTAAAACGTCTCCCAGTTCCAGTGGCGAATGTTCATTATAATTTAAAGCTTATCGCTTTTTGAGAATGTGTTCTTGCATTCTCTTGCCATTACAATTACGTTATTTACAAATGATCTCAAAACATCAATATTATTGTTTATCGCGATAACTTCTGGGACGATTTATCGTCCAACTAACTGTGTTATCGTGGGTGCAATCAAACTGAGTCTTAACTGATATTATTACCCGTAGATTTTCTTGTCGAGGTATGAGTCAGTTTAGTCCATATCATATAATTTATATGTTGGCTTTTAGCACATTACATTGAACAGCCACATCAATATTATAACATGGTTTTAATGAAAAAGATTTTTGACAATTACTGAGTCAGTAGGTAATATAGCTCATTAAATTGAGATAAGGGGTTGGATTAAATAAGTGTTCATTTTTTCCTAGTCTTTTTCAAAGAGAAAAGTCGTGACAAACAAATAATTTTATTTTTCTTGTTTTAAAAACTTGCTTAAAATAAAAATAGCAAATCAAATCAACAGATGTGAAAACACCCTAAATCAAATGGGAAATCTGTGGTAAGATTATATATATATATATATATATATATATATATATAAATAAATAAAAATCTATTTCAAGCCAATCTCAAACCAAACATAATGATTTTCATCTTTTTATTATGTGGAAATAGCTTGGCAATATATATATATATATATATATATATAGCTGACTAGATAGCTCAATAGATAAGGCATCAGTATATCACCCGAGAGGGCGAGTCCTGAGAAGCCAGCTCAATGGCAAGAACAAAATCTGTGCGATAAACAGCTATGCCCTGCCAGTAATCAGATACCCTGCTGGAATAATCAGCTGGCCAAAGGAGGAGATAAAAGCCACAGATATTAAGACTAGAAAGCTACTAACAATGCATGGAGGGTTCCATCCCAAATCCAGCACCCTGAGACTGTACACGAGCCGCAAAGAAGGAGGCACAGGGACAAAGCCTCAACAGACAATGTGCTCAGTGAATGTCTCAGACAACAGGGAACGGAGGTTGAAGTGCCAGAGATACCATCATGGGAGGACAAGCCCCTACATGGGATGTACCACCAGCAAATAACCGAAGTGGCTGATATCAGTAAATCCTACCAATGGCTGGGAAAAAAGCTGGGCTCAAGGACAGCACAGAGGCCCTCATCATGGCCGCCCAGGAACAGGCCCTAAACACCAGAGCAATAGAGGCCCAGATCTACCACACCAGACAAGACCCAAGGTGTAGGTTGTGTAAGGAGGCCCCTGAGACAGTCCAGCACATAACAGCAGGGTGCAAGATACTGGCAGGGAAAGCGTACATGGAACGACAGAACCAAGTGGCAGGCATAGTGTACAGAAACATCTGTGCAGAATATGGACTGGAAACCCCGAGATCAAAGTGGGAAACACCCCCAAAGGTGGTGGAGAATGCCAGAGCTAAGATCCTGTGGGACTTCCAGATCCAGACAGACAGAATGGTAATGGCGAACCAACCAGACATTGTCATAGTGGATAAACAACAGAGAAAAGCCGTTGTGGTAGATGTAGCAATACCAAGCGATTGCAACATCAGGAAAAAGGAGCACGAGAAACTGGAGAAATACCAGGGCCTCAGGGAGGAACTGGAGAGGGCCTGGAAGGTGAAGACCACAGTGGTGCCTGTGGTCATCGGGGCCCTCGGGGCAGTCACCCCCAAACTGGAGCAGTGGCTACAACAGATCCCAGGAACAACATCAGACATCTCAGTCCAGAAATGTGCAGTCCTTGGCACAGCCAAGATACTGCAGGACCCTCAAGCTCCCAGGCCTCTGGTAGAGGACCCGAGCTCAGAGGATAAGAACCACCCGCGGTGGGTGAGAAGGGAATTTATATATACACACACACACGAATCTTGTTTGTAAATTAAGTCAAATTCAGTCAGATTTATCCATACATATGTATGGAAAGTCATATACTTCATTTCCAAACCAGATTCGTCAAATTCCGACTTTTCTGTCAACTTTGTGTCAGTCTGTCACATAAATCCTTTAGGTGTTTTGTTGCATGTGAAAATAGTTGAAAAGTTTAAGAAGTATGAATACTTAAAGATCTACAGTTCAGTGTTCTCCAAACAAGCATCCTAAAATATTTCTCTGTTCCATCGCAAGTTTGTCACACTGTAAGTGTTTAAAAAATTGAATTAGGAAGATATTCAACCAGCTGTTTAGCTTTCAGTCCTTTCTGAGAGAAAGGGAACATTTTTTGCTTTCACTTGCTTCTCGGACAGTGGTAACATCTTCACGGGGAATTTGAGGTTCAGGCCAAAATAGTCTTTATTAATAGCGTCACGCCTGCCTATGTGTCCCTCCTCGTGTCCAGATGCACAACATGCGGCCGCTCACAACCGCATGACCTCGTCCAGCCTTATGCACGTGACGGACCTGGTGGTTTCCTTCACCGACCTCGACAACCTCTTCAATTCGGACGAGGATGACCTGACGGTGAGTGGAGGTCTCACGCTGAGGCGCGTATCCCGTTACACAGCGTAGTCTGGCCGCACTGTGCGTGTTTGTTTCCGTCATTCTGTGCTCTTCTCTTCATCACTTTCTCTCTGTTAATCTAAACTGTTGTCATGTGTTACACCTGTAAGACTCCACAGATGCGAGAAATTTAAAAAAAAATTTTAGAGTTAATATTCTGACTTTTCTGTCGCAGCCTGGTACCAGACGACCCGTGAATGGAACTGATGAGAGATTTGGCAACAAGGAGCCGAAGACATCCTCGTTGGACCCTGTATCTTGCATCAGTATGTACTTCCATCCTCTTTTCTGTCTAGACATTTCTCCACTCATCAACACTGTTGACCATCTACCCATCCAGAGGTTCGTCCATCTTTCCATCCATTTAACGATCTATCAGTTTCCTTATCAGCATTTATGTACAATCCATCAATCCATGCTTTTGGCTGTACTCCTCCATCCATCCATCCATCCATCCATCCATCCATCCATCCATCCATCCATCCATCCATCCATCCATCCATCCATCCATCCATCCATCCAGCAATTCATCCACCGGTCCTTCCGCTTCTTTCTTAGTCCATCCATCCATTCTTAGTCTATTTTTTGGGAGTATTCTTTGTGTGCCATTTTATAGCACTATCTTCAGCTGTTTTAAAAAAGTTGTATATATTAAAAATAACTTAAATTTGTTTTTGAAATTTAACGCCTTGAAGTTGGACCTCTGTCTCTTTAAGAGGCTCCTGCGCTTTTGATACTCCACCTTCAGGAAGTCGTCACAACAGTGACTTTTCCATTAAGCCTCTAACAACTTTTTTTTACCAGAGTTGCACTGAGCAGTAGTTGGTATGTTGAGCTCAGCAGATGTGCAGTGCCACCAGGTGTTTGCTAATTGCTGCTGGCTAGTCTGAAGTAGCCGAGTGGGGGAAACTCAGGGGAAGCTTGGCAGGCGGCTGCACCTCGAAGGCAGAGCTTTGGGAAATGGGGAATGTTTTGTGACGACAAGCATTTAGGCGCCCCCAAATGGTTGCTGTGGAAGATTCAAGATCTTCTCAGTCGTGCTTAAAACAATCAAACAACTTTCCAGGTATGTTTTTGATGAGACAATAACATCATAAAATAATGTGAAGATCATAAAAGTAGATTTTCCATAATACTGCCCCTTTAACAGTGTTTAGATTCCCCTGAAATCCATCTTGGACTTATATAGTTAACCTGTGTCACATCATGTGTTGCAGGTGTTTTTTTTATTATCATTGTCATATTTCCTTGCTGAAGAAGACAGCTGACATCAGCAAGTATCTTTGAGGGAATGTGTTGGACGAGCCATCAGACATATCCAGACGCTCATAGTTATAATGCTAAGTGGGATTTTTGCAGATGTTTGCTTTGCGGTTTGAAAGCAGGAAATCTGCTGTCTGCACATTCCGTGGCATGATCGACACGAAAAACTCCCAACGAGATTCCATCAAACCGATAGCTCTCCCGTTCTCTTCCCTCCGCCAGGCTCGGCAGACCTGCAGATGTTTCCCACGCCTCCCTCCCTGGAGCAGCACATCATGGGTTTCTCGCCCATGAACATGTGCAACAAGGAGTACAACATCATGGAGCCCAACCCCGGCATGACCACGCTGGACGGCACCTCCACGCTGGGGGGCCACTTCAAGATCGAGGTGGAGGAGAGCTTCTGCAGCCCCAAGCCGTCTGAGGTCAAGGTGAGTGCAGGCTGGCAGGTCCAGACTTTGATACAGGCTGAAAGTAAATGTTGAGTTATTTTTGATTTAAGAAACCAAGTGATTCTTCTGCATTTTTGTTTCTTTATAGGATTACTCTTTTGTGTACAAGCCCGAGCTGTGTCAGGCATTTGTAGGCTGCTCCATGTTTGCCCCCCTGAAGACGTTGCCCAGCCAGTGTCTCCCTCCCATTAAACTACCGGAGGACTGCGTCTACAGAACAAGCTGGACCATGGGCAGGGAGATGCTCAGTACTGTTCCTGTGTTGGGCTTCCTAAACAAAGACAGGTAAAACCATCACCACCTTGTTTTTTTCCCCCCCCTCTACTTGTGCCTGGAGGTGTATATTTATCCTCTGCTCTCATTCTGTCCGTTCTCACCAACTGTTTTCCCACTGGACACCACCTTGGCAGCCAGCTCCGTTATCCATGCATGACCACTTTATGGTAGCAGTAGTTGAGGGTCTGGCTAATCTCTGGGAGATGGGAGAGCTCCAATTGTAACTGAAACCAAAACCGTACAGCGAGATCAGATTGATTTAATTTAAAACAGATTATTCCAGTTATTATCACGGAGATTTTTGGGCAGCAACTAATGATTACTTTAGATATCGATTATTCTGATTAATCAGGTAAAAGAAAAAAATAGGCTCATCCTGCAGATATTTTATTCATCCACTTAAAGTGTCACTGACCACAAAACCACTTACATGATTTAAAAAGATGAACTACTGCGCTTTCATCCTGTGCACACAAAAGTTTTTAATTCATAATAAGAGTGATTAAATACTTCTTATACAAAGTTTTGTGTACACAGAATGAAAGTACAGTAGTTATTTTTTTTTAATTATGCGAGTGGTTTTATTTTGCCATTGACACTTTAAGCTTATACAAAACTGAAAAACATAAATTCAGTTTTTAAGTAAGAATATAAACATTTTATTGGCTAAAATGCAGTACCAGCATTCCTTTAGTGTTCACTTGATGACGACTAGCAAAGGATGCGCGTGAGGCGAAAAGTTCAATTCTCATCTCCCTTTCGTGCTCCATTTGGAATTTCTCCCATTGACCGGGATTTCTCCATTAAAATTTCAACCGCGCCAATCAGCCAACCAAAGAACTTGTGAATGACGCCGTTGATTTTCTGCACCGTTTTAGTCTCCCCGTAGTTTCAGCAACAGCAGCAGAGCGAGCGAAGCCGCTCAGGCCGTGTTGGCCACGCCTCCAAATATCGAACTGCCACTTTCGTTCAGCTCGGCACGTCTCTCTTCCGCCTTGAATAAGTCTGGACACAACTCAGCATGTGAGATAAAGATCTTAATGTGTAGCACAGGTGCTGCAGTCCATGCCACTCTGAATGTGCTGTAGCTGGGACTTCTTATTTATGGGCCTGTGCCAAGAAGTATTCCCTTCCTGCAGCGAGGAACATGGTGTACTCCCCTTCTCTCTGTCCTCCTCCCCTTGTATCTCTCCAAGGCCTTGCAGTTAGTTCCCCTTCCAAAATAAACTCTTACCTCAGAGGGACACTTAGCGAGTTGTTCATTGAAGTTTTTTTTTTTTTCCCCTCCTTATGTTTTTCTGCTACCCATTTTTCATTTTTGCTTTTCTGTTTTTGGTGTTTTTGTGCAGTTAGGATAAGAATCCTGAGTGTAGATCACTCAGCATCGCTTCTGTATTACAAGATATGCAAGATATTGAAATGTTAAATGAGAAAAATGCAACGGTTGCCTTAGAAAAAAAAAAGTCATCTCGTGCACATCCTGTATAATAAATTCCTGGCACTTGCATATGACAAAATATTTTAAAGTAGGACTGAGAAAATAGACCATTGAGATTATGATCTGAGATTTTTTTCCAGCTGATCTGTGTCAGAGCAGTCAGAAATCTGATATTTTTGTTAGCAGTCAACACACCAAGTGCTGCCAGGTCCCACTTTATTGTAACACTTCGTTGTCAAAGAACACTTATAGACAGGTCTAGAAAATATTTTAATTGAAATGAAAACTGTATTTTAACAGATATTTCTGCACTTTCTTCAGATTGCAAGAGATCAAGGCCTTCAGATGTTCAGTAAATTAGCTCCATTGTATCTTTTTTTTTTGTTTGTTACAAAATTCTCAATCTGCCAATTTTGGCCGAGGTTTTTGAAACAAGAATTAAAAGTAAAGATAGTTCTAGTTTTGGAGAAATATCTTTTCCCTTCCTTGTGCTAACACCTGTCTTTCATTGTGTCTTTTCTCAGTAATATTCCCAGTGTTGGCAGCGCCATGGACCAGGACTACACCCAGACCTACACCCCTCAGACCCACACCCCCTTTATGTCCAACAGCGCTCCCCCCAGCAACAGCGGCACCGGCATCCTGCCTTCCCCCGCCACCCCACGGTTTTCAGCCCCCACGCCGCGTACGCCCCGGACGCCGCGCACCCCTCGGGGCCCCTCCAGCGTCCAGGGTTCCCTCAAGTACGAGAACTCGGACCTGTACTCCCCGGCGTCCACCCCTTCCACGTGCCGGCCGCTGAACTCGGTGGAGCCGGCCACGGTCCCCTCCATCCCCGAAGCCCACAGCCTCTACGTCACGCTGATCCTCTCGGAGTCGGTCATGAACCTCTTCAAGGACTGCAACTTCGACAGCTGCTGCATCTGCGTGTGCAACATGAACATCAAAGGCGCCGACGTGGGCATATACCTGAGCGGCGCCGACGGCGAGGACCAAGACCCCTGCAGCTGCGGCTTCAGCGCCGTGGTGAACCGGCGATACGGGAATGGCTCCGGCCTCTTCCTGGAGGACGAGCTGGACATCATCGGCCGCGGCTCGGACGTCAGCAAGGAGGCGGAGAAGAGCTTCGAGGAGCAGCGGCTCTCGTCGCTGGAGAGGACTGGGGTCGGGAGAGGGGAGCGCGTTCCCGACGAGCTCATCGTGCTCTTGCAGGACCAGTGCACGAACCCGTTTTCGCCCATTTCCGTCATGGAGCACGAGGCGGCATCGAGGGGGTTGAGTGGCGCGCCGGCGGCCCCCTGCCAACGGGTGGAGGAGAGAGACTACCGCAACGACTGCTATATGGCTCTGGAACACGGCAGGCAGTTCATGGACAACATGTCGGGCGGCAAGGTGGACGAGGCGCTGGTGAAGAGCACCTGCCTTCATCACTGGGCCAAACAAAACGGTGAGCGGGATCATACAGCACAATGTCAGCATATATTCGGAAAGAAGTTCTGAGAGATTTTTTGAGTTCTAAGACATTAATTGATATGACACCACCTGTCAATCAATCCGCAGGGTTTGTCAGCAACTAACCAGTCAGCAGTCGCTATTTGCTAATAAGTAAACACCTCTTTCCTGGAGGAACCAAACAACCAAGCGGTTTTGCCTGGGCATCATGTTACTATAGCATTTCTTCTGTTCATTAGGATAAAGTTCTGTTGGGTTCTGTTGGTTTCATCAGTCTGTCTTTTGTTCCCTTGGTCCTCAGCGGTGGACGTGAGTTCCCTGTGCTCTCAGGATGTGCTGCGGGTGCTGATGTCGCTCCAGCCTGTTCTCCAGGATGTCATTCAGAAGAAGAGGATGGTGCGGTCGTGGGGCGTTCAAGGTCCCCTCACCTGGCAGCAGTTCCACAAGATGGCTGGACGTGGCTCTTATGGTAAAGTCGGACGTCTGCTTCATGTTGTGATTTTCAGTCATTTAGTTTCGGTCAGAGCTGTGCAATAAATCAACTTTTTGGTTTTTGAAGATGCAATTTTTGGAAAATTTGCATTTTTTCCCCCCACCAGTTTGATATTGAGATTTATTTTTCACTATCAAGTCATAATATTATTAGAATACAAGTAATTCAAGAATAATGTTGAAATAATAAGAGAAAGTTGTAATATTCTGAGAATGAAGCAGTACTTCTATGAGAACCTTTACATGAAAAACAAAAAATCAGTTACCCAGAATTTTTTCTCATTAAAATTATTTTTTTCTCTCTCTTAATTTTGAGACGTTCTCCTGGTAAAGTGCATCCTTATTCAAGCCACAACTTGAGAATATTTAAAGTCAATTTTAATGTCTTTTTTTCTTTTTTTTTCTTTTTTTGGAAAGGAAAATTAAAAATTGGAAACAAATTTTCTGATTTCATTTTTAATCTGCGTCGCCTGGCCCCCGCTTAAGTGATTCATTCTTTCTCCCGTTCACAGGCACGGATGAATCTCCAGAGCCCCTGCCCATCCCCACCTTCCTGGTGGGCTACGAGTACGACTTCGTGGTGCTGTCTCCGTTCGGCTTGCCGTACTGGGAAAAGCTTCTGTTGGACCCGTACGGCTCCCAGCGGGACATCGGGTACCTGGTGGTTTGCCCCGACAGCGAAGCCATGCTCAGCGGCGCCAAAAGTTTCTTCCGAGACCTCACAGCTGTTTATGAGGTAAAAAAAAAAAAAAAAAAGGGCAGTGCAAAGCTAAGTTAATAGGAGATTCAAAGAGTTTTTATGGGGATTTTATATAATAGACCAACACAAGGCAGTTGAGAATTAGAAGGGGAATGATGCATGGTTTATAAACCATTTAACTGATGAAAAAAAAATCTTAAAAAATAAAAAAACGTAGGGTGCAGTTGGATCTCGGCCTTTCTTCTCTAAACAATGAATGCATAATGCATTGTCAGATTGGATGGAGAGCTGAGCAACACATTTATATACTTTGATTTAAACCATTCCATTAAGGAATGTGAAGCTTTAACCAAGTCTCAAGCTTTTTTTTTTTTCACTCTCCAATAGTGGTAAATGTTAGGTTTTATCACATTTTGTGGTACCATTGTGATAACGACAAACATTCCTCACCTACATTTGAAGCTCAGCAAGCGTTCAACCTAAATTCTGGGTAGTAACATGACTGAAAATAATATTTCATTTCACGTCTTGTCTTTTTTTTTTTTTTTTTTTTATTTCTTCATCAGTCCTGTCGTCTGGGTCAGCACCGGCCGATTTCCAGGAGTTACCCCGACGGCATAGTGGTCGTCGGCGGCAGCGGAACCAAAAGCGTGATGGATCAGCCCGTCAGCGACTGGTTCCATAAGGCTGCCGGCAGCAACAGCGACGCCTTCACCAAGCTCAAGCTTTATGCACAAGTGTGCCGACACAACCTCGGTACGCGTCGGACACGCTTCCGGGTTTTTGCTCTCGAAGCGCGGCCTTTATGATTCCTGTGCATTTAATGCAACATTTATTTTTTTGTTTCTTGTCGGTTTCCCCCTTCAACACCTTTTGGTTTAGTTGTCCAACTCTTATTTTAGAGAGGCTTTAAAAGTGAGATCAGTGTAGGAGGATGTTTCAGTGGAGTGAATTAATTTTGTCAGACAGCAGGAGATGGAAGTGTTAAGCTACTTAGTTGTATATTTACAATATAAAACCTACTGTGCACTTTGCAGTCTGTAACTTTTATAAAAAATGTTTTGCATATTTGTAAAAACTGGATTTTCTCATTTGGTGCTCTGTTTCATTCCCGAAATTCCAACTGTGTCTTCTTGTCTCTCCCTGTAGCTCCTTACCTCGCTTCTCAGACATTAGACAGTTCACTCCTCACACAGCCTAGTGCCTCTTCTTCATCCAATCAGACGTCATCCACTCAACAATCTAACTCCAGCACAGCCAGCCAGCAAGGTTCCTCCGTTCCCAACAGCAACAGCAACAGCAACAGCAGCAGCAGCAGCAGCAGCAGCAGCAGCAGCAACAACAACAACAACAGCAGCAACGTTGGCTCTGGAAGCACCTCAGCATCATCCAACGGCCTCACAGCATCCTCGGGCCAGCCTGGCAGCACCATGCCGTCCGGCAAACCCAACTCTTTTCCGCCTTTCGGAAACATGAACAGCCAGAATTCCCAGAGCGGACAGCTGGGACAGCAGGCTGGCACCCAGAACGGTGCCACCTCAGGGGACAACTCCAGCAGCCAGGCCCAGGGCCCCACGGAGCCTCCTGAAAGGTTCGGCACACAGGGAGTCCGGACATCCTTAAGAAGCCTTAAAGGGGCAGCGTTAGGTGTTTTTCAGCCACATAGTAACCTTTTTATCACACAATCGAGCAATTGTGAGACCCTCAGTTACGAAAATGCTCAAAACATGAGTTAAAAGAAATGAGACATTGCAATTTAACGGCTTGCAATTGGGGCTCTGTCTCTTTAAGAAACCCCTGCTCTCTCTGGCACTCTGCCTTCAGTAGGTCATCACATCAGCATTCCTTTAATTTAACTACAATTAAGGCCTTAAATGTATTACATTCATAAAACAAAATGTAAATACATTAAGCATAGATCTTAAATTTTGTAATCACAAAATTTAATCTCATGGATTATTTGTATTTTAATACTGAAAGTGAGCTTCATTAGGATTGTTATTATTATTATGTTTTTTCCTCTCAGCACTTTGGAGCGGGAGAAAATTGGCGTGCCCACAGACGGGGAGTCCCACGCCGTCACTTATCCTCCCGCCATCGTCGTTTACATCGTCGACCCCTTCAGCTACGAGGAGGCCGACGGCGGCTCGGGGCCCGTGCCTACCACCTCCAGCGTGTGGACCCTGGGTCTGCTTCGCTGTTACCTGGAGATGCTCCAGTGTCTGCCTCCACACATTCGCAACTCAATATCTGTTCAGGTGAGGCGAACACCTCCACAAACTAACCAAACTTTCTCGGCAAACAAACTAGAATTTGATTAAGGCGTACTAAGCAGGGCACATGTTTACGCGACTTTAGATTCAAATATGAACATATAGTCCAAGTAATATTCGGTTTTATGTCCATTTATCTTTTGTAATCAGTAACAAGGTCCTGACCTAATGCTTGCTACATATTTGAGCCCTCTTCTTCCAAAACTTGATATAAACCGGTCCTTTTATTAAAGCTGAAACCTTTTTTAGAAGATTGATATCAAGGCTTTCACTCAGCCACGCTGACTCTTCTAAAGAATACATGTTATCTCTAGATTCGACAGATTCTGGCCTGTGATGGTGAGAAAGTTAACAACAGTTATTTTTTTTGTCTTCAGATCGTCCCATGCCAGTATCTACTTCAGCAAGTCAGAGGAGAAGAACGACATATCTACGCACAGCACCTCAAGTCTCTAGCCTTCTCCGTCTTCGCTCAGTGCAGACGGCCGCTGCCCACCTCCACCAACGTCAAGTCGCTGACCGGCTTCGGCCCCGGCTTAGCCATTGACAACTCGCTGAAGAGCACAGAGGTGAGCGCGACGTGTAGCCAAGTTGTTGCACTTTAACCCCACAAAGTTACTAATGTTGCTATGGATGCATCATTTTTCTTCAGCGTCATCCCAGAGGCAAACGCTTTCTTAGGCGGATGTTAATCTACCTGTATTTGGCTCATCTCTGAAAGTGTAGAATTAGTTTTTTTTATATCCTTACTAAGATGTTTGTTTCTACTGGAGTAGAACCAGAAGAACTTGTAACCTCTGCTCCTCCAGAGTTTGTTCTTTTATTATCTGCTTGGCTAGCTCCCTGAAACATTCATAATGGGATTTCTGTTGCCGGTTTAGACAAAGGGAGGACCTTAGATCGGGATCTGATTAAGTCAGCTTCCTTCCTTGCAGCAAATTTGGCCTTTTCCTCTTACTGCAAAACTTTTAAGCTCCTTTTTTATACAGCGTAGAATAAAGACAGACCAATCGGTCTACTTCAACTGACCATTTCAAGTTGTAGCAGTGTTACACGACTTCATATTTAGAGTGCTTTATTCCCCTGTGTTTGCAGAGGCCGGAGTGTTTGCGTCTTTACACGCCGCCGTTCATCCTGGCGCCGGTTAAGGACAAACAGACGGAACTCGGCGAGACGTTTGGCGAAGCTTCGCAAAAATACAACGTGATGTTTGTGGGATACTGCCTGTCCCACGACCAGCGGTGGCTTTTGGCCACATGCACTGACCTGTACGGCGAGCTGTTGGAGACCAGCATCATCAACATAGATGTGCCCAACAGGTAGGACAGAAACCTGTTTCTGGAGGGTTTTTTTTGTTTGTTTTTCCAGTAGTTCCTGTTGAGTTAATGTGAATTAGAAATTAGGGCTGAAATGACTAATTATGATGAATTGATTGATTGAAATAGTCTCCAATTGATTAATCATTAGTATAAAAAAAATACCACTTGCTGAGAGAGCAATTAAATCAAAACTGTACAGGAATTATATACATTTTGGACTTGAGATGAAAAACCTGCCAATGTTCTTATCCCATTAATCAATTAGTCGTCAGAATATTTGACAGAATAAACAACAGAATAATCAATAACTGCAGTGATTATTTGCTGTGGTAAATCTAACCCAAAGTGTTTGCGTTGCGTAGAGCTCGGAGGAAAAAAGGCTCTGTACGTCGACTGGGCCTGCAGAAGCTGTGGGATTGGTGCTTGGGACTGGTGCAGATGACATCTGTTCCCTGGAGAGTGGTGATTGGCCGGTTGGGCAGGATGGGGCATGGAGAGTTAAAAGGTAATAAAAAATAAAAAAAACTTTTTAAGTTAATTTATGTCAACAGAAATTGTCTGAAGCGGCACTTCATCACTTGCTCATTAAATCTCCGCATCTCTCCTGTGTCCACATCTCAGACTGGAGCATTTTGTTGAGCAGGAGAAACCTGCAGTCACTCAGCCGACGTCTGAAGGAAATGTGTCGAATGTGTGGAATCTCCGCCTCCGACACTCCCAGCATCCTCAGCGTGTGCCTGGTCGCCATGGAGCCGCAGGGATCCTTCATCATCATGCCAGGTACAACACGTGCGCATCGTCGTCTTACGTGACAATTACGAATATGACTTTTTGAGTTTGAGTTGCAACGTGTATCTCGTAAACTGGCCGCTTTGAAGGAGCGCGCTCTCAGTGCGCGCGTGTGTGCGTGTGGCATGATGGATGGCGGCCACATATCACAAACATATCCGCCTCCTTGTCCGGAGCAGATTGATGGTGGAGACGTTGGTGTACCTTTCTCTCGTGAAGCACTGCCTCTCAGATGCCCATCGATCTCGTTTCAGTGATGGAGAGCCAGATCGATGGGTTTATTTTGGGTACTCAAGCTGGGGGAAGTGTCAGTCATCATGCCAGGATTATGTAGAGTTATGCTCAGCGGAGAACATCGCCTGTTTGGAAAGCTCTCAAAGCGAAAGCTTAACTTCTGACAAAAAACCAGAACAGGTGCTTCGGCAGTGTTGCTACATCATCTGTATGTTGTAAAGAAACATTTTAGTGCTTATTCGAGTCTATAGATTTCAGTTTCTGCTTCTTTTACGTTGAAATATTTCAAACCTGTTTCGAGAAGTATTGCATAATTGAGTGATGTATAATTGGTCATGCAGCAGTCAGATTTCAGTCTAAACTCTGAATGACTTGTGTGCTCGTGAGCTTAAAGTCTCAAGCTGATGGCCAGAAGTTACCCTTTCATGAAACATAACGTCCTGAAGAGGCACAGGACCCCAGACCATCACACTACCCACCACCATGTTTTATTGTACCATGTATGGCAATGTCCACAGAGCAGATGGATGTGACCCAAATTCTACATTTTCCCCCATAGGCAACGACTGGTGCCTATGGGGGTCAGTAATGTTGTGTCCTTTTTGGTCAGTAATGTTGTTGTTATTAGAGCGCTCCATTGATGTTTTCACATTTTTCTCCAGTCCAGTCTCTCTCCCACTCTTTTTTTCTTTTATTTTTTTCTTACTGTTGAGTCATGAGCATTGATGCTAGCTGAAGCAAGTGAGGCCTGCAGTGCTTTAGATCTTTCATGACCTTCTGGTTCATTCTTGGATCTTTTCATCTTGGAAAGCCCGCCGCTACGTCCATGTTTTCTCCGTTTGTGGATAATGGATCTCACTGTGGTTCTCTGGAGCCCGGAAGCCTCAGAAATAGCTTTGGTACCATTTTCTAGTTGTGTTATTATTTTTCTTCAACTTCTTCAAGCGTTACTTTTTTTTAACCTCTTATCCTGCTACTTCTGTGTAAGTGATTTATTGATTCTACGACTCAAGAGATCTTTCTTTCCAACATTTTGCTTTGTGATCAATAAAGTATTTTTGAATTTGAATTACCTTTGTTTAATTTGAGCCTTAGCTTGATGTCCAGAAGTTTTCGGGACGTTTGAGGCGTTCAGAAACAGGCTAAGCTGTATGAAGGAATGCTCCCTCCCGCGTCCCGTTCCCCGTCTCCTCACTGTGTTTTGTTGACTCTCCGTCTCTGTTCCTCCCAGACTCCGTCTCCACAGGCTCCGTGTTTCGCCGGAGTACAACCTTGAACATGCAGACGTCGCAGCTCAACACCCCGCAGGACACCTCCTGCACCCACATCCTGGTGTTTCCCACCTCCGCCTCTCTCCAGGTCGCCAGCTCCAATTACACCAACATCGACATCCTCAACCCCACCACCGGTCAGTGGCGCTCCCTCGTCCGTCTCACTGTTGCTGTTTTTTCATTTGCTTATTTTTTTCAGTTTCAGTTTAGTTCATTATATTCTGCTACTTTTTATGTTTTTTTGTTCTTTCCTGTCTGCTCCATTCAAATATTATATTTTTTTATTTAGTTGTCAGGACAAACCTTTTAAGGTCTTTCACCTTTTTTTCCTCTTTGATTTATTTTTACTTGCATTTCAGTTCCTTTGTTATAGTGAAAAATTGGTCATTAAAAAAGAGATGTTGATATTGATATCTGATCCGGTCCCGATATTGAAAACAATTCTAGATACTTTTATTCTTGCACGTTTGACTAAGGTAGTCAACCTACTGTTTTTCTCCGTTTCAGTTTCTTTATTGCCTGTTATACTCTTAATTGCACTGAATGAAGAAATTAAACTTTTGTTGTTTAGGGGAGAGGGTTAAACATGTTTGACCAAGCTTGTGAAGCTATGGGTGTGCTTATCAAATAAATTTGCATTTCAGTACATTTATGTCTGTTTTTTAAAAAAGGAAATATTTTAGGTCAAGTCCGCACTCTTGTTTTTTTCCTGTACTGGATCGGTTCCGGCAGATACTAAACCTCAGATATCTGTATCGATATCAGAAGTGATAAAAGTGGATCGGTGCGTCCCTCAACGTAACTTGTTTTTCTGCTTGGACCTAGACGGTTCTGATATTGGGATCTTTGACCTGCTGGACCAGGAGAATGAGTTGGACCCAGACATCATT
Organism: Poeciliopsis turneri; assembly: GCA_922788865.1. Classification (NCBI taxonomy): domain Eukaryota; kingdom Metazoa; phylum Chordata; class Actinopteri; order Cyprinodontiformes; family Poeciliidae; genus Poeciliopsis; species Poeciliopsis turneri. The sequence continues at coordinate 3,974,826 of CAKLNU010000204.1, forward strand.
AACATCTCCCCCACCACTTCCCCAGTACACTCCCCCAGCCCTCACTACCACCACGGAGTAGACGGCAGCAAGGTGGGTCGGCGCACACGCATCCGTCGCATTTTTTCGTGCGACGCATGCCAGCAGAGTTAACGTCCAACTTTTTTGCAGGGTCAGAGCACAGACCGGATGGAGTCTCATGAAGAGGTTCCCAACCTGCTGCAGCAACCCCTGGCGCTCGGCTACCTTGTCTCCACTGCGAAAGCCGGCCCACTGCCTGACTGGTTCTGGTCAGCCTGTTCGCAGGCTCAGAACCAGTGTCCGCTATTCCTCAAGGTAGCCCCCACAGACCTGTTCTTATAGTTTGAGTAGCACCTTACACTGCGGTTACTTTAAAAAAAATAATTACAGTTCAGGTAAAAAGAGCTTAGTGAGGTTTTATGTAAATCTAATTGACGTGCATCAGGTGTTCTTACCAGTTCTTGAAATCAGATACGCCCCAGATTAAGATCAGAACATGATGTGCTGCTAACATTATTTGTTGGACAGAACCTGCTCATTTGTCCCATCGAGCTGCTTCTGATCAGGCTTTACAGACAGGTGAATTTTAGAAAATAAGAAGACCAGTGCAAACTTGATTTGTTCCAGTATTTCAACTCGAAAAGTAAAACTTTTATTTATTATATGAGGTTTATCTCTTGGTTTTTTATTTTATTTTATTTTTTTTATTTTTAATGCCGTTTTTTGCCATACTTCTTTTTCCCCTTCCACTCAACTTTCCACTAATGTTCTAAGACACAGAAGTCTGAGAACAGCAAACTGTTACATTCACTATCCACATTTCATATGAAGAAAAAAAATGTTTTTATTGATATTGTGTGTTCTGATTTTCTGAGAAACGCAGTTTGTTGTTTTTCTTGTTTGTTTTTTGCTGTCGCCAAAGTCTGATGTGATAATGGCGTCTGTACTCGAATTGACTTCTAGCTTTTGAACATTCAGTAATTAGTGAAACAAACTATCTTTTCAACTATACCCCAGTATTTTAAGATGCACAGGAATGGAGTAGAGATTGTGACATTAGCTTTACATATTCCACATTAACTTGAAGTACTTTCAGGTAGCTTGATTTGAATAAAGTAACCTTATTACAAATAATCTGAAATGAAAATAATGACTTGTAATGGTGTGTGAGATTTTCTTTCAACACTCCATAAAACTGCAAAAGCCTTTGAAAACACTATAAAAGATCTGAGCAGATTGTGAAATGTAAATTACTTGCGGCGCATTCGGAGCTTTGCGAGTCTATATTCCAGTTCGGTCCAAGCTTGTGTATTTGCGCAGTGATTTGCCAGGAATATTTATTGCCTCTGGAATTGGCTACACATTCACCATGGCTTGTCCCATGGTGCTGCAGTGAAAATATCAATAATTATTATGATGAGATAAAATAAAAGGTTAAATCGCTTGATGGCGTGCATTTGACACCGGATCTCTCCTCGTTCTCCCCTCTCTCTCAGGCCTCTTTGCACCTACATGTGTCTTCTGTGCAATCAGACGAACTGCTGCATAGCAAGCACTCCCACCCCCTCGACTCCAATCAGACCTCAGATGTACTCAGGTAAACAACTCCACTCCACTCTCCACCTGGACTGAAGAGCACAGATTACGATCGGTGCCCTCCTGGCTTCTGGCAAGCCCAGTTTCCATTTATAGAGTGAATTTCCTGTGAAACCTCACACATTTCCTGCAAAGTTTGAATAACTTCTTGTTGGTTGCTATCAACAAGAAGCAGTTATCTGGTTTTTGGAAAATCTGTGGGGGTTTTTTTTAAACCAATGCACTCCTCGAGTGTCCATAGTTCAGAGTAATGACAGAAAGCTCAGGATCGCCATCTCGTTTGACAAGCGTGTGTCAGAGCTTCTATTTACTTAGACGTTAAATTCAGATTTAAATACGACAGCATGTTCAGGCCAGGCTAGGATGCTTTTATTTTTTAACTACAAGAATAAAGACATAAAATTACCAGAATACAGTTTTAATATTAGGAAATAAAGTAGTAGTTTTATGAGTACTCCAACAAGAAAGTAAAAAAATTACTAGAACTACAAGCAGTTATCAACAACCGAGGATTGTTGAGCATTTTGTGAAGTTCTACTTTGGTTTAAGACACTTAATAGAAATACATAATCTGTTAACACATCAGCATCAAATTGTTATCAGCAGCAGGACTTTGAAGTGATTGTGAAAACATGTGTGTTGATTTTGAAGAAAGAACCCCAACGAACTAAGGTAGTCGCATCATATTTTGATAACTTTATTGTAGCTTTTTTTTCTTATTAAAACAACTTTTTTTCTCACAATATTAAGACATTTTTCTGGTAAAATTGTATCTGTATTCTGCCAGTATTGGAATTATGTTGTAGTAATTAAACCAAACATCTCATAGCCTGACCCTAATACACTGTCAGACAGCTCATAGGAGGCAGGATTGAAGTAAAAGCCACTTTTACAAGTCTTTGTAAATGTGGTCTTTACATCAACTAACTAAATTGGGGGTCATTTATAATTAGGGATGGGTGATATGGTTTAAAAATGAATCTTTGAATTTTTTTTCATACCACATCCATTTTCCTGTTTTTATCAATTTTTTTTTCTCACTTTCTTTTTATGATGCAACCGGGTCAATCAATGTGGTTCTTTTTTCGAAAGAGACAAACTCGACCGTTTCAAAGTCTTGCTGCAAACGATTTGATTCTGATGTGTTAAAAGATGAAGTATTTCCTTCCCTGTAAAACCAGTAAAAAAAATTAAAAAAAAAACGCATAACTTCACAAGATGCTCAGCATTCCTCTTTTTAATTTTGATTTTTGTGTTTTATGTTCTCGTAAAATTATTGCTTCATTCTCCTGACATTATGACTTTATTCTGGTCATTTAAAAAAATCGTATTGAAATAATTCCCCTAATATTCTAAGTCCAATTAAATAGAAGCTGTAAAACCGTTCTGTCATCACTCTGACCAATGGAAATACAAGGAGTCTACCGGTAGGAAAAAAAACATTTTTTTCCCAAAACTGTAATCTTGAAAAGCCAAAATTTTGTCTTGTCCATAAAATCGATTTATCACTCGGCCCGAGCAACAACAATCAATTAAAATCGGATCTGGTATGGAGCAAAATTTTATTTTTAACATTTTATTTTCAAGCCACATCGCCCAGCCCTAGATGCTACATAGATTTTCAGAGCTACCTTTTAAATGGAATGAAAACACAACTGAGAGTTTGCGCGTGTGTGTATGTGTATGTGTGTGTGTTGAAGCAGATTTGTGCTGGAGCAGTACAACGCTCTCTCCTGGCTGACGTGCGACCCGGCAACGCAGGACCGACGATCGTGTCTGCCTATTCACTTCGTGGTGCTCAACCAGATGTACAACTTCATCATGACCATGTTGTAGCCAGCAGCCTGTTACCGACGGTGACGCGTTTCAGAGAGGGAGCAAAGCAACCGGTCGCATCGTGCGAGGACGACACCGGGAGTGCAGAGCTGGATCCTGTACCCAGATGGAGTCCCTGCTTCCCGTCCCCTGTGGCTGCTGCAGGTCCACCGAGACGACGCGTTGGCAACGAGGGAGCAAAGGAGAGCGTAGGGGTGGGAGGAGCTCGAAGCCGAGTCCCGATAAATGAACGTGAGAGAAATGACAGATTTCTTGTCATGGTAATGTAGCATGGCAGCCGAGTCACTGGCCAGTCCGTATTAGAGAGTTTATCTGTAAGGTTATTGGAGGAAAAGGGACGTATTTGATCTAGGAAAAACTCAACAAAATGGATCTCTGGTTTTAATACGAGAAATTCCTTTTTAAGGCTTTAGATGAAATAGTATCCAAATGAAAAATGCCTGCATCTATCTTATTTATTGTAAGTTTTTAAATGTATAAATTGTCATATTTCTTACCTTTTATATATTGAAAATGAAGGTTTATATCAGCCTTCCTGCTTTAAAGCAATTGGTCTCAGACATATGTATTCGTCTTAATGAAAGAAACCGGAAAAAAAAGGAAAAACTCCAAAAAAATAAAATAAAAGTCCCAGTAGGTTGCTTTTAGAGTATTATTTTTTGTAATGGAGACAGAATATTTGTATTGTCACAATGTACAGAAGAATTAAAGTGGAGAATTATGTTCCATGCTTTTGAGCATGAAGGACTTGCAGCAAAGCTGTAGTTACAGAGGACTTGTACAGCAATGAACTTCACTGTGTTCAAATAAAGAGGTACATTGTTGTATATAATATTTTATACCACACATTTAGACACAAAAACCAAACTGCAATATATAAATATATATATAAATAATTATATATGAATCCCACGCCAGCTGTTGGTGGTGTGGCTTCTGTTTTAGGAATAAAGTGTGTCAACTTATTTTCCTGCGCTTGTGTTCATTGCTTTGGACGGGGAGGGTGAACAGTGATGTGGAAGAAATTAAAATGCAACTCAAATCATGCAAGTGTCGTCGTGGATGATGACACTGTGGGCTGGAAGGACATCAGCAAGCAGTCAGGCCTGCAACAAACCTGAAGAGGCCTCTGACAAGACTAAATAGAGTAGGTCAAGCTCTTTTGATGCTAAAAAGCTATGCTGCTTTTTAGCAACGATAATTTAATATTATCGTGGCAGAAAAGTGAAAAATTTGCTGTTTTAATGTCAGTGTCCTGCCTATGGAGGTGCTTGCGTGCCAAAATTCAATTCAACAAAATCATAGAAAGAGAATTTAAATGTCATTTAATCAAAATATTTTTGTTAAATATGCGGCTAAATGTAAAAAATGATGTACATCAAAAGCCTATGCAAGTGTTTAAGTTAATATGCAATTATATCATTGTCTTGTACTTTAGCACAAAGTGAATATATCATGTCAGCCTCAGAGTCAGTGGGCTTTCAGGACGCAATCAGGGTACATTTAATGACCCATAGTCAAAGCTTAAACTATTTTATGATTTACTGTAGAAATCGGACAAGAATTACTTTCAATTTCAAATCATCGTTGCGTCTTTGTAATTGGGCCAATTGACAAAACTTTCACCAAAGTGACACTGAACACACTTAAAAACAAAATGTATTAAATATTTGGTGGAAAAGCCTTTTTTGATAATGAAGACTTCTAGTCCTGTCCTGTTTGCGGATGCAGAAGACGTTAGATGGAGGAGGATGACTCGCTGTGGCGGTAAAGGTAACAGCCAGAAGAAGGAGAAAACATCCTGTTTCTAGAGCTCAGGTGTGATTTTTGATCTATTTTTTCACACAAATTGTCCTCAAATCTTTAAAGGTTTACTATTGTGTTGTTTTTGAGTTGTGCTGGGAGTTTATCTTTGCAGGTCCGGCCAGCTGTGTTAGTCGCCCCCCACTGACTGTATGGAGGCTATGGAGGAATTTTGCTGCCATAATCAAAGAGCACACCTCTTCAGTCTGAAAACAGGACTTTATGTCCTTTGTTCCCAAAACTTTAATGTTTTTGTTTACATTTTCATTTTGAAAGCAGGACTTCCTGATAGATAGTCACAACGTTATCTTGTATCAAGTTGATACGATCGACAGTAGCCACACAGGCACACCAGCTAGAAGGAGACAAACGCACCCAGTACAACACTTAGCTAAGAGGTTGCCAGGCGACTGTGCCAAAAGGCAGTTCAATGTTTTGTAAGCGAGCAGAGACTAAGTGTGAGTGCAAAAAGAAGTTTTGAGAGGAAAGACATTAAGTTCTGTTCTCAAAATTTAAATGTAAGCAAAAGTATTACAAAAGAAATTCTGCTTTGAGACTGAAAATGTGTGCTCTTGGATTATGGCAGAAAAATTCTTCCATAGGAAGCCCAATTCCTGCTCAGGCAACTAAAGTCAACTTACACCACAATTTTCAACCTGCAAACTTCACTTTAGCCATAGTGTTGATGTGATGATGCTTCAAAAAATCAGTGTGTTCTCAGTAATTTAGTTTGTATTTTTCTACTGCAGTGGAGTCTGCTAGAGACGACGAGTAAGCTTTGACCATTGCAGTTGGCTAAATCATGTTTGCCAAAACCAGTTTAAATTCTGCTAATGAATTGCATTAATTTGTTTGTCTCATTGAAGTTTGAATAAACAATACATTCGATTTCTAACATAGCAAATATCCAAAATGTCTTTGAAAAAACAACAGTAGAATAGAATATAAATATTCTTTATTGCCTACAGCAGGGGAAATTCAAGTGTACCAATAAAAAGTTAAAGGTAAGTGGAAACATACATATTCACACAAAGATAAAATATGAAAATAAAAATAAGGAACTGTACAGTGAGGACAAATTTACAACATAGAAAAACTGATAGGGTAAAGCAATTAAAAGAAACATGAAACTGACAAATGTCATGTAAAGGGGGAACAAAATGTGTTTTTATATGCATAAAAACACTGTTTAAATTTAGGAAAACTCCAGCAAACAGCAGGAATGCAATGATTTCAGCTTGTTGGGACCAGTGACTCTTACAAAGTCTTACAGCTGCCGGGGGGAAGGATCTCCTTACAATGTTGTGCACCTAGGATGCACCACCAATCTGTCACCGAAGGAGCTCTCTAGATCTGCAGCAGCTTCATGCATGGGTGGGAGATATTTCCTAACAGTGATGTTATTTCAGAGTTGCTCTGTCTCCCACCACCTGCAGTGTTGTGTCAGGCCAGGGAGCATCCTAGGTCAGAGTTGCTTCCTTCCAGCTATAGATACATTTCTACTTAAGCCCGTTGGATTGTTGTGTCCTGGAAGACTGGGAATCTACAACAGCATGTAGTCACACGTTGCTGCAGGAAGACATCTTTGGGGTACCTGCACGCCTAAGGAGCCCCACAACTCTTGATGTTCAACCTTAAAAAAAAAATAAATAAGATTTTCCTTACAGATGTGACACAGTTTAAAGGAGAAACAAGCAGCAGCCTTTTTAATAACATGAGATTTCTTCCTGCAAATATATACATACATATATATGCTTGCACTTTGTGTTGAGACTAAAATGTGGAAAAAAAAAAAACACCAAGAATTATTAGTATCCATGTAATAAGAAAAATGTATTTAAACACAAACTTTTGCCAGTAAAAAAAAATAATAAATTTTTAAAGTATAAAATAAAATGAACTAGGTCATTTTAATGTGCTCATGTTGGTATTTTAAGGGGCTACAGTAAGTTTGATGCTAACTCAACAAGCAGCCTGTCTCTAGAGTTACTGTCAGTCACTGCTTCACTGCGCTGTTGACAACATCAGTTCACTCACTGGATATAACCACTGTGTGTGCAGTGGGTTAAAAAAAAATACAGGAGGAAGCTACAGACGTGTGAACATGAAGGATAGAAACGGTTAGGATCCGTAAAAACAGCCGGCGTCAGCCAGGACGAACTTATCCACCCCGGTCATCCAGGAGAAAGGCAGCCGGTGTGTGACGTTCGGCTAGGCGGCTGACAGGACGCAGCCTAGTCCGAGGTCTGAAGGCCTCCGTGGTTTAATTTGCCTCAGAAGTTACAGCATCTGTTCAGTTAGTGGGGTAAGTTACTGTTTGTCTAAATATACGTGTTTTTAACGATGGTTTCATTCAGCAAAGGCAACACGTAAAGCACACAGGAGTGTTGCTCTCTGTCTAGCTTAGCATTAGCATGCTAACAGCCGCCACTAAAATAATGGGGAAATAGCGACTTTTTCTTTAGCCGCCAACAGCTAACAGTTAGCTTCACCGGACCATAGAATTAGAACGTCTGGCTCTGGACAGTATTATGTCTGATTTAACATTTCCTTAAAAATTTTGGAGTATTGAGTTGTAAACCTAAATAATATGTTATCCTCACTAAGTTAAAATTGTGAATATTAGTAAAGAACTCCATTAACCTCACATTGTTGTTGTTTGGTTGCAACTAGAAGGAACAAACATGCAACGAGATTTATTAAAAACATTGCCATAAATCAAATGCTACCTAAGTATAGTGTTATCCCTGGTACACTAAGAATGTACGTGTTCCTCCGTAATACATAAATAACAGCTGTTGGTTTACACATCCCCTTTCAGATCAATTATCCCAGGATCTGTGCAGTTTTTAAACGTGGTAAATGTTACTTATGCATAAGCATTAAGTCTGTTTATAGCAGGCGACAAGAACTCTTAAATAGTATACTTTCTTGCACTGAAGTTTTCTCAAAATACACATTAAAAGATACTATTTAAAACATATATATTTTTTCTGGCAATCCAAAATGGTTTTGATGATCAAAGGAACGTTGTTGAATACAATCTGAACCCGCGTGACAGCATGAAGTAGGCTAAGAAAAGCAACTCTTAATATCTGAATCTATAAGCTTTAAGTATCTGATGAGAATACAAAACCATCATCAAAAACACAAGTGGCCTTCTCACATCTTGAGAATCCTAAAACATACTTTAGTACTATTTGTGTGTGCCAATGCATCTGTTTTAAAACTAACAGCATTTCAGAAAAACAACATCAAACCAACAAACAGCTATCTGAAGCTACTTTGCTATCCTAATCTAGATAGGTTTCAAAAACTACACATTGTTTTGAATGCTCAAGTGTTCTTTGTTTCGATATTGAACATTTTCACAGCACTGTAATCTGTTGCCGACAGGAAATCAGCGAGCAGAGATGGCGGACAGCGCAGGGCTCCAGTTTGTCAGCTCCTACGCCTTCGAAGCCATACAGAAAGTTGACGTAGTGCATCTCGCAGCCCTAAGTGACCCGGAGCTGAGGCTGCTGCTCCCCTGTCTGGTGAGGATGGCTCTGTGTGCTCCCGCAGATCAGAGTCAGTCATGGGCGCAGGACAAGAAGCTCATCCTGCGCCTCCTGTCTGGAGTGGAAGCCGTCAACTCCATCGTTGCGCTTCTGTCTGTGGATTTCCACGCACTGGAGCAGGATGCACGGAAGGAACAGCAGCTCAGGTATTATTGACTTTTTAAATTTTTTTTTTGTGACGGCGGCTGATGAAGGATACGTCTGTACTCTTAGTGCATAATTCCAAGTGTTCACTTTAGCGATTTTCACAGTATTTTGTATTTTCCACCAGGCACAAGGCAGGCGGCTCCAATGGTGAAAGCATCCTGGTGTCGCAGCTGCAGCACGGACTCACCCTGGAGTTCGAACACAGTGATCCCCTCCGAAGGCTCCGTCTGACTCTCAGCGAGTTGCTGGCCATCATGAATAAGGTTCTTGCATGCCGTTGGCCTTGCTGCGTTCTGGACTTATCACTGGTGCCTTTTTATACATAAAGGCTTCTTTATGTATAAAAACAAGAATAAGATATTATTGTTAAACACCTTTCAGGTGGAAATTATTCACTCAAAACACAAAAATACTTACTATTTATTTGGATCAGTTCCTCACCAGCTAAATGTGAATATTTCTCTCGTGTCTTTTCACTTTTCAGGTGACAGACTCCAATGGGGAGTTTTTCTTAAAGTCTTCCGAGCTCTTCGAGAGCCCCGTCTATCTGGAAGAAGTGGCAGATGTCCTCTGTATTTTACAAGCAGGTAACAAATCCACTTTTTTCTCTTTTCTGGAGAGGACAGAAAACCTTTGCGATAAATTAGAGCAGAGACTGCGCAACAAGCTTTCTCGTCCAACATCAGTGTCTGACCTCACGGATGCTCCTCTGTTAGAAAAGTCAAAATAGTTAAGTTAAAAGCCAAAAAGAGAGAAACCAGCCTCACACAACTGTTTATATTCAGGCTCAAATACAGGCATACACCCCCACTACTATTTAGACGAATGTCCGTGTAGAGACAAGCAATACCCTGGCAATAATCCGGCCTTGATTTTGATCACTCTTCCTATATGATTTTATTTAAATAAACTTGTTTCCTTGCAAAAATCACATTTTAAACATAGTTAAAAAAATCTTTAGCAGTTTTAATATCTCAGAAGTTTAATAGTTTTGTTGTCTGTTGTTGTTTGTTGTCCTGTTGAAGCACCCTGCTGGCTACAGTAGGATTTAGTGTGATGTCTGCTAGACCTGTACGGTTTATTGCAGATTTATTGTTACTGCACTAACAGTGTTTGCATTTTGCATAGAACTGCTTTGACTGCAATAAATAGTAGCATGCATTTGGATTCTCTGTGCCTGTAAAACCTTGTCATTAGGACGACAATATATATGTTTTTCTCAGTACCTGGATAGTCGACTCCTTATGTGGGTGTTTACTGTGAACTCAAAGCAAAGCTTATCACAATCAACATTATAATTGCATTATTCACCAGTATCATCAGATATTACCTTTATGTTATGCAGCATTATTGGGATGTATGTACATTTATGCCTGTGTGTTCGTTGCGTCCCGCTGTCAGAGCTACCGTCTTTGCTGCCCATCGTGGACGTGGCAGAGGCTTTGCTTCACGTCCGCAACGGCGACTGGTTCATGTGCCTGCTGGTCGCCAACGTCCCAGACAGCTTCAGCGAAGGTAAGCCGTCTGTCTCGGAGGGCCGCATGTCTTCATCAAACAGTGGCAGTTCAGGAAACGGCGCTGATCGGTTCGTTATATTTAAAGGCAAATGTAACTTTAAACTTCTAGTCTTTTGCATCACTTCAGCCGGTTCCCCTCTTAATTCTGACCACGTCAGAGTCCCCGAGGGTGTGTGCATTTGTCTTTGATGATAAACACTGAGTTCTCCAGCGAGCTCAGAGAGAGCCATGTGTGCTTTAAAAAACACATTAGAGGAGATCTTCTGTTGTCTCCAGCGCCTCCTTATCACAAACAGGGTCAGCGCCGAGTCAATAGAGTATTCCTGCGTTAGCATCAAGAAATCCTTTCTGCTTGACTTGAAAGACTTTTTGAGAATAAAGCCTAAGTGTAATAAATCGGACATCTAGAAGCATCAAGGCCAGGCGTTTTTAACTACAACTGATAGTCAGTTTAAACTGTGAGAGTATTTTTATTTTTTTCCTCAATGCATAAAAAAGATGTTAGATTCATCCGAGAGAGAAACTGATATGATTTGAGGACATGCCACAGTCTTATTCAGTCATAAGATTTTACTTTATAAGCCGTCTGCTGTGGGGGGAACTGGAGGAAAAATGAGATAATGCCTCCCTGATTAGATTAGAATTGCGTTTCCCCCACCCTGACGGCAATGAGTCATGATTCAGTGGTGAACGGTGCTAATGGGGGTGAGACCAAGCCATAGCAACAGAGAAATCACGGTCGCCAAGGCTGTTGTTTTGGTAAATCATCTGATTGGAATTCCTCCGCACGTGGAATCCGACCAAAATGCCTTAAGAGGCACTCAGACTCGGCTGTGTTTGGGTTCAGTTTGCAGAGGGCTGATCAAGAACGGGGAGCGCCAGGACGAGGAGAGCGTGGGGGGTCGGCGCAGGACCGAAGCCCTCAGGCAGCTCTGTCAGATGAACCCCTCACAAGCCCTGAACATCAGAGCCATGGTGGTGAGTCGCCCTGTTAATGTCATCACAAGACTCCAGACTGAGCCCACAGGCAACCTTTTCCCTAAACCTAGCTAGATTTTATGGAGGTCGTTGTTTATCCTTCCCAGTTTCCACTTCATTTACGTGGGTGAAAACTAATTATCAGGGTTGAAATGTATCCCAGAAGCCCCTAACCCTGGGAGAATACTTTTTGATTTAGCCCAAGGATGTTCAAAGTGAGGCCCGTGAGGCATATGTGGCCTCTGGCAAGATTTTGGCCAATATATCAGTAGATAATACATCAAATAGAGTATTCAACATATAAAACTTTCACTGAACTCCGATCCAGAACCGCACAGCATTCTGGGAGATATACTGTAGGTAGAAGCAAAACCTTTCACGGCCACATAAGCAAGCCTGGTAGCGTCAACAAACTCACTCGTTCTCTGGTTACCTAGCAACAACCTGTTCAGAAACTCGTGCAGCAGCAGTTTCAGGTTTCTTCGCCTCATCGGTTCTTAAGAATAGAAAAACAGCTTGGAGTGAAAACTGAGGAAAAAACAGGAAAAGTCACCCGACCAGTTTGGATTTCAGATATCCAAAACAAAAAAATGAATCAATAATTATCGATATTGACGAATATTCATATCGACTGATGAGAAACGCCCATGTTGTCACATGTTTTTCAGCCGTATTGTCCAGCCGTCCTTTTAAATCAAAATAAACTGACAAAAATGTCAGATGCGACACAAAGTGATCATCTTTTCCAAGCATTCTGATTTTCTTCTATTTTCACACTAACTAGGAGCACATCTACTTATTGACCTATAATTAGATGTCAATCTGGTGCGTCCAAATCTCTTTTCAGTTGCTGTATTAAAACTTTGTTAAATACATCAAATGAAGAGTGATCTCGATCCTGTTTTTATTGCTGAAAACAGGCAAAATATAGTTTTCAATTTTCTTCAATGGAGCCCAAAATAATAAACATACTGGATGCCTTTCAATTAACCAGGAACATGTGGAAAAACCATCTGAAGTTTTGGCTCTACAATATGTTTTCTATTGAAATAATTAAATATTTGTAATTATTTCTTTAATTAAAAATAGTGGATGCTTACTTTATGAAGTAAATCTTTTCTTTTTTCTTTTTATCACATTTTTTTGGGTGATTTCACTTTTTTCATTTGCTTTTCCCCAAACACACTTGCATGTTTCAGCCAACACATCAAATCAAATTCAAAAATTGATTCCAAATTAAATGTTGTGAGTCATGTCATCATATTATGAACGGTTCTTGTAAGAGATGTTATAGTTATCGGCTACAACAAGGATCTCCTGCAGCCGTCTGTATCGCTGCAAATTTGAAGAAGCCTCTGACTGAAGACACACTGTTCTTGTATAACAGTCACATGAAGAGGAAGCTTGGGGTTTGTGAATGTTTTTCTTAATTTCATGAAGAATCCTGTTTTGGCACCATCGTCTCCACGGGTTCACAGTCGATCCCCTGAACAGAACCTTCTAGAATCTCTAGTTACAGACGGAGTTCTCTCAGCTTCTTGGGAATAAAAGGTCAGGGAAGCATAATGAAAGCAAGTCAGTGTAACTCTATAACCTCCCTGAAATGTTTGGATGAGGGACGGATTCATCGTTCTTGGCACAGCGTCTCTCTGCTGGAGAGATTTGCAGGAACCTCACTCCGCTATCCTTAATGCTTTTTCCCTGCATTGCTATTCGTGGCTAATCTAAAATAAATACATCTCTCTTCATCATCTTCTTTCTTGGAAGATGTTTGCAGGAGGACATGTTTATGTCGCTGGATTGTTGTGTTTGTAGAAACACGGTGGAATTAAATATTGCGTGTGATTCCAACATAATCACACATCCTTAGTGGTTTAGCAGATTTCCTTAGCGACATATTAATTTACAGCAGTCTGCGTTTCTGCTCTGCAAAGTGATGAAATCTTAAAAACGAAAATAAAACCAACGCCTGATCTTGGAAGTAACGTTTGCTATATGTTAAGTCTGAACACTTGTTGTGTAATTGGCCCTGTTTGCTGTCAACTTTTTTTCCCCTTTCCTCTTTCTCTACCAAGATGGACTCGCGTGGTAGAGGTTAGTAAAAGAGATTTGTCTCTCCGCTGATTTATGTTGTGATCCACTGCGCGGTGCTAACCCTGAGGGGAGAAATTTGTCTTCTCGCTTCCCTCCTCCTCTGGAGGAGGTTGCAGCGTTGGGTCAGTTATTGAACAAGGCCCCGGGAGGTTGTGAAAATTCATCGCTCCGCAGACTGATGCCTCAGCACGACTTGCCTCCTGCACGGCTGTGGAGTTAACGTGAAGCTGTGCTTAAAAGTATTTTTAGTTTCCCGACTGTTTCACGGTCCGATCGCCATCTCGGGGTTCCTACGCAGTTTGAGAACGTCTGGAAAGATACGGACTTGGATTCAAGTGTCTCGGGGTTTAAAAAGCGAAGAGCTGCAAATGGAAAACAAATAATTGAATTTACACATTTCTTATCCCTCTATTCTATTCCGTCTGTTTACAGATCCATCTATTCAACCTGGTCTGTCACAATAGCAAGTTAGCAAGATAAAAGATAATATTGTCACTTTGAGACCATTTTCAACTAATGTAACAACGATGATATTAATGCAAGTACACCCTTTCAAAGATGATAAAAAATCTTAATTTATAAGGAACATTTTACAGTGGAACTGGAAAACATTTTAATTATCCAATACGAATAAACAAAACAACAGAAGAACAATAAGTAAAATGGATCATGAAGTCTGTAATCAAAAATTTATTTAAAAAAATATCAATCATTCAGCTTCGCCTTGGAAAAATGGCAAAAGTGCCAATTTGAATTTTTGTAAAAGAAAAAAAAAAAAAAGGTGCAAACTAATTGCTTCATACTGGCAATTGTCAAATGTTTGCAGCATTTTTCAAATTGCTGTTTTTTTTAACATTAGGAATCTTTTTAACTGTTGTCCGAATGGAGATGATCTCATTTTAATTAAACGCATGATTAATTAATTTATTGCTTATCGTAGCAGGTTTATATCCGACCGGTCTGTCATTCATCCATGCACAAGTACAGAAAAAAACCAGCTTTTTATGATTAATTGAATTTTCCATTTTTGAAGATTTTATTTTTTGAAAAACTTTGACTATTATTTTTTTTAATTATAATTATTTTATTTTTTTTTACCAATGCCCTCCCTTTTTTGTTATTTATAAAACCGAAAACTTGAGAAAAAAGAGAAGAGAAGTTTCATTTTTAAGCTGCATTGCCTGTTATAAACCCTCTCCTGTGTGTCCAGGTGGAAGAGTGCCACCTGCCTGGTCTTGGCGTCGCTCTGACTTTGGACTACAAGCCCGACACGGCGGACGAGGCCGTCAGCCCGCTCGTGTCTTATGTCAGCGGTTTGCTCCTGGGAACCAACAGCAAAGTCCGGACCTGGTTCAGCATGTTCATTCGCAACGGACAACAGGTAAGCAGGAAGTTCTTTACTCTGTTGTTTGCTTTTCCTGAAAATCACTTTTGTTATTATTAAACCCCATTGAGATTAAAAGTCTCTTTCACAACAAGAGTTATGCTCTGTTGTGAGAGCAGGATACAGAGTTTACTTCCACAGCAAAACAGAAAATAAAATAATTAGTGAAAAGATTCTGCAGGTAAAACATTTGCAGACAGATCATTGCTTCTCCAAATCAGTAAGAACAGCCTTGAAAATATTTAGTGTCAACAGCACCTTTTGCCTTCATGTTTTTCTCTAACTTGTGCCAAGAAGACGGAGCAGAAAACTGAAAAGATTTCAGTTATTTCAGCTGTTGTTATTCTCTGAGCTCACAGGAAGGTCTTACCTGTGTGAGTGACGTCACGCGTTTTCATAACAGTTTTTCTACGGTACTTAAGTTGAGTAGTTTGCTAAGCAAGGCTAAAAGAGGATTATGTTGTGATGGCAACTGTGGCGTGGGCGCTCAGCGTTTGGCTCAGAGGTTTTCCTCTTCTTCACTCGGCCAGCGGAAGAGAGAGAGCAGCTCCGTGCTGTGGCAGATGCGCAGACAGCTGCTGCTGGAGCTGGTGGCCATCCTGCCACGCTCGCGCAGCACGCACGTGCCCAACGACGCCGGCGCGGAGGACGGGGGCGGCTCGGGTTACTCCGGTCTCAGGGAGGAGCACGTGGTGAAGGCCAGCGCTCTGCTCCGGCTCTACTGCGCCCTCATGGGCATCGCCGGGCTCAGGTGCGACGCCACATTTGTCATTCAGCCCCATTCTGGTTGGGGGTCGTTATTTCTCGCCTTTTGTTTGTTTTCGAGTGCGATACTCGGCTTTAATTGGACTTGCGTTTAGACCTACAGATGAAGAAGCGGAGCAGCTGCTGCAGCTGATGACCAGCCGACCTCCAGCCACTCCTGCTGGGGTTCGCTTTGTCTCTCTGTCCTTCTGCAAGCTGCTGGCCTTCCCCACCCTGGTCAGGTACATAAAGGCTTTTTTGTTTGTTTTTTTGTTTTTTTATGCCCTGCAACACCTACTGTATGCGAATTAGAGATGCAGCGATCCAATATTAACATCGTTATCAGTTCTGGTATGGGAAAAAAAAAATTCTAGATTGAGTATCGGTGACAGATACATCAGAGCAGAGCTATTCAGCCTGATTCTAGAGACGTCATGCATTATTATTTATTTTACATTGTGTTTAGGATTCCTAATTGCACTTTAACCATTTACTTGTTGCAGTTTATTTTTACATGTTCTGTTGTTTTTGCCAGTTTCTTTATTGGCTCTTATGCTCCTAATTGTTCTGACTGAACAAATTAAAGTTGTTTTGTTTTTAAAAGCTTGTGAAACTATTGGTATATTTAAAATAGGTTTGCTGAACTTTCACAGAGTTATCACATAAATGTGTAATTCATTATATTTATGTCTGTATTAAAAAAACGAAAATATTTTAAGTCAATTCAACACTGTGTTTTTTTGTATTGGATCTGTTATTGAAAGTGAAAAAAAGTGGATTGGTGCATCCTTAATGCGAATAATGTAACTTTCAGATTTCCTGTCTGTAACAGTATAACTTTATCTGAGTGTATTTGCTAAAATGTTGTTTCAAAAGTCTATTTAAGTATTATTTTTATTTATTTCTCAAGTTTTATTCCAACTATTTGCATCTCTGTGTTTGTGCAGCACACCAGAGCAAGAGCAGCTTATGGTCATGTGGTTAAGCTGGATGATCAAAGAGGAGGAATATTTTGAAAGGTAAGACAATGGGTGAGAAAAAAATTAATCACATATTTTTGTTTAATTAATGTTTAACTGAATCTCTTCATCTGGCTAAGTATCAATAAAGGTTGTCAATATGTCTGTCTAAATGAATACTGTTACGTAAATCATCTCAAGATAGCTGTTAATCTAAATTATAAATCTTACTTCATAATTCACCTCTTAGGTTCTATTTTGTTGGTTGTTTTATTAATTTACCAGACATTATTTTTTGCCATTTTTAATGTAAAAAAAACAAAACAAAAAACTAACATGTTCATTAATCTTTTTTTTTTTTTCTTCAAATAAATGATGATGAGATTTGTACTTATTTCTAAATGATTCCAGTGTCATTCAGAAGTACACTAATCCTTGTTGAAATCAGAATGTAATTCTTAGGGTAGATAAATAATTTAAAAAGGATCCAGGAAATTTCCATTCCAGAAATGCATGTTAAATATTTTGAGACCTTTTTTTTTTTTTGTATTAATTAGAAAACAATATTGTAAACGTTAAGGTTCATCAGTTCTTTCTCTAGTTTTAAATAGCTGAAATCTCTTAAAGCGCTTCTGATTTAGTTCTCTTCCAGTGAGTTCAGCACGGCTGAGCTGCTGTTAGCGAAGCTCTGGACGTTTGTTGCTCTCGTGCCTCAGGGGAAAACCTCAGCGTTGGTTTATTGAAACGTTAAAATATGTATCTCCTGTGGATGTTGAAATTCTTGGATATATGTTGGGGGTTTTTTTTTTCTAGTGACTAAAAGTTAGATTTAGCTGTAAGATTTTTTTTTATTTTTATTTTTTGTAGAATTATGAGCCAACTCCGCACGCAGTTTTATCTGTCAGAGACACTCATCCTTGTTGCGACTCAGGTGCATAATATCGTGTATTAACTGAGCCGGAGTTTGATCTACACTGATGCAGCGTATGGACTGGAAGATTATGGAAACGAATCAGTTTTATTTAAAATTCGTCCCAATAGGATCCTGGATTATGCACAAGCCTTGATGCCTATCCTCAGTCGCCTCTTATGCATATATGTGTGTGTGTGTGTGTGTGTGTGTGTGTGTGTGTGTGTGTCTCTTTCTTACAGTGCTGCAGGCGTATCTGCTTCTTTTGGAGAGATGCTATTACTGGTTGCCATGTATTTCCATAGCAACCAGCTCAGCTCCATTATTGAGTTGGTGTGCTCTACTTTGGGGATGAAGGTAAGGTGGGAGGGAGACTTAAATCAATAAATCTGTCTGACTGACCAGGTACTGGACCCCACTCCTCCCTCTCATCTGCAGCAGCAGCAGTGCATACACACTATAACACTAATGAAACACTTTGCAGCATACACACATCAAGCAAGATGCATCACACCCTGTGGCCAATTTGCCATTTTATTACTTATTAAGTGCACTATTGTTTCCTCCCTGCGATCTAAGTAGTTTTCCTGTCTCAGTGTGTTTTTCCACTAAGATGTGTAATATAATTGGATTTCGAGCCTGTTTGTTTCCACCCCGGGGGCATTCCTTTCAATTCAGCGCTCTGCCTGCCATGTAGAATTTTCTTATGAAATATGAAAGGAGGGAATTACAAAATACCAGCTCTGCTCGCCCGGAGGTTGTTTTCAGTCGCAGCGAACCTCGCGCTGTCAATGTTTCTCATTGTTTTCTTTTTTTTTTTTTTTCTCCCTCTTGTTGTTGTTGTTTGTTGTTTTTGACCGGTGGGCGTTTATCTTTTCGCAGATTGCCATCAAGCCGAGCTCTCTGAGCAAAATGAAAACCATCTTCACTCAGGAGATTTTCACGGAGCAGGTATTTATGCCGTCCGTCCGCGCCGGCGTGTATTTTCAGCTCGGGTATTAAACACGGCGATGGCGGGGGAAAATAAAAACGACCTCGTGTCAGCCTCTTCTAAAATATTTGGACATGAATTTTTAAAATCTATTTTAGGTTAACTAGCTTAACTTCCACGACAGATGTGTGAGGAAGAACTCTTTGCTCTCTAAAATAAACTTAAAGTATTTCAACACCATAGCAGAGATCATCTATCAGTGTCCTGAGTTTCAGCTGCAACATGTAGCAGACGATAAATTGCATTAGACGCAACATAAAGAAAAAAACTTGTGTAAAGTGGATTTAAGTGGAATTAGTCAAACAATGCAACATGAAGAGGAAAAGCAAAAAATAAAACAGGCAGTTGCATTTATTTAGAAATAATTAAGGACATGATATAATCTGGTGACGCGTTGCTTTTCGAGTACGCTAGTTAGTCAGTGATTAAATGAATGAGGTGTTGTGTTTAAGTGTCCCGTTGTTTCGCTGTGTAGGTGGTTACGGCTCATGCTGTGAGGGTGGCGGTGACGAACAACCTGAGCGCCAACATCACCGGGTTTCTTCCCATTCACTGCATCTACCAGCTGCTCCGGAGCAGAGCTTTCACCAAGCACAAAGTGTCCATTAAGGTTCGCCTCATGCTAACGCTAATCTCAGCTGAGATTAGACGCTCCATCGTCTCGCCGGCTCTTGTAGATGTCGACCAATTTGACGAAATGCTTGATCTGAATCTGTAAAAAGATATATATATATGGTTAATATTTTATTGCAATATCTTAGTTTTCTTGACAAGAGAAATATAAATTTTAATTTGGAAATTTTTTTTTTTTTAACAAAATCCCAGATGGCATATTTATTGTTGCTCTTAATTTAGATTTTTGCTGTACTTTTTTACAGTTGACTAGACTTTCAAGCAACTTCTAATCAGTAATCAGTGACTTTATTTTATCAATGAATATGACAACACAAGAATGGCTGTTTTTCATCTGCTGTCCCTTGTCTATGAGAACATTTCTAAATGAGAGATTGAGCAAATTTAGTCAACAAATTCAATTAGTCAATACAAAAGAAAGGAAACTGCCCACACAGTTATTATAAAAAGTATAAGAAATCATTCAAAGTAATTTAATCCTCCATCTAGATGATGAGGGATGACAGCTTTGATGAATTATGAACCAATATTTTGTTCTTTAAATCGGTTTTCTGTCCTATAAACATAAACTTACATATAAGGTTTGTTAAACTCTACTGGGAATTTGGTCGTATGAGGCAGATATTAATGTTTTTTCCAGTAAAAACTGTAGGATTTGGATGAATAAGTGGAACAAGACCTGATTATCGGTATGGTGGAGGATTTGAGATGCTTTGGGTCTACTACTTTAGAATTTAGTTAATAGAAAATAAGTTGTTTTAACTGGATAAGAATCCAAAATATTTGGCCAAATGAGAATATGCGGCTCACCAGACGTCACCCTTCTACCGCGGCAACCTGAAGCCCCAGAGCTTAAATCCTTCAGGAAACCTGAGTGTGCACTTAAATATGCGTGACCCTTCCAGGACTGGATCTATCGTCAGCTGTGTGAAACGACAACGCCGATCCACACCCAGCTGATTCCTCTAATCGATGCCTACATCAACTCCATCCTCACTCCAGCATCCAAGGCCAACCCCGAGGCAACCAACCAGCCAATTACTGAGCAGGAGATCCTCAATGTCTTCCAGAGCTCAGCAGGGGTGAGTCATTCCCGACCGGCACTGCGAGAATCTCATTCTGCAACTTAGAAAGTTAACAACAGCAGACACTGCATCACATTATCTTCAGTGTTTCTTCAATTTTAGGTGTGAATTGGATTTATTTTAATCTACAAGCCCTTTTATCGTTCGTCTCCACCAGCGTTGCACTTCTAGAGACCGAAATTGGTCAAATATCTGAAATGCTGGGCATCTGTGAACATCTGTTTTCTTGCAACAGAGAATCCTTTTGAGACCAGAACTTTAACTAGGCCTCTAACCTTCAGTAAGTAATTTTTCTTCTTTTATTAATATTTTATTTAGCAGGGCGATGGCAGTCGAGGAGGACGGCAGCGCTATTCCATCACCACGCAGCTGCTCATCCTTTACTACATCCTGTCGTTTGAAGAGAACCTGCTGGCTAGCACTAAACAGCTGGGTAAGACAGTAGGCCCTCCCACTGTGACACCAGCTCACTTCCTGTCTGTTGCAGAGATGCAGCGATGAGATATTAATAACCTTATTGATCACAACATTTAAAGATTTCTAACACGGGGCGTCTCTGACATTGTGTCTGATACATAGGAGCAGGTCTATTCTGTCTAATTCTACGCTTCTGTGCTCTGAGCAACGTCACGATTTATTATTTTAACATTACATGTAGAATTCCTAATTGCACTTTCTGAACCATATAAAAAAAATGGATTTGTTGCAGTTTATTTTTACACGTTTGATGATTGGTGCAAATAAATTTCTGTGTTTTAGAAAATTCCGGGCTTTAAATCAGTTCAGCGCTGACTTTGTGTATTGGATCGGTACCAAACCTCAGGTATCAGTCTCAGTATACGAAGTGAAAAAAGTGCATCGGTCCTGGAAAAGGCTGTGGCCCGTCCACTGCCACTTCCTTCACTGAACAGAGTCGCTGGTTTGAGGGGACTTCGTCAGGCGTCAAGATGAGCTCGGAAGCCATTTGACCTCTTTAATCCCGTAGAAGACGCTTCCACCGTGGATGAGCGGTCGTTCATCTTCCTCTTTCTTTGCACCAAGCGCTGGCGGCTTCGTCGAGAGTAAACGGCGAGCCGACAATCGGCCAAGTCCGGTGGCTGTGGTATCGCATCTAACTAGGACACACACACAGGCCAGATTAAGCCACACAGTCCGTGTTTGTTCTCCCACATGACGGCCGCTCCTCTCGCCCTTCATTAGGGCAGATTTATGTGAGAGTTTATGCTCATCTCTTTAATTGCTGTGCTTACCCAAGTGCTCCCATAGCCTTCAAGGAGGGAGTAATGAAGCCCATCAGCGTGGTAATGAACCCACGTCAAAGGAAGATCACTTCTGAATTTCTTGAACTCATCAGCACTGCAGCTTTAGTGCCCTTATACAAACCAAATCAAATCTTTCTTCTTCTGTGTTCACTGTTTGATGCTCTGTGTGTGTGTGTGTGTGTTTTTAAGCACTGATGCAGAGGAAGCCAAAGTCTTACTCCGCAGCCTTAATGGACCAGATCCCTATTAAGTACTTGGTTACTCAGGCCCAGGGGCTGCAGCAGGAGCTGGGGGGTGAGTTTCCGATGTGATATCTACATTCATTAGACGTAACGGGTTGTTAAAGACGCAGCGATTTCTGATCTTCAGACGTTTCAAGGCTTTTGACCAGCTGATACAGATTTTCAGCCAAATTCGGTTTCTCCTGAAGCCGCTGTGAAACAGGACTTTACTAACATTTGAAGACAAATTGACTAAATACCTGAGTTATACTCGCATTTACTGTTTAATTGACGGAGACGGACACAAAATTATACAGATAAACTGAATGTCGAGGTGTTTATAGGCTGATTTTCAGCAGTCGTCCCTATTTTGGGTTTTTTAAACAATATATTTAAAGACTTTTAGGAAGTGAAATGGTAATGTAAAGTAAAACAAGATATTGACAACATATGTATTTATTTTGATCAATTTTCATTGTTTTAGTCTTTAAACACATTTTTTTCCTTTAGACAGAAAATGTGAAGTTATGTCAAATACTTTTATTTTATTTATTATTCATTACCGTTTTCATCATTATTTTTTTTTTTAAATAAATAAAATTTATAAAATACCTGTAATTGAACCTAAATTTACATTTTTGTCCGTCGGACGGCATCAGTTTTAAATATTAAATCAAATGTTCTGATCAGTTCCTCTGTACTTGAGCGATTTTTTTTTTTTTTTTAGCCAGATACGTTTTTTTTACTCTTACTTCGGCAGTTTCTTGAACAATTACTTTTTGATTTTACTCGAGTAAAAACACATTGGAGTAGTGCTGCTCTTACTTGAGTAAAATTAAAAAAAAAATAAAAAAGTGTAACGAGTCATTTTCCCTCATTAGCAACATCCACACAAAAGATGGTCCAAAACGGTGTGTTGGATTTTTGAGTTTCCAGCTTTATTTCTCTCAAAACATAATTAATTTGCTTTGTGGAAAGTTTAAAAAACAAACAAACAAACCACAAAAACAACTTGTTTCTGATTCCAGGTCTGCACTCTGCACTGTTGAGACTTTTGGCCACCAACTATCCTCACTTGTGTTTAGTGGAGGACTGGGTGTGTGAGGAGGAGGTGACGGGCACGCTGCCCCTCCTCAGGCGGATGATGCTTCCCAGTAATACCTGCAGATACACCCAGAACCAACTGCACCAGGGTAAGACCGATGAGGACGGAGAACCAAGTTTAGTCGAGTCATTTCCATCCTTTGGCAGAGTCTCAGCTCTCACTAGAAATATTGGTGAGAGTTCAAAAGTCCAGATTTATTGCTCCCTAACCTGGTGAAACTGTCCAGCAACAGTTTGAGCTGACGACAAACATGAAGCTCTTTAGCTCGAAGATAAACGTGACCTTTTGTTTCTGCAGCCTTCCAGAAGTTGCCCTCCAGCAGTCCCAGGCTCATGCGTATCCTGGAGCATTTAACTCTGCTCTCACCTGGAGACCTGATCCCGTACGCGGAGGCCCTCACGGCCAGCACGGCCCTGCTGCTGGAGTCCGGCGTGCCCCGACGCTTGCTGCAGACCCTCAACAAGCTCTGGATGGGCCTCAACACTGTGATGCCCCGCAGGTGCTGCTCGGTGCCGCACGCGACAAAGCTTTAAATGAACACACAGGAAATACATTTACTGAATTGTATTAATAACACAAATTCTATCAAATTCAGTTCGAAGTCCTGTAACTCCAAATCAGCATCCATTTAAAAGTTTATTGCTGAATTTGGTCTTGAATATTGATGACGACTCGATGTTCCGCCTCTAAAGAACGTGACGCAAAGGGTTAAAGCGAAACCTGCAGGGCAGAAGTTGTTGCTCTGAACTTCAGGCCTCGCGCTCACCGTCTGTGTGAATAGATCGCTATCGAGCAAAGCAGCTCTCGGTGTGGGTGGACTTGCTTGCTTACATGAGGGTCACCCTCAGTGCGCCCCAGGGCTCTAAGGAGCACAGTTACCTAAGGTCCGAGCAGACCTATCGATCCAGAGGAGGCCGGCAACAAGAAGAGCTCAGGGCAGGAAAACTCTCCATGAAGGAGATGTGAGGGATTGCTGCCTCCCTGCTGACTCTAGTATCTTTCCATGCTCCCTCTTATGTTGAGTGTTGCAGCGATAGAAGAGCGGAGTCCTGGTGAAGCTGGGAGGAGGGCAGCGGTGTCAGGTTTCCCACAGATACATTGATTAATAGGAGTGCGCGAGGCGCTTGAAGGGCTTGGAGCTGCAGCACTACCTGCTGTTTAGAGATCAATATCTGGCTCACCCTAACGGGGGCGAACTTTCCATAAGCTGGTCTTAGTAAATTAAGCTGTTAACGTCACACAAAGATGTGGTTTACTGGGTTTATTTCAGTAGTCAGTAAAAAGTAAAGGAAGTTCTCTTTGTTTGTTTGGTTTTTAGCAGAACTTAATCAGTGTGTCCACATGTCTAAAATCATGGCCTTAAATGTTTTAGTTATTATCCACACACATTATACAAACAAATAGTTGTCATAAAACAATAGATATTTTACACACGGGATCGGTTTTAAAACGTTTTCATCCATATGAACAAAAACGTCCAATAGGGGGCACTGTCGCACAAACACACTCCATCCAATCAGATTAATCTTAAGCTACTTTGCAAAGTGGAATAGGGCAAAAATGTCAGTCAGGTGTTTGAAGCTGGTAGAGACAAACCCAGAATACTTTGGCAAAAGTAATAAACTGCTATTTATTGTAGTTTTGTTGCCTGTGACGTTTATGAGGCTCTTTTATTTCTCTTCCTGTTTCAGGCTGTGGGTGATGACGGTAAACGCCCTTCAACCTTCAGCCAAGCTGCTCCGGCAGCAGAGGTACACGCAGAACGACCTGATGGTTGACCCTCTGATTGTTCTGCGCTGTGATCAGAGGGTCTACAGGTAAACACTTCGCCATCGTCAAAATTTAGTTCATTTTAATCTAATGAACATGCAACATGATGGGGGGGGGAAAAAACATGATACCAATAAGAAGCACGTTTGAATTTTGCGGGCTGTTGTGAGTTAATTAACTTCCTTCAATAGCAACTGCCAAATATTTTCTTCTTTTATTTTACTATTCAGCAACCTAAGTGGTTCTGTTTGTGTCAAATAATTGGTCGATTGTATCGACCAATTTCAGATTAACTCGTTCATCGATAGCTTACGTCCCTATTTCAGACGAGCCAAGCAAATGCCAAAATGAATAAAATGAATGTCTTATACATTTTTTCGTTAGATGTCCCCCTCTGATGGACATCGTCCTTCACATGCTGAACGGATACCTGCTGGCCTCCAAGGCCTACCTTCAGTGTCACCTCAAGGAGACGGCCGACTTCGATCGGCAGAATCCGACCATTTCCAACGTGGCGGCTCCCGGTCAGCCAGACACGCCTGAGGTCACCAGAGAGGAGCTGAAGAACGCCCTTCTGGCTGCGCAGGTGCGTGAAACGCTCATCAAAGCATCAGGGTTGCGTCTTCGGACCCCGTGGGGTTATGACCCAAGTGATAACCTCTTGTCTCTGCGGGGCCTGCAGGACAGCGCGGCTGTCCAGATTCTCCTGGAGATTTGTCTGCCCACCTCCGAAGAGCAGCTGCTGGGCGCCGCCGCAGACAGCCTTCTGAGGACCAATCAGGGCCCGAAACAAGGAAGCCTGCTGCCGACGAGCAGAGGGAGCGTGGACGACACCGAGCCGGAGGGGGGCCTGCTCAGTGACCTGAGGGAAGTCCAGTGCCTCATCTGTTGTCTGCTGCATCAGATGTTCATTGCTGACCCAAACATCGCTAAGCTGGTTCACTTTCAGGTAAGTGCAGTTTCGTCCTACTTCCCCTCCCAAGTCTTAGCAGCAATAATCTCTGGTGCTCAGAGCAGCTGTGGGCTTTAAAAGGGGCAGTATTATGTAAAAATCGACTTTCTGAGCTTCACATCATGTTATATAATGTTATCCTCAGTGTTGCCATGATTCTTCCTTGCACATTTGAGGAATCCTTTAGTCTCCCATAGCAACCATTCAGCAGTGCAAAACGCCTTGGTGGACCTCGCGCTGCCCTCAAATACACATCTCCTCCTCACAGCTGCAGCTTTCGAGCGTCGCCTCACAGGGCAGCCCTACCCAGTGCCTTCCCCCCCTCAGCTCCTCCAGACTAGCCACTAGCAATTAGCAAACACCTGGCGGAACTGCACATCCGCTGAGCTCATTATACGAGCTGCTTCTCAGTGAAGCGCTGGTGAAAACTTTGTTAAAGGGTTAATAGAGGAGAAATGTTGTGGTGACTTCCTGAAGGCAGAGTTTCAGAAAGAGCAGAATTTTCTTTAAAGGCGTAAAAGACATGATATGTGTAAACCATCGAGACTACATTTTGCCATTTATCATGGTGCTTTGATGTATTTAGCATATTTGATACGCCTTTTCGTAACAACTGAAGGTAACACAGCAACTTCACTTTGCTATAAAACGGTGCTGTGTGGCTGCCAGACACATGATAACCGCCCCTTCAACGAAGGATCAGATCACGTCGACCGCACCAGTCGCCACGTTGTGCTTCAGTAATAAACTGCAGCTCTCCCACTAGTGTCTGACAGCCATATGGTGGGCTTCTTCTAAAGTAAATCCACCTCTGTCCACACACTGTTGAACAGAAACTACTAATACACACACACTTGAGTCAGTTGCGTCCTCCCTTGTCTTGATGGTTTAATTACAGGATGAATATTTTCTTTCCCCCCCTCCCTTTGCGTCAGGGTTACCCTCAGGCTCTACTGCCTCTGACTGTGGCAGGCATCCCCTCCATCCATATCTGTTTGGACTTCATCCCAGAGCTGCTGGCCCAGCCCCAGCTGGAGAAGCAGGTGAGTCCTCCCTGCTGCTTCCAAGCTTTAAAATCCTGAACTTCGCTTGGTTTTGTGCCAGCGCCTCCCCCGGTAGACCTGCACTCTTCACCGGCGGCTCCTCCAGGTTGAAATTCATTGTATTTATTGTGTTGCATCCATAAGTGACGTCTCTTGTACCGTTTCTTTCTTGCCCACAGATCTTTGCGATTCAGCTGCTGTCATACCTGTGCACGCAGTACGCCTTACCCAAATCCCTGAGTGTGGCCAGGCTGGCCATCAGCGTGATGGGCACGCTGTTAACAGGTCAGCAGCGTCTTGTTCCTTTACAGAACAGGTGTCAAACTCCAGGTCCAAATCCGGCCCACCGTAATATTTTAGGACCTTCAAGAAGCCAATTGTGTGCTTAAGTATTACTTTATCAATCAAATCAACTGTAGCAGCGACGGGTCTTTATCGCATCGTTTATCATTTATCTCGATGAATTTGATTTATCGTCGCAGTAAATTTCAATCAACAGTTTTTAATCCCAAAAAACTGTCCATAATTTTGGGATTATTACTTTTTCTGTTTTTTGTTGGAACAGTTTGTTCAATCAGTTTGAAATTATTGATTAGATGCATTTTAGTGATACAAGTCATCCTTCTTCATGACTGGTGGCATAAAGATGTGCTTTACAAATGGTTTTTAATTTGTGTTTGCGGGGCTGTGATTGTAGTTACAGGCATACAGTGACCTAAAAAATAGGTAATGAATAGTTTTTATTGTCACATTTAATATTACCACAATAGCAGCTCAAAATATCATCCTGAAACTTTTTAAATCCACAATACTTACCCCCAAGACGTTCTCACTGACTGCAGAGGCAACTTTTATTTAATATTTTAGCAGTTTGTTGATGGGCTGGTTTTATTATTCCGTCCTGCCAAAAACCGGCCATCTGAGGACATTTATGGTCCTAATATGGCTCAAAATGAAAATGAGTTCCACCACCCCTGCTTTATGGGATGTTTTTATTCCACTCCTGTTAGTATTCAGCAAACATGGCGTTTTTTTTTAGTATCGCTATTCCTGGAGAACGGTGCCACCGTCTGGCTACCGGCTGCTACTGCAGCCGTCCCTCTTAATTCCAGCGCGTCTGGCAGCCTACTCAAGAGTGTGCTCTGCGTTTGCACAGCCGCCGTTTGGACTCATAAGTGTGTGTCGTGCTTTGTAGTGCTGAATCGTGCCAAGCGGTTCTCCTTCTTCATGCCCACGCTGCCGTGCCTGGTGGCTTTCTGTCAGGCCTTCCCTCCTCTTTATGACGATGTGGCAGCTTTGCTGGTGCAAGTGGGCCAGGTCTGTGCTTCTGATGTGGCCACCAAAGTCAGAGACATCGACCCTTTCGTTGCCCGTAAGTATCACAGTTGCTGTGACTGTTTGGCTTCCATTTGGCTGAGAAAAGTAAACGCTGCTCGGGTGTTAAATGTTAGAGGTGTGCAGTCCATCGATAAAACGAATGCAAGTAAATATCGCAGGTACTTTTTATTTACGTTTGATGCATTGAACAAACTTCTGACCTTTAAGTGTGTTTGTAGTTTTTCCTTTTAAATTTTTATTTATTTTTTTTCTGTTAAAACCAGGACCGATTTGGGACAAAGTACTGCATTTGTATCGACAAAACACTTTAATGACGTTTACATGATAAACAGCAACAATAGAAAAACAAAACACATTGCTGTGTTAACTTCATGCTCCATGCATGAACAGCGTGTAAAAAGATATGATTTGGGAACAAAATCTTTTTTTTGAGGTACATCGCCAAAAGTAAAATACAATTTCAAGAAGAAACCTGAAGCTAACGTGTCGATTTTACTCCACTAGTATCAATCCGATACTGATACAGATCAGGTATTGATATTATTGATAGTTTTGGGTTAATCAATGGCTTAATTGCTGCTCTGCATGTGCTTCAGCAAAAGTTCTGTTTTTGTTTGTCTACACTGTCCAGTTAATGATTAACGGATTGCTAAGTTAATTGATAATATTTTCAATAATCGATTAAGCACAATTAATCCGATTATGTGGTTCAGACCGAATGCATCGCGTTTACCAAAAGACAACAAATGTTCAGATGACATGTATTGAAGTGGATAGCTGTTGGATTTAAAACATTTTGTCATTGCTGAAGTAAAAGCCTCCTCGTCCTCCCAGGCCTCCAGAGCCTGAGAGAGAAACCGCAGGAAGCCGCAGCTCCGGGCGGAGGCTCTTCCAAGCTCACTCTGCCCCAGAAGACGGCCGAGGAGCTGGGCGGCGCCGACCCCGACGTGCAGCTCTGCTACTGCGTCGAAGCCACCTTCATGGACATCATCAGCTCCACGCTCCACGGACTATAGACTGAGCGCACATTAAGACTTTCACGCTTTCTGTGGGGGCAGAGAGACCCGACCCAACGGGGCAGACAGCCTGCTGCCGGTCCAACACTCCTAGCAGGGCTGCTGTCACTCTCTGCACATTACAGCACCAAGCTAATGCAGCTACATGTTGCTGTGAACTTTTAGTACCGTTTTTGTTTGTAATAAAATGATTTTTAAAAAAAAACAATCTGGTGGGCGTCTGAGAAAATGAAACACATTTCATAGTTTTTTTTATGTAAAGCATCGTACATACGTTAACTTCTAGCTTCTTTTTCACTCATGGCTTTTTTAATGGCAAGAAAAACTTTTTGATCTACAGCAGCCTTTGATGTAACACATTACGACTAAAATGGCTTTTAATCTATGGCTTCTAAGCCAATCAATGGGAAAGCGATACACTGGTTAACAGTTAGCGGTTAAAAACACAGCATGTACAACTTCTCATAGTTGCTAACTGGAGAATGATAAACATGCTGAGGTGCTGGTCCAAAAAACATCCAGGAAAATGATGTATATATATTCAGATAAACTCACAACTTGCTGAATTTACTTCCAGACTTAAATCTTCAGTCATGTGGAAAAATTAGGACAACCTATTAGGAATGAAATTCTTTATAAAGGAATTATGTTCACATGTT
Source organism: Poeciliopsis turneri (assembly GCA_922788865.1). Lineage (NCBI taxonomy): Eukaryota > Metazoa > Chordata > Actinopteri > Cyprinodontiformes > Poeciliidae > Poeciliopsis > Poeciliopsis turneri. Next base: position 4,004,429 of record CAKLNU010000204.1, read on the forward strand.
GATCCTTGTTTTGCTGATTAAAACAAAAAAATTCTTTTTCAGCTGAGGGGGGGAAAAAAGCGTAAAACATCCCAGTTGCTTGAAAATGTGGTTCAACCCCTGATTTTCAGCTGTGTGGTGTTGACGGCGTTTCTTTCTCCATTGCCTGGGTTTCAAGTCTTCCTGTTTCTCTACCGCCATCCAGACCTTGATGGATCTCCTGGTATGTTTTGGTTCATTGTCCCGTTGTAGAGTCCAGCTCTGCTTTCCTGTTCCCCAAAGACTTGGGACATTTTCCTCAAGCACCCTCTGATACGCTGTAGAATATACGGTGGACTGGTGGGATCCTGCTGCGCCCAAAAACTGAGGCTTCACAGAAGACACAAGGTATTTAGACTGTTATCTCTACTGGAGTCGCCACTATCTTCCTTCCAGAGGCCTCTTTCAAACTCACCACGGCGTTCGCGCTCACCTCAGCGGTCAGACTGGTTCTGGACGATACGGCTGAAAAACGCATCGCGATACGAGCGTTTCATATCGCTCAATATCGATTCGATTTTTTTTTTTTTTGTTCGTTTGTTAAATAATACTATCAAACTGGTGATGATGGCCTTTTCTGATTTATCCACAAGTTTCACTCTAAAGTCATTTTTATTTTTTAAAATTTTGTCTCTTTATGAAACTACTGCTAGTTACTAAACAAGTTGTTGCCAGGTAACCAAAGAGTGAAAGAGTTAGCTGGCTGTGAGAGGTTGAGCAGCTAAAGTATCGGAATCGGAGTGAAATTATTGAAAATTCTGACGCGTTATCTATTGATGTTGATCGCGATATTATTGATCTATTGGCCATCTCTAAGTCAGTCACCACTAAACTACATCTAAGGCTTAATCATAATAAAGTATAATAAATCCACTAAAGTTTTATTAATGACACTTTATTTCTGTTGTATGGCTTTTACTTCTCAGTAGTTTGTCAGTAATTTGTAGTCTTTGTTTTATTGATTGATTTCATTTTAAATCTGGTGAACATGTTTTTATGTGCCACAGATTTGATTTATTTGTTTTTTAAACATAAAGATAAAAACATACAGATCACGTGACAAAATCCTCTAAAGTGATTGAACTGAATTGTTTTTTTCTCCATGGTTGTACTCTAAAAATTCACCAGAGGGCAGTGTTGCCACGTCAAAAACAACCCCATCTGGTTAGACTTCAAATATCAGTAAGAAAAATAGAGGTTAGGTGCCAGAATGTTGTCTTTTTCATTATTTCTAACTTTTACAAAACGTTGTACGGATTTTGTGCATTGATGGTGCAATCGTACACAGAGACTACGCCTCTTCCTTGTTGCGGCTCCTGAAACCAATCACGAACTTTAAAATATCAATAGGTGCCTTAATCAATATTGAGTAGCCAGAAGGGGGAGAAATGAAACGGTGTTGTTTTGCTTAGAGATGGAGCTTTCTCATATCCAGAGCTGTTTTTCTGCTCTCTGGTGAAGCCTTGTGCGAAACGCACCGGAACAATTTGTTGTGCTGCTGCAGTTTTCCTCGGTGCTGTGAGAGACGCCTCGAGCAAAGTAAAGTTGAAATCACAGAACAGTTTTGTTTTCACTGACGCTGCCTCGGCGCCTCCGACATCCAGCATCTTTAAAGAGAACTTCTTGTGAAGAGAAATAAGAAAAGCTGGCGGGGAGAGAAAGCCTCCATAGTGCTCTGGGTTTTTTTTTTTTTAGAGGAAGCAACAAAGTCTGATGTTTTTCTTTGCGGGGGTTCAACAGCAAAACTCAAACATGTTGAGATTTTTGACTAGAGTAGTAAATATTTATGGAAATGGGTTATGACTGCATCCTGCCTTCTGCATACATCTCAATGTTTTCCTGTTAGCCTTTAACAGTTCCTTCAGGTCGCTGGGCTCTTTGTGACGGAAGCATCTCATGGTGTCCAAACCAACGTTTGCGCTTGGGTCACAAACTCAGCCGTGGCATCGATTTCCCCCACGTGGCTGGCAAAGAGCAATCCAATCCGGGCCAAACATCACTGTAAGATTCCTTCAACTTCCCGCGACCTTCTATCTTCCAGAACACGGGGCTCAGATTCCGAGCAGAGAAATATGAGATCGTGATCCGATTTTCCCAGAGCAGGTTTTGCACCGGAAATGTTCGAATCCGTGCGAAACAAATCCATCTCGTCGTCTCTGCAGCTGAGACACTGTTGAGACCTTGGAAGTGTGATGGGAGAGTGAGGCACGATTTAAAGCTCGACTTCAGCCGTTTCGATGCTAATCAGCCGGTTGTAGTTGTAAACAAACTTGTTTCCATGGCTACGGGTGGTAACAAATGACCAAAATTGAAATTATCAGCAAAAAAAAAAAAAAATCTTACAGCTGCACAAAATTATTTTATATGTAGGATTTAAAAATTAAATAAATAAGACATTTTAGTGTCAGAGATGCACCAACATGCTGCACCTTGAGTGGCAAAACTGTAGATTCAGTGCAGAAACACAGTAGTCGGCATTGTGGGGGTTAAGGCCATGCTGTGTGCATTTTCAAGGGGGGCAAAATGCAGCACCAGATACCATCTCCTAATGAATAAAGCTCCCAGTGGTGCTTTTAATACGTGACAAGATTTCCCTTGAGCTCCTAAAGAACTGATTAGTGCGTCTGAAGCACTAATCAGCGGAGTGGTAGCCTTGTGCAGCCTGCTCCTCCACTCCGGCTCATTTCAGTTCCTATTACAACTCTAATCGTTTGTAACAGAGTCAAACCTTCAAATGGCAGCAAAGGAAAAAAATATCTAAGAACAAACAGCTTCTTTTTTTCTCTCTCTCTCTCTCTCTCTCTCTCTCTCTTTTAAAGAGCCTTCCAGTTAGTGGAGCATCCCTTTCTTTTGCTCCTGATGACTCTTATTAAGAGTGGTACTACAGGTGTATCACAGTGACGCTCTAATAAAGCGATGACTCAGCACTCCTTTGCCAAACGCAGCAGTTGTTCGTTCAAAACCGGCGCTGGTCAAGTTGCTTTGGATAAAATGACCAACTCTGACTCTACGAAAGCACCAAGTAACCTGGGATGTTTCAACCCCTAAATTTATTTGCAGTGATGTGGGAAAAAAAAATAAAAAAAAAAAAAAAAAAAAAAATATATATATATATATATATATATATATATATATATATATATATATATATATATATATAATTTTTGCTCTCAAACATTCTATTCAGTTAAAAGAAAAAACAAGATCTCTTCTCTTCTTATACAAGATGTCCTATTTCAAGCACGCCTGACGCGACTCGGCTCTCGGCTGGATCGGGTCGGGAGAATCAAAAGCTCAACTGGGACTGCGATCGTCACCGAGAGCGCGTTACAGTGTTTGATTTGGCTGAACTCTTTGGGAACGTTATTTTAACGATTTAACTGCTCTCGCGTGAATTCGTTTAGTGCAGACGGGAACAATCTGACAGTTATTGAGTTGAGAGTTGAATCACTTTGGCTGCAGCCTCAAAACAATGTACTGCCTAAGATTTCTGCCCTCAATTAAGCTGTCATTGATAAGGAATGAGTCGCGGTGCTGATTTAAAAGCAGAGTGTGAAACCGCTCACCTCCAGAGAGTATTGGATCTTCCATTCATTGTTTGTAAGTGAGTGACCAATAACTGGATTGCCAACAATTTGACTGTCCAGCTTCACCGGGAAAACATTTTCACGTTGGACAAAGCGTTACGTTTTAATATCAACTCTTCTTAATTAAAGGGATCTGTTCAGAACGAACCTCAAAGACAGGAAGGAGACAGAAGACGCTGCTGTCTCTTGGATCCCCGCCATGTTTTCTGCTTGGGGTGGGAGGAGGAAACTGATTACAAGGAGCCCAAACGCAGGTTTCACCATGTGCTGTCAGGAACAAAAAGGCCGCGTTAAAGCTTTCATTACCAGCCCGTACAAGTTTAGATGTTTTTTTATTTCACGCGCTCCCCTCGGCGGGGCAGGAGAGCTTCAGGAAGACTGCGATTGAACATTAATTGGCAAGCGTGTCAGCGGCGTGTTTAGGTTTCCCGCTTTTAAACACGCGACTAATTAGAAGAGATGAAGCTCGGGATGTGTCATGGCGCCGGCTCTCCTCCCCGCAGAACGACTCCTGCTCTTAGGGAGCGCAGGCAAGTTCGCCAATTAACCGCAGACTTAAAAACGAGGCGAAGCTTCGATGTTTCAGCAGGTAAAATAATAATAATAAAAAAAAAAGAGAGACAAGAGACGAGCATGCTGTTTGCATGCCGCTCAGCTTGAAGCTAAGCTAGGAAGATGTGAGAAATTGCTCCCTTTTAAGAGTTTTGCGAACTCCAAGAAACCTCCGCAAATAAGGTTCGGGGGGGGGAGAGGCTATAAACGCTGAAACGTCTCCTCCTTCCCCGTCTTCGCTCCCAAATGAGGTTCGCTTTGGAAGCGGCGGGGCCTCAAAGCGAAGCGCGTCGCGGCTTTCAAACGCAGCGCCCGGCTTCCAGCGCTGAAGTAACTAACTTCAGTGCATTTTATGTGATACAGACCAACGCAAAGCACAGAGTAGCTGGGAAGTGGAAGGAAAGTGAAGCGAAACTTCTCCCCGTTAAGAACCTGAAAAGTTTCAGTTACGAGAAAAGAAAGACGCACTTTTTAGATTCACATGTAAATGTGAAGATCTACTTTGTTTTCTGATACATTTTAGTTGTTTTTGTCACTAAGGTGTTTTTTTTTTATTTATTTTTTTTAGTTCTAGTTAGTTTTAGACATTTTTCCGTTTCTATATTCTTTTCAGTTCAACTCAATTCAGAAATCTATCCCAATATTAAATGTCATGACTCATAATCTGAGTATCTTCAGTGAGGATCTCCAGTAGCCGTCAGTCTTGCAAGCAATCTGGAAAAGCCTCTGACTGAAGACAGTGCTGCAGTAGGACTGTCATGACATTCCCAACATCTGGGCGGCAGAGACTGTCTTCCACAGGTTCTGGATGACTCCTCCTCTCTCTGTAGGCTCGCTCTCCATCCAAGGAGCCTCCATTTCAACTCCTCTGGGATGTAAGGTCGTAGTTCAAGTATTATTTGAGCTTTTAAAAAGCTAATCGGCTTCATAGCATCACACCATCTATCCAAAGGTAAAAACAAAAGAAGATAAGAACGAAAATCCCGAAGCTTTTCTACATCCTCTGACTGGTTTCAGTGTTGGTCTTCATTCTTCCTCACTATTGACGGTCTTCTGTCACGCACTGGACACATTTCTGGGTTTAAACCAATCATAAAATACGGATTTTGTCATTGAATGACATTGAAGTTCTAAATCCTGACTTGTCAGGCTATCAGACAAGACAAGCGTTGATCTGAAACTAGTGAAGGAGAGGAGTATGTGTGCGTCTTCCATCAAAAATATAGATTTAACTTCATGGTGGCATAATGAAAATGCTCCCACATTCCCAATGGGAGTTTTTGAAGTTATTTTTTACCATAAATCCTGTCATTAAATGGTGGGATTTTTCTCAAAGTTGAACGTCCAAATCGCGATGGACATCAAGAGTTTGGATATTTTAGCCGACGCTTAATTATTTATTAATTATTTAGCGTTGCCATGCAGAGAGGATATCTGTGAACTTTCAGAGCTTATTTGTGATTTCATAGTTCATTTTTAAACGTGTTCTTATGAGTATGAACTCAGACTTTCTTCAACAAATATAATTCCCCCCCTTTGTTTGAATTCTGAATTGGAGTCAAACTGAGTTGGATAAAACCTGAAAGGCTTGAGAAAATTGTTTACTTGAAATTATTCTATTTTGGGAAACTTTTTATTTGATTTTATTTTGTTTTACGACTTCAACCTCAAATATCCGCCTTAACGGCGAGTTTTCCGATGAAACGGCCCCTCGGCGTCGTTGAGAACACTCAGGTCACGGCAAGGTCAGGTTTCTGCTTTCTCATCCCGAAACGCAAAGCGAAGACGTCAGAAGCGCCCGTTAAAACCCATTTCCTCTTAATGTCCCCGTCCCCCACAGCCACGACAAAAATAGGGACGCCACCCAGGAGCCGGCGCAGAGTTCCTCTGACGACGTTCACTTTTTGTAAAGGAGACGCGTTCGTCGTGAGGGAGAGGGAAGGAGGTGACTGAAGTTGGCGAGAACGTCTCCACAGTGCCCCACATTTCCACTCTGGCAGTAACTACTAAGGAAAAAAAATAAATAAAAAAAGTTTTGAAGGGGAAAGTGTGATGTTCCGACATGAAGAGGAGTAATGCTCGTGTACCTCGGGAGCTTGTTTGCTTCCTGTGAAGCCCAGGAAGGGCCTTTTTTCCGAGAAGCCTGTATAATTGATTCCACCCAGAGGTAACCCACGGCGATCTCCTGCCGCGGCAAAAGGAGCGCCGCCATCTTTATATCCCCCCCCATCTCCCCCCTCCTCTTTGTCAAATTCCTTATTCCCTGCCGCCGTTCATTTTATTTTATTCCACCCTTCATCCGCGACTGTGAATAACTGTGCCGAGGCATAGCTGAATAAACATTTGTCTGAATGGGCTGACTGATGGATCAATTTGGGTCGTCGGGTTTCTCCCCGGCGCTGGCGTTCGCTCGGATCATTCCGCCGGTGGACGCGGGCCAAAATAAAGTCCTTGAAATGGAGCGGCCCGTTTTTTTTTTTGTTTGTTTTGTTTTGGAAAACGGCCAGCGCCGCGGAAGCTAAACAGATGGCTCAATTCTACTGTCATATGCATATTGATGGCGCGGCCACAATGCATTACAATTGAGAAATCCTGTTAATGTTTTGATCTGAAAAGCAATTAGGGGCTGTGGGGGGGGAGGGGGAGCTGATTATCTCGTGCCACAGCAATAAGGTGCTGCTTTACCAGTGAGATGGGAGATTGATTCTTGAGCAGAAGATTGGATTTGGCCTCCGTGACTGATGGTGTCTGGGACATGATGGAAGTGAATAAGGTTAGAGGGGGAAAGTGGGGAAAATGAAGATGGTCGTTTGAGCGTTGGAATGGATTCCAATGGCATTTCTGAGAACACACACATATAGTTCGCTTCAAAGAGTTTAGTTAGTCGCTTTTTGGTTATATAAATGAATAAACTCAATGACCTCAGATTCTGTGGTTCAGTTCTTTAATCTGCAGTATGATGGTTTTTACAGCCACATACTGTCATTTTGTCATGTTAACTTCAGTTGCTATAAAAACGCTGAAGGTATCAAATGTGACTTAAAAGAAACGCGGTTTGACAAATTGGGCCCATGTCTCTTTAAGAAACTCCTGTTCTTTCTGAAGCCCCGCCTCCAGGAAGTCATCACAACATTGCTGCTCTATTATCCCTTTAACAACAGTTTTTCCAGCCCTTTGCTGAGAAGTAGTTCATTTAACGAGCTCAGCAGACCCGGTGTTTGCTAACTCCTTCTGGCTAGTCTGAAGGAGTTGAGCTTGGCAGTTGCTTGGAAGGTCGGTTGCAGTTTATGTTTTACATGTTTGACCTAAGGTAGTCAAACCTGTTGTTTTGTTAGTTTCGGTTCATTATTTGTTTTACGGCACGTGCAATGATTGAAGTGGGACATAATCTGAAGGTTTCTTTTTTTTCTTTAGAAGAAAAAAGTACCCGTAAATGCATGCTGTAAACATCTATGAAAAAGGAAAAAACCCCAAATATCAGTCGTTGTTTTGTGCTAGTTCACCTTTGCGGTCTCCATTTCAAGCAGACGTAAAGGGAAGTAAGACAGACTGGGTCCTTTTCAAAGCATGCATTAGTTTAAGTGCTTCTAGCAGAAAACACTATTTATCCTTATGAAGAGAAATAGAGGGTAGCGGTGTTAAAAAACCTGATCCTATCTTCTACGCTTGCTATGTTATTACCTCAGGTGTGAAATCTCTTCCTGCTCACGCTGGAAAACCAAGCGGGCGTGTTCAGCTGTGAAATTGTGTACTTTCTGCTCCCCCCCCCCCCCCCCCACCTTGCTCTCCTCCCTGTCGCAGCGCAAATAAATAAAGACAAAAAAAGAAAGAAGAATTTTCTCTGATTCCAAAAACAAAGTGCTACGTTCTTCAAAGCGAAGGCGTTCTGGCCCTGCAGCCGCACGGTCAGGTGCCCTTTTACTGGAGCTGACGCTGAAGGGCTCCTGGCTGGCTGAAGGTGGCGCCGTCACCTGCTGAGAGCTGAGAGGAGACGAACCCCACGCAGCCGAAACGCTCCGTTTCAAGCGGGATGTAATAAAGTCATGGCAAACCGGCCGTGTCCCTTACCAACTACTTACCTCAATGTCCAGTTTTACTTAAACGGATGGTTGTTGTTTTGGTTTTTTTTTGGTTTTTTTTTCATCATATTGGTGTGTCAACAATCACCTTTAATAGGTTTATTGGTATTTTAAATTTCTTTCATTTGGGCAGGTTTTATGTTTTTTTTTTTTTTTTTTTTTTGGTGCTGGAAACTGTGAGTCAGATCTGGCAACCCTGATGCACACGTCATGAAACTTCCTCAAGGTTCATTTGCGCAGATGAACGATGCAGGACTCCGGTTTTTTTAGCAAGTGTGTGTCGAGCTTTTACATGTAGAGCTGCACATGCGCGTCCCGCCACCGACGATTATATTGACGTTTCAAAGAAAACCGATATCCACACTGAAATATGAAACGGTGAGAAACAAAAAAAAAAAAAAAACAAACCCCAAAAGCCAACGGAGTAAATAAATGGAAAGGTGAAACTCGGCTTTATCGCCACATAAAAGCAGCTCTGTTGAAGCCCATTACATGACTGAGGCCGTTGCAGAAATTCAGTTGTTTTACTGAATTTCTCAACAACAATACATTTGGAGCCCGTTCAGCGGGCGACTTGAGACCCACACCTTTTTATGACGCTCCGCGTTTCCCCTTCGCGCGGCCTTAAGGTAAGCGAGGCTGACAGCGGGAACGCCTGCAGAATAATTCAGCAGCTGTGCTGGGAGAGCGAGACAAAAAAGGGCCTCGCAGCAATCCTCCTTTCTCCTCCCGCCGCCGCCATCACTGACACTATTGATTACGGCCCTGGGAGCGATGATGGCGTTCGGCTCTCCTCCTCCGGGCGGAAGCCACAATCACGCCGCCGTGTCGCCCAGATGATAGACTGTCTGGGAAACGAGAGAGGAGGCGAGAGCTGGGGGAGAGAAAGAAAGATAAGGGTGATTGAGAGAGATGGAAGAGGCAGACGGCGGGGAGGGTGAACGTTTTCATTTTCCCGCCAAAGCGGAGGAACGTCGAAACACCGGGCCCTTGTGTCGGAGGCAGCGGGGCCCGAAAATAGCATAATTGCCTCTTTTGCCTGTTGGAATCGCTAACAAGGGAGCCTGACATTTCCACGGGGTCTCCCGACGCCAGGCCCGGGTTTCCACAGCGGCTGCTGAGCGAGGCGGGAGAGCGGTAGAAGATGTCGCAAAATCAGCCGGAGCACAATCTGGGATATCTGCATAAAACTTTTTAAGTGTTCCTCCGCGAGGACGCACACGCTCACACGCCAGGTGGCTCCTTGATTTAATTAGCGCAGCCGAAGCGCCAATTAGCTACAAGAGGCAAATCAGATGGTGCTTTTCATCCCCGCGTCGAGCTGATGGGGCCCAGTAGGACTGTGACTGTTCCCGTCCTCTGGGAAAACCGGTGAAAGCAGTCAGCCTGGAAGCGGAGGAACGCCTGGAGCTGGACGGCGCTTCGGGAAATGGAGCTTCTTCGTGATTTCTCGTGTCGCTCCAGGTGTGCGTGCTGCGGTGGGATGTGACGCAGGTTTTGCTAAGAGAACCTGGGAGGATCATCAAACAACAAAACCTGCAGACGTCTCAACATGGCGTCCGGTCCGGCCCGTTCCGACCGAACAATAACAGCTTCATTTGCAGTGTTGTATAGTAACGAAGTAAAAATACTTCACTTAAGTATATTTTGGAGTACTTCATACTTTCCTTTCCTCGAGTAAGAAAATTTTTTGATAACTTTCACTTTTACTTCACTATATTTCCGAACTTAATTGCATACTTTTACTCCGATACATTTTCAATGTGTGGTTTCGTTACTCGTTACTGTGACCGAGGAGCGTCACGAGTTACGACCTAATTAAAGAGCCGCGTTAACACACGCAAACACACACAAACACACACAAATATACACAAACACACACAAACACACACTAACATACACAATCGCTAACTTACGTTTTGTTGCAGTTTAAACTGGCGCGGTTCATCGTGGGTCACACGCGGTGTTCCCGCTTCAGTTCACATTAATCCTTATCTGTCATTTTCAAACATTTTCCCGGCTTTATTTTCAATTAGCTTTATTGTTTCCGGATCGTGACGCACCGAGAGAGAGTTGCGCGATGTGGTGACGTCATCAGAACGTACTGAGTGTTGGCTGTTTCATGGATTATTGTATTTTTTGGATTACAAGTTTATTGATTTTTTTTCTCTTATTAATTATTTAAACCTTGTGGTTTAGGTAAAGCTCCTAATTTTCTTAACTAAATGATGCTGCAGGTTTATCTATTAGCAGGTTTCATTTGCCTGCACTTGGTTGTGTTCATTATTTTAAGTGTATTTTACAAGTTTACCAAAATATAAAAAATGTCATTCAAACTGCATTTGCCTTGTTTTACCTTTTACTTTTACCAAAGTCATATTTTGGAGCGGTACCTATACTTTTACTTGACTCCGAGATTTCAGTACTTTATACAACACTGTTCATTTGTTCTTTTCTGCAATCAAACTAGCATTCTATATACGTTTCTATATGCATTCTTTATGTCCTGGTTGATTTTCCTTGACCCCTTTTAGCTCTCAACACTCCAAAGAGCTACTTTTTGTTTCCTTCTCAGCAAAGCTAAATAAAGCCGCAAATATTACATGACCTTTTGATTTTAAAAGACTCATAACGCGCTCATCTCCGGGGGAGGTTTGAGTGACGGCTCGGTGTGCGGCCCAGGAAACCTGGGAGTCACGCTGGCATGAACACGCCGAGTGGGGGGGGGAGAAACTCAATATGACTCCCACTTAAATTGGAAATTTCAAGGTTTCTGCACCAGATCCAGCTGCACAACACGCGCAAAAAGCCCGAGCGCGTGAGAGTTGACTGTGTGTCACTAATTGAATTCAGGGACCTTGTCGCCGCGCGTGGTTTTGGTGTCGCTGGTCTGTTTATCGTCGGAAGTCAGGCAGGCGTGTAATTGCTGTTTTGACACAGATGTCACGACTCTGACTTCCCTCATCCACACTCGGCTTGTTTTCTGCGCTCATGGATCGAGGCTCGCGCTGGTTTTGGACTAATAACGCACGCGCTGACGCACAGTATTTTGGACGTGGCAGGCGGCTGCTGTTCTCTGCAAAAGGCCGCGAGAGAGCAGGAGCTGCAACGCGCAGCAGCAGCGCAGAGATGCGGCGCGTTCCTGCTGAACGCATGGGAGTGTGAAGCGGAAGGACTAATCAACAACGGTTGATTAGGTGTCTAAATCTGAAAAGTGTGGCGTGCATTTTCCCCTGAAATCCAAAGCTCTGCCCCCCCCCCGCCCCCTTTCCATTCGGACGCCAACTGAGTAAAGGAGCTGCAGAGAGCCGCAGTTCGGAGCGAAAGGCAAGCGACGATGGGTTATGGGTCCGTCTCCAAGGAAACGGCAAAGATTTGACACAACGTGCGCTTGTCGAATGAGACCAAAGTTTTCTTCGCGAAGAAAACGTGACGAGGCTCGAGTTCCGCTGAGCTGCAGTCGCGATTCATTTGGAAAACACGATCAAAGGGTGGTCGTATAGATGCTTGACGGCTGTGCACAGCTACAGGAAGGGTCTCCTGTAGCTGCCTGCGTCGCAGCGGTTTGGGGGGGGGGGGTAAAAAAAAGCCTCTGACCGAAGACTTAAAGCGCTTAAAATTCAGTTCGATTTTAAAAAGCCTCTGCCGGTGATTTTAAATCCGCAGTCAGAATTCGAAAGCAAAAACTTAAACAAAAGGACTCGTTAGAAAAAGTCAGAGGTCCTCTGGCTGATGCCTTTATTATGCTCGGTGCATATTTGGATGTATTTCTGCCCCCCTCCCTCCACAGCTGCAGGACCAGCGACGCTCATCAAAGAGGCAGATGAAAGGCGGACGTCTCCGATCCAAACACCAAACATATGGCTGCGGCGCTTCCTGGCTGGAGAGGCGGCGAAGGGCGCAGCAGATGGAGGGCGGCCGGCGAAGGCAGCGCCGGCAGAGGCGCGGGCGGCTCGGGGCCTCGCCTGTTTCATATGTGCATTTTTATACACACCTGGCTGCCGCAGCGACTTCACTCAGACTGCTGGGGCTTTCCAGATGCTCCCCTTCAGAGTATCGCAAAAAAAAAAAAAAAAAAATCGTTGATAAGGAATTTAATTCGACATGAAATGAGGTAATAATAGCAACGCAAAGAGTTGGATAAGTTTTTCATCTTTTTTATTTATGGAGGTAGAGTTGACATTTTGCATCAATCTGCCCGCCGCCAAGTAAAGGCAAAATCTTTCAAGACTGGATTGAAGCGATTATCAAATGGTGTCAACCTTCACAAAGCCACGACTTCCCGCCACGCTTTTGCCGAAGACCTGGATGAACTTCTCACTTCTAATCTTTCCGGCCGAGCGAGACTCGGCGAAGTCGTAAAAAGGGGGCTTTCGATTCCTCGGCTGACGCTCGTTAATTTGAGCGATGGTCAGTCGCCGCCGCTAAACGTCCGTCTTGACAGAAGAGGATGGGAGGAAATGGGAGATGTGATGAGATTAGACGGGGTGACAAATGGGGCTGTTATGAGAAATACTGCCGCCATGTAAAGCAGCCGATTGACAGAGATGGATTCCCCGTAGATCTCCTGCGTCCGACGCATCAGCAGAGGCCGACTTTGTCCTTCGCTGATAAGTCCTATATCGGCGACACGTTGTTGCTAGGGAACGCTTCAAGGGTGTAATTTGTTGGAAGTCTCAAAAACATCAAATTGAAGCTGCTAAGTCACCCAAGGATGTTTTTAAATGTTTTACAACTTTTAGTTGACACGATTTTAGTTAGGGACTTTGAAAACGTAACTTCAGAGTCTAACCATGTAAAGTGAGAGTTTCACACTCTCCGATTTACTTGAATTTTTAAGTAATCAACAATGACCTTCAGCGGAAGTAATCCGAATCAGCGTTTTGAGGCTCACTTTGCTTTTCGGGGTGTTTGTGCGACAAAAGGGGCGCCGGGAGGCGAGGGCGCCAGGAGGCGAGGGCGCCGGGAGGCGAGGGCGCCGGGAGGCGAGGGCGCCGGTGCGGCGGAAACCTTCCTCCCGAGAAGAAGCGAGGCGAGGCCGGAGTCTGAATAAACCCCGTCCGTGGCGACTCCCCCGTTTCCCCCCAGCGATCCGTCTCCTGACGGGGCGGACAGCGGCTCCGCTCCGACCGGAAGGAGCGGAGGAGCTTCTCTACCAAAACACAACAGTCGCTTTTTCTAAACACGGCCAATTAGGATGACGAATGGCTCGCGCCTCGCCGCGCGTCCCGCGAGAGACGCACAGCCTGAATAACAAGGCAAACAGAGAACAACAGAAGGAGGACGTCCGAGAGCAGAGCGGGATTCTGTTCCATCCAGGGAACGTTGTCTTTCTTTCTTTCTTTTTTCGGGTTTATTCCCTCCCCTCCCTCGATTGTTCTTCATCACACCTGACACCCTTCTGTTGAAGGAGATTTGTTTTGCAGGTTTTGATGCGCCGTAATGGATGGCCCTTCGAAGCAGTGCCTTATGGGAAGATGGAGGGCCTGATTGCTTCTTGCGTCGCTATGAGGCTCTCAGCGTGCCGCAGTCTGGCCTCCGGCTACGACCTGCATGATCACAAACAACAGTTGCATCGGGGCTCTGAATTAAAAAAAAAAAAAAAAAAGAAAAAACAGAATTGCTCTGATTCACAGTCATTAATGCACTTTTTCCTGACATCAGCGCCACGTCGCTCTTACGGTGGGGCCAAAATCTCCGTCAGAAGCCGAAGCTTCGCTCTCGCCGCCTGCAAATCTGTTCAGAAAACTCATTACTGAGAATTACTGGCACGAATCATCTCTAATGAGCGCTCGGCACCCAGAGGACGGCGTGGCGGAGTGACGGGGAAATCTTTAGTTGGCGTGTCTATGTTTAGAAATGAATATTCCGGAGGTCAGCCGTCGCCTCGGGGTCGTGCAGGTCATGCAACCGTTGCTATGCGCTCCTCATCGGTTCTGCTAGGATGGACGTCACAGCCGTCCAGCGGTATTTATACCTCTTGAACGCTTGTGAACTTTGTCCTTAATGTGTCTTGGGGAGTTTTTTTTTTTTTTCTTCTTCCTGTTGGATTTGGACCGAACTTTGACTAGACCGTTCAAATGAATTTAAAGCATCGGTTAAAGCATTCAGCCAGAAACTTTGTCATTAAGTCGTCACTTTATTATTATCATTATTCTTATTTGAGTTCTTCATTCGAGTGCGTCACCTTCCTTCTACTTTACAGTTATAAGGTGTCACAGTGAAGTGCAGTCAGATTCGGAGCGTTCCAGAGACACGGCGCCGTTGCAAGGCAGCCCGTGACACTCGATTCATCCGAGCTGCCGTGGCCGCGTGCAAACGTGTGTGAACCGCGCGGCTCTGCTAAGAGGGGAGTTATGTTCAGTGATGACAAGAATTGATTTCCAATTTCCTCCACAATGGGTGCATCATTTCCAGCGGCTCGGGGGGCAATTTGGCTGCAGACCGGGGGCGACGGCTGTCTTCACCTGAAAGCCCCGCTCTCTCGCGTCACATCACAGAGATGCGCCGGGCCCGCTTCAATTTCGATGCGTCTCTCAGCGAATGTGGGGTTGGCACCTCTTTGATGAACGGAAACAAATGTACCTTTCCATCTGTTGTGGGCTTGGTTCGAGAGGACGCGTTCCCTGGATCTTTTCTTTTTTGTGGTTCGGCAGAAAATCTGACACGCAAGCAACGACAACACTGGAGACTGATTCCAAGCTACTTTTAGCTTAAAAAAAATAATCTGATTGGACAGTGGGAAAGACTAGCGTTGTGTTCAAAATGTGCAAAGAGTAGTTAGCCTATCACCAAACCTGTACAGGCCTAAAATAGCATCTCAGTGCTAACCATGTTGCAGCACGATTAGCCCCCGATGCTAATCTCAGCATTTCTGAAGACAGTCCACGAATAAAAGACAGTACCTGGAAGCTGAAAGGGTATAATGACTCTAATCCCAACACCAGGCTAAAAACAAAACTAAATCTTTGTTGTTGAGCTTATTGTGTCCATTTGCTCAATAATCTCGCAACAAAAAAAGGTTTTTGAATGAAAAATGTTGCTCAGTTTGCTGATGTACAGTTTCCAAGTAATCAAGTACAGACCCTGTAATTAACCCAACATTGTAACCACCGATCGAGAATAAAGTTGAAACCTTCTCGTGAACAACTGAACCCATTTTCGCCTGCGGATCACGAAACCCGTCAGACTTCACTCGAACCTCTTTGAATTTATTTGAATGATGAAAAAAAGTTTTTAAAAAAATCCCTTAAATTTGTCCCCGTTTTGTGAGCTCACAACTTCAACATGTTTTATTGGGATTTGATGAAAACATATTTCAAAGCGGCACATTAATTATGAGGTGGAAAATTTGAACCGTCAGATGCTCCTTAAAGAAAAAAACAAACAAAAATAAGAACTATTGGAACTGAAATATCTAATTACAGAACGTCAGATTTGCCTGATCAGTAATATTCATGGTGAGGCCTCCAAATATGTCTTTAACCTGGTCACAAAACTTGCACATAATAACGCTAATAACATATAAAATTCAGTTTCAAACTCCGTCCTCTCTCCTCGATTGAGCCCCTGGTGATCCGTGTAATGCAGCAAAGGGCTGGGAATTTTATGGCCGCCGACTAATGAGTGGGTTAATTCACAGCATGTGGTGTTGGGGTGGATTAGATGGGATAGATTTTACACCAGGAGCAGCCGTCCTCTGCTCCGGTTTGAAGCTTAAAGACAGATAAAGGCGAGAGAGAGGAAGGGAGAAAGAAATCAATGTCTGAATTCGTCTCTCATATCTCAGGAAAGTTATGTGTTGTTAAACCCATTCCGGATGAGCACCCCTCTGACCCCAAATGACCCCAAATGACCCTTCGATGACCTGCCATACTGTGGTTTTATCAGAACTGAATTGAGACAAGCTAGCTGATTTTAACAGACTGTCACTTATGATCAGTGTGTGGATAAAGCAAGGATAAAAGAAACCCGCTCTGTCCAGGATCTACTTCTTTTTTCTTTCTTTTTGTCTTTCGGATCAGTTTATTGAGCTCCTGGCCACATGGTGGTGATGTTTGCCTTTTAATAACTTCTGCTCTCCCGTATTTTAATTGCCAGCCTGACACGGCGCGATCATGACTATGAACTTGTCAGAAGAGCAAAGAGCCCAGGGCTCCTTCTCAGGACGTCAGACGCTTGCGGTCCTCAGTGCAAACAGCTCTCGTTATTAAACACTAATCGCTGAAAGTCCAGCAACGAGGCCGGTTCTCACATCCCGGGCTTCAGTGTCGCTTTGAGGTAACTGAATTAAATTGGAAATGTGTGGCGTCGTCCTCCAGACGGACCTGCGTCTCGCCACACTTCTTTTGCCTTCTCGGATGTCGTTTTAACAATAAATAAACAACTAACATTTCAAGCCCGAGGAGCGAAAACTGCACCGTAGAGGCACAAGTTCAGTTCAGCTGCAGGCTTTCATTGCTGTTCATTTTGAGGATCATGATTTCCGGTGAGTAGAAAAATGTTTGTTTTTTTGTTTGAAAACTTGGCAAAACACAAGAGTTCAATTAAAAATCTATAAATATTACAATATCCCCATGTTACGGCCTCAATATCTAAGAGAATAAACGCCAAATCGACACGGACAATTAAAGAAAAGGTACAAAAGGACGTGGCTTTGGAAAGTTGGTTGGAAGGAAAAACTGCACTACACAAAAAATGTGAAATTGAGGATGAGTAGGAAAATGTGTTTAGTTTCTCTTAAACAAGAAAAAAAAATACAAATAACTAAAAATAAATTAAAAGAAAAAATTTTCACTTTTTTTTTTTCTTTTCTGTTCTTAGGGTCCAGGGGCTTCAGATGTAACTAAATATACAGATTACATCTAAATTTCACCTGTAAACCCTGGAAACCTTGATAAACATCAGCCAGAATTGCACAGATGACAGGAAGGCACTAAATCCTGAAATCCTTTTGTTTGTTTTAAATTTATTTTCATGTTTCGTTTCTCAAATGAGATTTGGAGCTTTTCACTGGCTGCTTTCAAAATGACCAACAACAGAAACGCATCTATATTTCTATGATATTTTCGTTTCGTTTACAGTCGCTCCTTCGCGCTCCCCTCCCAAATGATCGCCGAATGATTTATCGACGCTCCTGTGCCGCGTCAGAAAGACGGCGCTGCAGAGGGAGACATATGTGGAAGGGCGAGGACGCTGACGCAGCCAGCTATCGAACAAAGCCGTGTTGATTTGGCGGGAGCCATGTCTCACTTTGTGAGGCTTTACATTATTTATCTGTAAACAACCTGAAATCAAATTTGCCTTAAGAGGCTCCAGAGCCTCTCTGCAGTTTCTGTGTTCGCTGCATCGTTAACGAGTACAGACCGGCAGTTTTCCTCAAGCTCTGTGCTGAGAAGGAGCTTCTTGGTTTTTCGCTCTGGAGCTTCGGAAAAACACATTTTGCTTCCGAAAAAACTCCACTGAAGTGTATTTAACACTCCAGGTTGCAACAAAACACACTGAAACCATCTTTACACTTTTGTGTAACCGTTTTTTTTCTGTTTCCCATTCATCTATACTGCTGCCCCGTCACCCCCTGCAATGGCACTGCCCCCCGTAGGGGCCGCGCCCCACACTTTGGGAAACACTGTTTTATACAATATCACATGAAAAATATGAATAAATAATAATTAAATTCCATTTATAAAGAAAAAAAAATTTTAAAAATAGATTACTGGTTCAAAATTAGGCAAATACATTTATTCAATAATTTTTTAACAAGCGTTTCTTCAACACATGTGACATGTCTATGTACGCTTGAGTAAAAACTTACATACAACGTTTAAACATTGCATAGTTCGTACATAAACAAGGCAAGAAGAACATCCTTAAACTGTGTTTTAACATTCAAACAGCTGCTGAAACAATACAAAGAACACGAGGCGGTTTCTCTGGAGTTTACTTGATGTACTCCTCTAGGAGGTGCTCAGGTATGGAAGGGTCGTTGAGACGCACGATCATTTTCATCTGTGATTCCCCCTCTCCTTCCTTTCCCAGAAAGAAACATCAAGTAGGTAAGCATTTCCACGTTTCAATTTCAAAGTTGGAAATCAAACATATATATTAATTGCGACAAAACGATTGGCAGCATGTCAGACACAAACCGACAGGCCGTGTGAGATAACAAAGTGGACTGGCTGTTTTTAGGGTTGCGTTCGTACCGCAGACCGAAGTGACCCGATTCTGACTTTTTTCAAATCTGATTTTTTTTGTTTTGGGGTTTTTTGGGGGTTTTTTTGCCATTCACAAAAAATATGCGACGTATGTGTTCTCCAGTGTGAACTGCAAATGACCTGAAAGGGTCCCGCATGCCCGACATCTTATATATAATAAGGAAACACTGCAAAACACAAAAGTGCACTAGAAATAAGAAAAAAACAAACTTGTTTTAATCAAATAGCTCCTTAAAACTGATTGTTAAAAAAAGAAGGTTTTTTGGCTCTAGTGGCCTATATTATGTAATACATTGGTGAGTACAGCAAAGGTTACGAGGCTGGGAATCGAACCTGCGACAACCGCGCTGAGGACTAAGGCCTCTATATATGGGTTGTGCTTAAACCCTGTGCCCCCTCAGCACCCCTAAAATTAATTTTAAAAAGTACTAGTTCCACTGACAGATTATTTCACTTATGACAAGACACTTTTATTATAATTGAAATAATCTGCTGGTTTATTTGCAATAAAATAAGATATTTGCAATAGAAACTAGATCAAAAGTACATGCGTCAGAGGGTTAGGCACAGTAAATGGACAAAGGGCCTAAGCGTTCCGTCACATTAGTCACTATTTATGTTTGTTCATAACTAGCAACTTTACCTTCTTGCTGTCGTCCAGCGCCTGCATGATTACTGCCACCACCAAGTTCACGAGAACAAACTGGACCGTGATGACAAAGGAGGTGAAGAAGATGGGAGAAGCCCAGGTCAGGTAGGGATGACACCAATTTTCATCATCGAATCTGCAGTCTGGCATCGTGTCCTGCGCAGCAGAGATGGAGATTTCATTTAGCGTTTTCTAGGGCCGCAAATGGCGAAAAGCAATAAATATAGAAGCGTTGCACGAATTAATAATTCAGCAGCGGGAATATTCTACTCCCAGTGTGTGTCCGTTTAGCAGTTGTGCAGATAGAGAAACGGTTAGACGATTGATGGGCATGGGCCGCCTTTTATTGGCATTACTTTCTTTCAGTACCAAAAGAGTGGAAATACAAATAAACATGGAAAATACAATTTAGAATGGAAACTGCACAGCCGTCATAATCTACAATCACTCTAATACGAGATAGAGCTACATTTAATTTTCCTTTGGGATCAATAAAGTATTTTTGAATATAGTTTTAAAATTTTGAACATCAAATCATACAAATAATAAAGCCAAAATAACTTGACTGTGCAAAAAAAAAAAAAGAAAAAAAAAAGAAGAAATTAAAATCAACTATATAAACTCTTGTTTTCAACATAAATGTCCATAAATAGAGGTTAACAACGTCTCAAATATGCAGCAAAGGGGAATGGAGAAAGACTAAGTCAATGCTGACAAACATGTGCTATTGATCTCATTCTACTGGTCAATAACATACTTATCTTTAAACAGCACCACCTGCTGGCTGGGAAGAATTACTGCCAGCAAACTCCCCACCTGACATCACGAGATGTTAGCTTAGCTCTGACTAATGGCTTTGCCAAAGGTTTGTTTTTCATAAGGGGAACAACTCCAGCATCAAGCCTCAAAAAGGGTCTAGCATGCACCTCAAGAACTGACCTTTATTTTAAGCTTCCTAACGTTCCCGTCTCGACAATAGAAGGTGTTAACCACGACCCACATGGGCCAGCGGCTCCTCTTGGTTTGACAGTCTTTTACTAGCACAATATCACCAACTGGAAGATTAGACTTCATTGATTGCCAATTCCTCTATGGACGTAAGGTGGGCAGGTGTTGACTCCTCCACCGATTCCAGAAAACAATCGAGAGATGTTGCAACATCCTCCAGCCTCCGGCATAGACTCCAAAAAATATAGGAATCTCCAGTTTTCTAGGGAATGAGGGCAGGAGGATCACAAGAGACCGGAGCTAAAGGGGTGACTGTGGCTGTGTGGGTAGAGCAGTCATCTTGCGACCAGAAGGTTGTAGGTCCGATTCCAGCTTCCTCCTGCCACATGTACATGTATAAATGTGTCCACATTTGTGAGTGCGAATGGGTGAATGTGACTCCAGTGGAAAGCACTTTGAGTGGTCAAAATGACTGGAAATAAATTCAGTCCATTTTCAAAGCTTGGGACTCACAACGGTGGTTCTCTCAGCGAGTACATAGCACCTTCCTGGATGCAAGTTGGAGCTCAAGAAAGTTATTTGCACAGTCGGATCTTAATTGCTTCACTGGTCCATGAATTCAAATGAATCTTCAAAAGGATTTGGGGTTGGAAGGTCTTCCATCTTTGTCTTTTTCCATATTCCGTCACAATTCACGGCGGATGACACAGTGGTATATAACCGAGCAGATGCATCACTTTCCACCGACAATCCTAAGGCCAGCTAATCTCACGTCAACCTCTGGAAATAGCTTGTACAGCATCAGGGATGTCTAATGATAGCAGGATACCAGAAGGATCATCAGATGGTGATGATTGGGAATAACGTCTGGGTTTGCTTCATCGTTTTGGAGATTGACTTGCGAGAGACAGTCTACTCCGAGGCAACATGACGGTTTCCTGAGATGGCTGTGTTTACGATCTCTAATACATGCAGATATTTCACGGTTCACTTGAGGTTTGACAATTCAACAGAGACCTGTATGATATATTTTGATCAACATGACAAAAGCAATTGAGAATGTAGGAAAAAAAAAAACGGAAAAAGTACATAGTTGCTCAGGTGATGTACGAAAGCATCTGCAACTTGTTGCAAGAAATAAGCAACTCCTTTCCTGCTTTCCTGAGATGCGCCACTGAACAAGTAGTGTGGAGAATTTCAAACCTGTTTCGAGAAACATACCAAAATGACTGAGAAACTCTCAATAAACAATTAGATAACGACACGAGATTTTAAACCTCGAGATTCAGTACCACATGTTAAATACAGCATATTATTAATATACTACGCTCACACGCTATTATTCAATAATTCACTGTGTTCAGACATACTTTCAGGATGCCGCTCCAGTTATCTCCTGTGCTGACTTTGTACAGCGTTAGTAAGGCCACCATGAAGTTGTTGAAGTCGCTGAGGCGGTGCAGGCCGAGGCAAGGGAAGTCGATGGTACACTCTGGTCAACGCAGAGAGAGACAAAACAAAACTCCTCAAAACATCTGTCTCGTCTATTGTGAGCATTTACACTGTAACGATCTGTTTGAAGAGTTTCAGTACCACATATTAAGGTCTAGAGGAGCATCAAATAGTCATCAGGCTCCTCTCCTGTGAAACCACCCCCTAAAATGGACCTACTTCTGTGTAGAAACTGGATGCGTTTGTCTTATGATGTGCAAAGCGGTAATATTTGTTGTGAACTGGTGCGATAGAGACGAACTGAAATGACGTAAACTGAACAAATGACATGATTTTTACAATTCCAACTGTCTGTGTACGATTCGTTCTTCGGTTCTTCCGTTTCAAAACAAAAACCAAAGAATGAACCGTGCACTGATTGCCAGCCGCCTGGGCAGAGACCATTTTCGGTGTTTAGTGGGTCGACGGTGGGACTAACCGAGGTTGCCAAACAGCTCTACTCCCAGGGCAGCATAGATGAAGAAGAAAAACATGAACAAGAGACTGATGTTTCCAACCTGAAATCAAAGAGCAGGTTTAATGTGCTGGTCATGAAATTTGCACAGTGCAGAGGCAGAAAACGTAAAACACAGTGTTTGCTGCCTGTCGTAGTAAAGACAGTATTTCAGTGGAATTTCACTCATCATTTGCTCTAAGGAGTGGGAACCTAACAAGATTTAATGTTCTTCACACACAATATCATCACAATATATGTGATGATATTGTGATTGCTGCCATTCAATTACCTAAAAAACAGTAACAGATGGTTCTTATTGTCACTACTTTGTGTAATTAAAATTGTTTATTTTGGAACACTTCCAGTTCGAAGCAATTTATTATTATATTTTTTCCCAAATCCAAGATACCACTTGGTGTGTTTCACCTGCGACAGAGTCCTGATGATGGTTTTGAGCAAAACTTTGATCCTTGTGGTCTTGAGAACTAAACAGGAACAACAGGAACTGTCAGGAGGAGCAGTCTGAGACTAACCACAACACATTTCACCTCAGCGTTTGGTTTGGTACCTTGTGCAAGTCTGAGGACTCTCACCACACGGAAGATGCCCATGTTGATCGGGATCGCTTGAGTGTGTTTCACCTGACCCACAACAATGCTGACGATAGAAACCAGGACGATAGAAATGTCCAGCATGTTCCAGCTAAACGCGTATGAGAAGACACATTAAGGCTTACAGGGAAACTGGAGTAGAAAAGAGAAGCAGCGAGAGAAGGTCTCTTACCTATCTTTCAGGTACCTCACGATGCCAAATGCGATGAACTTCATGAAGATTTCAATGGCCAGCAAGAGGGTTAAGATGTAGAAGACCCACTCTAAAATAACTGTTACATGCTGAACAAAGACACAACCCGCTCAATCTCTTACCGAGAGCTGAAACGAGCTAATCTTTCAGTCTGTCTGGACCTGTGTGAGGGTGTTACCGGAGACTGCTGGAAGTGTTCTGCTCCCATCACAAACATGCTGACGAAGATGCAGGTCGTAATGGAATATTCCAGAGCAGGACTGGTGCAGATGGAATGTATTCTCCGACGTGGAGAGGAATACTGAAGGAAAAACGTCTCGTCTTTGCACCCTGGGATACGTTTAAAACATACGTGCATAACGCCTTACAGAAAGCATTCACATTTGCTCGTGTTACAGCCGCAAACTCCGGCGTCTTTCTGCGTCAACATAAAGAAGGGTAGTGCTTTTTGGAACCGTACACTGCTGCTTTAAGCTGGTGGAGATGTTTGTTGTTACGATGGATAAGCCAGATCATAACCGGTCTTACCTGAGGACGGCCTTAGCTTCTTTTTATGAGCTGCTCGCTGCTCCCGTTGGCATTTGTGGAACGTCTCCACCATCACCCCGATGAACATGTCCAGCAATATGAAGCTCATCAGGATGAACGAGATAAAGTAGAGAAGCATCCACAGGTTGTGGTTGGGAATAGGCTGGGAACAAACACACACACAGAAAACATCTACGTTCCTTCACTGGAGTCTCTGTACCTGCATGCTTCACGTTGGTGCAATAACGTTTGTCTCTTAAAAACACCACAACTGGTAGGACTGCTGCTTTGCTCTAAAACAGCGATTCTCAAAATCCTCTTCTGCACCATTAAATATAAAATGGACCACCTTTTACTATCAACTGTATTTAGGCTACCTATAGTATCTAATAAATTTAATTTAACTACATTTTAATTTTATCTAATTGAGTAAAAGCAACAATATCCGTTAAAACAAAGAACCGCTTTCACCAACTGAGACTCGTTCTTGTCAAAAGAACACGTTCACTTTCGGAAAGTGTTTTCTTTCCACCTGCATGTTTAGTTTTTCTTTAGAGTGATCTGGTCCTAAGCCACTTATCATTTATCATTCTGCAACACAATCCTTTGGTAAGCCAGCGATATGCGTCGCACGTTGAACTCACGTCACGCCAAAAGTTTGTAAGATAATCACACAAATGAACCGTTGTTTACAGGCAGTGTCTTGCGGACCAGTAGGGGGCGCCCATGGAACAGCAGCACTCCGAGAAGCACAGCAGGGGAAAGACTGCTCCAATAGTAGTAGACAATTCAATGGTCTCTTGTTATTTTTCAACCACATGGAAACAACTAATTGGTATCAGTACGTGTCCCCATCTAGAAAATTTTTAACCACTTCTACAGTTGCTGCGGTTACCACTGTTTTCTGT
Organism: Poeciliopsis turneri; assembly: GCA_922788865.1. NCBI lineage: Eukaryota > Metazoa > Chordata > Actinopteri > Cyprinodontiformes > Poeciliidae > Poeciliopsis > Poeciliopsis turneri. The sequence goes on from CAKLNU010000204.1 coordinate 4,028,664, forward strand.
TCAGACACAGCAAGCTTAGGGAGAAAAGGTAAGCAAGATCTAAAAAGTCCCTATTCGCAACTAAACTAATCTTTGTAAAGTTATCAGCAGGCACTTTTACAAAAGAACCTGGAAAGTCTTCAGGAACTGTGTTTCTTCCATAATTAATGTCCGTTTTGACAAGCTACTTGCATGTAGGAGTGAAAGCAAATACCTGCTGGTCCACTCCAACAGCATCAAGCCCGTCATACATCAGTTCGACCCAGCCGTCCTTGGAGTACATGACAAACACTGATATCAGAGCCTGCAAGAGATGCACAATGCTAAGCAATAAACACATTGCGTCAAAGGCCATAATCGAAAATCATCACGCAAATATAATTCAAATATATTGGTCAATGTGCTAAAAAAGGGGTAATTCAAGAAGAAATCATTGGATAGTAACTCCTGTACATCAATGAAAATGAATTTTCCCGGAAGCTGCTCTCTTTTGCTCCGAGTTAATAAGTATTCACTGCTTTGTGTTGATCTGTCACATGACGTTATGTCAAAAAAGGTTGAAGTGTGTGATTGCTATGGGAGAAATGTTCGCGAATCAGAGCTTGCTTTAATTTGAAAATGTTAAGACAAGAAAAAAGGTACAGAGGACATGATTACTGGCGGCCGCTCTTATGTTACAGAGCAGAGATGTCAAACTCATTTATATTTCGGGCCACATTGAAGATCAAGAATTTCCTCAAAAGGAGAATGCATTGATAAAACCACCCATTATCAAACCGTTTCCCCACATTTGATGAAGCCTGAAGGTTAAATTATATTTATCATCTTTTAACCCTTATGTAATCTGGCACTGAACAAATAAAATCTGATGTGATTTGACTGGTAAAATAATATATAATCACACAGCCGGTATCATAATGTTCTACTTCTGCTCTTTTCTAGAGTTTAGACTTGATAGGACCACAGAAATAGCCTGATTTAGATCACGGACCTCAAGTTTTTAAGGTTGCATAACCAGTAGCTTAACAGAAACTTTGCCACAAGCCCACCAAAGGTTTAATGAGCTCATAATATCATTAACGTGAGTTAACGAAATAAAAAGAAACAGTATTTTTCCACAAGTCTGTCTCAGCTTTGTTGAACTATTGGTCTAAAAGTAAAACCTTTATTTTCAGACAAATCATAAGATCAGCTGTTCAATAAAGCTAAAGGAAAGAAAACAACACAGCAAACAATTCCTACCGAAACCAGGTTGTCGAAGTTGTACTCCTTCAGCATCCATTCGTAATTGGACGAGAGACAGTCCGTCTTGTTGACGATCATCGTTACGTTGGAACCCTGGCAGTAATAAAACTTTCCCTTGAACAGCTGTAGTTGGAGTGAAAGACAAAAGTACAGCGTTCAGTTCACTACCTGTAATGCAGGCTTTACCACGAAAAGAAAGTACTCACAGGCCTATTGCGGAGCCTTTTGATGTTTTGTCACTTTACCACAAAAACTGTAAAATATTCACTGAGTATTGCTAGTGATAGACCAACAAAAAGTAGGGAATTGTTATAAATGGTAGTCACAGTGGCTCCACCTGAAAACTGTCCAAACTGGCCGGTGAAAATTTTAAACTTTTCCCTGACACAAAAGTCCCAGGAGAGTATATAGTTTAACATATTTAAGGCTAAGTAAATTTTTTAAAAATGAATTTAAGATATTCTAAGGCCTTAATAAGACTTTTAAAATATGGACACCCTGTTCTAGATTGTGGACACTTGCAGTGGATGTTTTCCTTCTTTTTGAGGTACACTTTAGCCAAAAAACCCTCCTAGTCATGTCTAGTCTAGATGACTAGAAGGACATAGGACATCTTGGCCTTTAAAGACCATTTGAAAATGTTTCTGGTAAATCTACGATCTGTTATCTTTCATTGAAAGCGTCAATAAAAGTTAAAAGTGTCAGACAAAAAAAACCCCTCCAAAAACCGTTGCGTGAGCTCTCCAACCAACCTGCACTCCAAGGACGCCGTAAAAGAAAAAGAAAATGCCGCAAATGAGAATGATGTTTCCCATGGGCTTAACAGACGCCAACAGCGCCTCCACGGCCAGTCTCAGTTGGGGGGTTCGTTCAATCATCCTACGTCACACAAACACAACATGTCAGCGTCTGCCAGTCGGTCGGCGCATGCTTCTAGAGACGCGTTAAAACGTCAGTCTTCATTAACAAAACCATGATGAAGGACGCACCTGAGGGGACGGAGCGTACGCAGCAGACGCAGTATTTTGAGGATGGCCAGAGGTCTGGTGCCTTCCTGCTCCGTCCCCAGTAGGATGGCGACGTCTATTATAGACATGACTACCAGAAAGGCGTCCAAGTTGTTCCAGCCACTGTGGCAATAGGTGGTCTCCCCAATGATCAGTCCTTGTGCCATCATCTGATTTCAAAATAAAGAAAGAAATAAAAGAAACATCTGACCTGTTTGAAACACAAAATATCTGTTTAAAATCTCATAGAATTGCTGAAAAGCTAAATTGACCTTCAGTAGCATTTCCATGAGAAAGACGGCGGAGAAGAAGTCATTGGCTTTATCCAAGTAAAATCGTTCCTGAAAAACGCAAGCAACTTCACATGATACGACTTCCACAGCACAGCTCATTTCTTTCAGTGTCTCGTCAGTGGGTCTCACACATCACTGTGTGGCAAGGCTGCAGGACGTGCAGCTCGCCTCTTGTTATCGGGACGTGTTTGTCTGTGAATGTGTGTGTGTGAAAAGCGGGCTGGCGGAGATCGTCTGTGTGTGAAGTGTCTCTCACGTTGCTGTCTGGCAGAATGGTAGGCCTCTCAAAAGCAATAGTAATGCAGTTCAGCATGATGACGAACTGAATCCCCGTGTTGAAATACTTGTGGGATACCAGTCTGTCGCAAAATAGACGCCACCTGAGAACGCACAGATGCAGTCATTAAACATTTGGAGATGACAAAACAGAGGATTATATTAATTATATTGTATGTTCAGTTTTTTTCTGAACATACAAATCATGTTACTTTCTGCCTTCCTTCAAGTGGTGAGAGATTTAAATACCAATTTAGTTGTTAAGAATTTGATAGTCTAAGCAATAATTCAAATTGCAACATTAAATCTAATTTATTGACCTCAATCAGCTTCACACGTCATCTTTACATGCACCAACAGTGCATTTCTGTTTCTTAGTGTGTGTGTGTGTGTGTGTGTGTGTGCGTGTGTGTGTGACTCGCCTGTTCTGTGGAGAAAACACATAGAAGGACCAATCTTCATGCTCTTTGAACCAGCGCTTCCAGCTTCCAGCTCGCTGTGGGGTAAATCAGTCACAAGTCGGTTAACCCTCCCTTCTAACAAGATGAATAAAAGAATTTGAAAGTTTTCAAGCAGTTTTACTGCTTGAACTCGACTGAGGCTGCGCTTAATAGCTGCAGGCAACAGAGTCCAGGAACTCGTGAGTGTATTTAAAGCGTAACTAAGCTGTGAAAGCATAACCCAACGCCTGACATATTTTGAAAAATGTCAGCAAAGAGGGTGGAACCATAACACACAGGAGTGTGACGAAGTGTGGGAATGAGCCGAGGGCTAGGAGAATGAAAACTGCAGTCTTTGGTTATCAACCCGACACCAAGTAAATTCGGGGCCACTATTTTTTTTTCTCCAAGTGTGATATATCATCAAACTTCTGACCTTCAGGTGTTTTAGTTGTTTTCTTCCTCTGAGTTACCTTGCTAAAACCTAAGACAGATTTCTAAAAAGGTTGTTGACGTCTACAAATTACTTTAATGTTATCTTAACATGATTTATGTGCAGGTTTTCCAAAAATAAAGTGCAAAAAAGATTTATTTGAGAACAAATCAAAACAAACTCTGTTTTGAGGCAGATTTGAGAAACTTCAATACAAAAATAAAACACAATTTTAAGAGGAAATCTAAAATTAAAGTATGGATCTTATCACTCTAGTATCGATCCGATATTGATACAGCCTTGTTATCAATATTATAAATGTTTTGGATCAATCCGCTCCCCCCTGCTGGTGGGATTTGCAGAAGAAGCATTGATGCTCACATATAAAGTTTGTCGATTTGTCAACTCCTCTAGAGATTTCTTTAAAAAAAACCCAACTTTTTCTGTGTTGTTGGGTTTTTTATGGTGACAACCTTCTGCAGGACCCTGTTATGCAATCATTGAGAGCTGCAGTGAGGCCCGCTTGCTTTCTGACCTGCAGGGCGGATACTTTGCCCTGTAGCGTATCCACTGTATCACTGTATGCATGTCCCTGCTGTAGGGCATAAAACTGCAGAGGTAGTATGTCCGCTATGCTAGCTTGACTTTCACAAACTTAACACATAGAAGTGCTGTGGCATTTGGTGTGTTTCAGTCAAGTTAAAAAAAAAAAAAAATTGAATGGCATTCAAAGTTCTTTTTTAAAAATGAAGTAGCTTCCCAGCGTTCACATAAAAAATTATTCAAAAATAAAACAAATTTCAAGAGTCTTTCACACAGACGCACCAGCTCCTGGTCAATCGGGACAGCTCTAACTTCTTCCACTTCAAGCGGCTGCATCCGAACGGAGGTGGACTCAGCGTCCAGTTCGTCTTGTTCGGTATCTGCAGTGCCCTGAAAAAAATAAAATAAAATAAAATGTTTGAAATATTTACGAATGATCAGAATGAGTTCTGATCAGAGTCCGATCAGAACTCTTGACTGTATGTTGGTTTTATGGCGTTTTCTTTTTGTGTTATGATTTACAGCACTTTGAGCTGCCTTGTTGCTGAAATAAACTTGACTGGTTGATTGATTAATTGGTAAAGAGCTGCTAATGTGATTCATGTTTAAAGGAGACGGGCTGGTAGACCTCGGGGGCAGAACTGGAGTAGATCAAAGCCATAGAAGTGGGTGACAAATCGATTTCATTGGTAAATCAAAATTATTGTTGATGATTCATTTTTGGAAAACCTGCATTTTTTATTTGTCAATTCACTTCTCTGTTTCCATAGTTCAGAGTGATGCCGATATACCCAGTGCCAACCATCTATCACCAAGACGAGAGTGCTGAGAAAATAAAAAATCAAAACGAGGAATGTTGAGCATTTTATGGAGTTATACCTTGGTACAAGTTTTACAGATGATGCTTAGTAGAAATACTCGTTTAACTCATCAGCATGAAATTATTATCAGTAGCAGTAGTATTTGAAATGATTGTGTATATCTTAGTCAACACAGATAAGATAGTCACTGTCATGATGGGCTTTTTTGGTCCTTAGTATTTCTCGTCATCCCTGCCACCTGGGCGTATTTGACGCAGCCGTTTTTGTTTACTTGATTTTCTCTGAGCATATTTAAGTTCACCTGGGCTCCTGGTTTGTTCTTGGGATCCTCTGTGTTGCTCAGAGTAGCTTGTGCTTGCATCATTAGACGAGAAAGAAATAAAGTGTTCTGATTACTGCTGATCCGGGTTTCGCTGGACTTACCTCCAGCTAATGATGACGAGACCTGACAGTCACGTCATATTTTGATAACGTTATCAAAGTTTATTTCTCAACATTTTTGGTTTCTGGTAGGACTGAATCTGTATTTAGCTAATATTATCACTATATTCTCATAAGTGAACAGAAATTCTCATAGCCTGGCCCTAATGCTCCATCATATTACTGACAGCAGGGATGACCGAAATAAATAATGAAAGGAAGTGAAGGACTTACACGGTCAACGGTTGAAGGAATTCCTGAAAGTGTTGCGTGATCTTCGGGCTTTCAGATAAAAGAACAAAAGAAACAAAAAGACGATGTATTTTTGTAACTGCAGTCACTCTCTGAAAGTGGATTGGGGGCTGGGAGGTGGTGGTGGTGGGGTGGCAAATTCTGATTCTGACCTGGTTCTGGAAGTTCTCAACAACAATCCCCACCAAGATGTTGAGAATCACATTCTTCCCCACAATAATCATCACCACGAAAAACACAGCAGACCATGGCGAGGTGGAGGCCATGCAGTTGTAAAGGACAAAGTTCCAATCTTCTAACGTCAGCACCTAAATGAGCATGAAAATAAATAAATAAACTAAACAACAATGCAAAAATCATTTTTACCTGGAACACTGTGACCATGGCCCACAGGAGGTCATCAAAGTTTTTCCGCGCGTCGATCTTGTCGAAGTTTCTGCTGCCGGATTCACGCATGTCTCCCTTAATTTTGCAGCCGAAGATGTGCATTCCCACGACGCTGCAGGGACAAAACCAGATGGAAGTGAAAGTTGCTCAACTGTCCTCTGCGAGACTTAAGATTCTGTGTGAGAATGCACCTGAAGAGGAAGATAATGAAGAACAGCAGCCAGCAGAGCATGGCCGCCTCCTCTATAGTCCTCTTCAGCACCATCAGTTGTCTGTACAGGTAGGGGAGGAAATGCACAAGCCTCCCAAACCGCAGCGCTCGAAATGCACGCAGAACCGACAGCTTGCTGTCAGAATCATCTTGTAGTTCCCACAGGCTGAAAGGCACAAACATTTCAGTTTGCTTTGCTGTTAATGTCTAATTTGGGGCAGAGCAATAAATTAATAATACATATTGCAATAGACACATGATCAATATCAGTAGATGTAATGTTTGATAGGCAGAGGAAAGGATTTAGCTGCTCAGCTTCTCATGGCCATCAAAGTAAGATGGGTGGCGCTTTCTCTTTGGTTGCCAAGCAACAACCTTGCATAGCAGCAGTATGAGGTTTTGCCACCGTACCTCTTCACTAGGCCTGTCGCAATAAGCAATAAATCAATTAATGGCAAGATAAATTAAAGCGAACGCAATAATTTCGATTTGCATGATTTATTGTTTTTTTCTTTTTTCTCTCTTTCTACCAAAAACTGGATGACGAAAGTCTTCAGTCTGGTGCCCTGGTCTCAGCTAGCTATTTCTTTGAAGGACAATTCTGCTTACAGAAACTTCATAATTCATTTTATTTGTTGTTTCGATCGTTTGGTTTGTTTTGTATTTTTTGGGATATTTCACATGTTTTCCAGTTCCAGGGTTAAATGTCTGATAGAAGTAAAGCTTATTGATCTTTGAGAATGTGTTCTTATTATATACAGTAAGTTGAGAAGGGTCTTAAAACAGCAACACTGTCTATAACGTCTGAGCCAATGTGCCGTCAAAGAAAACTTGGTATTGTGACAGGCCTAGTCGTAACTACTTCAAAATAATAAAAGAAAACTGCATGGAGTGAAAACTGTGGATCAAACATGAAAGGTCACGCCCCTAGGTTGACAGCGTTTCAAATATTTTCAATAAAAAAATCTGACCGATAACTATCAAAATCGACCAATATGACATGCTTATGTCGTGATACGTCGTCCTGCTCTACATCTAATGTATAATTTGATATTTAAATACATAACTCCCTGAACTGAAAGTGATTTGCGCTATCTTAGCAGGCAGCCGCATGCATCCGATCTCATATTGCGATATGATTAACTACTTAGCGAACACAAAGAACATATCTGTCTTAGCTTGGAGATAAAAGCTGCATTAACTAAGCTCATTTTACAACTTCAGCAGTGAGAACAGTAGATATCATTGATATTTATTTTAGTATTACAGGCAGGTACTCAAAAATTGTAATCGAGTAAAGACTGTAATGTACTTAACTTATTTACAAGTTAGATAAGAATGAGGCAAGAGCTAGCTCTATGCTTGTAGATTGTTATTGTTGTCATATCAACCGCCTGCTAAAATGGCTGTCATTTGCAAAGTTCACGGAAGTGTGACGACACATGAGAACTGCGTATTGACCCTTTGCACGCGACGTCATGCTCTTCAGAACTCGGCCCGCTACGCCATGACGGACGTCAAAACGACCTGTCCACAAAACGGACATCTACAACCTGATATTGGTATTATTTAGTTGATTTCCCTTTAAAAATGGTCACAGGACGATGCACGTTCAGCTGCACAAACAGACGAGGATGCAAACCAAACCAACAGCTGGATTGGTTTGGTTCTAGTCTTTTGTGCATTTTTAACGCTGCTCCAGTGTAAGGAGAAACGCTGTTTATGACATAGCACCAAAAATCCTTCGATTTGAATTCAGGTAAAGTCAGTAATTTGATCAACGCGTCAGGAGGGAGGAAGAGCATGGGTCGGTTTCTAAGCTAGGTATTTCCAACTTTTGTAAATACCCCCGTCTGTGAACTCCAACCAAGTGTGCTATACGTTCACAGGCAAATTAGCCCGACTCAAACAAGTAGAAGCCGTGGCTAAACTGGCAAAAACAATTTCAGTTACTCTGTTGAAAACTCCCGTCCCTCCCTGCTGTCGTCCATCATGGCGCCGCAAACGATCAAGTGACATAGTTGCAAAGGGACAATACGATGTCTGTTTGAATTTCGTCGGACACTGCCTCAAACCTATAAGTCAAGGGACATGTTCACTTGCGTGAGATCATACCTAATGATAACTATGAGACAGTCGAAGTTGTTGCTCCAGTCCGTAAAGTAGTGCAACCCCAAGGCCATCAGTTTCAGGACCATCTCCACGACAAACAGACCCGTGAAGACATAGTTAGAGATCTGTAACACTTGCGTCATCATCTCTGGCTGCAGGAAGATGAGAGACACAGGGTTCATGCGCTTTTCCCACAGAAAACTGCAAGCACTTTTCAAGCATTTTCATGGTACATTTTTAAGCTTCTCCAGCACCACTCTCTGGAGGTACAAAGCAATGCAAATGAACTAAACAAATTCACTATACGGTATCATTTATTGCTGCTATTAAAAATGTGTTGTGTACACTCAACTGTGAGGAAAAGGTAAACTAGAAAATAAAATTCTACGTTTAGAGATGTATTTCTTACACACACCCTGGAAATGATTTTACGTAATTCTGACTTCAAACGTAACCCAAAACAAGAGAAGTTTAGTCTAATGTAACTTTCTATCAGAAAACAATGTCTATGTGTCTTTTTATGAGGTGTATGTAAATATGTGGTTTAAACTGTAAATGATGTTTTCCAAACAAAACTTTAGATTGAATTTAATTACAGAATTGCAGAGTTTGAATATCAACTTCAAACATAAATCAAGCACTTTCCAAACCCCAGCTAAAATTCAAGCATTTTCAAGGATTTCAAGCTCCCATACAAACCCTGAATACAGTGAGTGTGGAGATTAGAGCTGCACCAATCTGATAATATCTGCCCCAGGCCTTATATATTAAAAGATTATAGATTTGGTGACAATTTGTCCGCTGGCACTGTTGTCTGTTGTGATGCAGACCAGTTTGTGCTCATCCAGTCCCCAGTCTGCTAAACCAGATTTCAGGTTTTCCCCAACATTAATGGGCAGCATCTCTTTAGCGATTAAGTGAACAACACCGTCTGTGTGTGAGACGCTTTGCGCCGAGCTTTTTGTCCGCCGTCTATTGAAAAATGACAAAGGCGTCATACCAAAGGTTGCGACCAAAAGTCACAAAGGTTCAGCAGTTCACCTGGTTTGATCCCAAAGTGCTCCCACACTGCTACAGCTGCATTTGACTTTGAAGCCAATTCCATTTCGCGTTTTTTCCCCCCAATATCAAATAGTGTTTCTTTAGCTGTTTCTTTTGTCACCCAGCGTCTTCAGTAGAAAGAGAGAAAGGCACAAAGAAACAATAAGCTGATAAAATATTGACTTAATTTTAATTCATTGTGTGATTAATTGATTAACTGTTCAATTTTTTATTGCAAAAGGCCTAAAGAGCGTATCTTTTCAGTCTAATTCTATGCTTTATGAACTAAGCAATGCCATGTTTTCAGAATAAATTATTCTGTGTTTCCTTCTATCTCTTTAAGCTACTTGCATGTTCGCATACGCATAAGTGCACACGCACATACACATGTATGGCTCAGGATATGATGTATCAGGAAACGTCCTCTTTCTTATTTATTTTACGTTGGCTGTTGTACTCCTCGTTCCACTGACTGAACAAATTAAAGTCATTTTGTTTTTACATGTCTGACCAAGTAATTGGTATATTTAAATGTACCGGTGCGGTTATCAGATACATTTGTGATTTAGTACATTTATATCTAAATCTATATTTAAAAAAACATAACTTTTTAAGTCAATTCAGTGATGTGTTTTTTTTTTTTTTGTATCAGATCTGTGTCAGACGGTACTAAATCTCAGATATTTATATCAGTACCGGAAGTGAAAAATAGTGAATCGGTGCATCCGCAGTGGAGAAACAAGGCAGCTTGAAACTCCTTTGAAGACATGTGAGAGGCGGAGCTTAAAATACTCCTTTTCAAAAAAATAAAGCAATCAAAACAATGTGACTCAGAATCACAATTCATATTAAAACGTGTCCTCTGCATATGCAGCCAAAAACATTTCAAAGCACGTACGAATGCAGACATTTCACCTGTTCATGGTGCTCGACGGCCATGGAGAGGATGTTGAGAAAAATAGCAGCAGTGATAAACCTGTTGAACCAGTCCCCTGTCACAAGAATCTCCAGCCTCCTATTGATAGGCAGCCAGCACCGGCCCTGGTGAACAATAGAGTCAGGTAGGGAAGCCCTGGTTAGTAGTAGATAAAAAAATAAAAAAAACAAAACAAAAGAAAAACTTTGTTGTTGGGAATTTATTTGTGCTCTTACCAGCAGTGATGTTTCTGTTAAGTGGTGCTCGCCCACTCTGTTACTCACGCTGACAATTAAAGGGAACAACGAGAGCAACATGAATTCCCAAAGAACCAAGAAGTGCTGTTTTCAAGCAGAAGTGCTTCTGAAATCTAGTTTAATTTAATTTAAATAGTCCAAACAGTTTGTACTTTTTTCTTTCTTTCTTACTTATGTACATTTCCTATTTATATCACAGGTTTGTGGTGCATTTCTATCCTGAAGAAAAAGAATATAAAACTTCAGATCAAAACGAGATATTAAGACACATGGAAAAACCTCATGAAAGCCTAATGTTACAGAGGAAAGTACAGTGGCCGCGTGAGAAAGGCTTACAGTATTCAATTATTCTGCATGTACTGTATGCAAAAGAGAAAAAAAACACACATCTGTGATGTTTGTTACAATTAAAGGAATATTCACATAACTATTTATGTAACTCTAACCTTGAGATGAGTTTTGAAACCCTTGTCATTAGACCATCCCAAAGTTCATGGAAGCTCAAAGTACCAGGAAACCTCCTCCCAGGTTCATGTTTCATGGCATCTGAGTAGTGGGAGGCAATAACAACGGCACATGTGTTCATTATGACGTAGGAGCCGAGCTGGATCAAGACATAAACAACAAATAATTAGGTTGTAGCTTGCATGAGATATTAACTGTTTGTTCTTGTGAGGGCCAATCCACAGTGACTGCACCGTGAAAAAGGCACCACGAAAGACAAACAGAACCATTATTACGCGATATACAAATATACTGCACAAATAAATCCACTCCAAACATGTTTACAGATTAAATCATTGCAGTTTACAATGCTAAGCTAATGCTGAAAGATTGAAGCCCAGCTGATTGCATTGAATCAATAACTGTGTGGCAGTTGCCATCTTGAGCAAGATCATGCTGACAGTATGTTTAGATGTGGGGTGGAGAGGAAAGTTGGGGGAATCATCCCCTTTTTTATTAAAAAATAATAAAAAAAAAACCTTGAGAAAAAAACTTGCTAGCTAATAGCAGCCATCGCTTTTAGTTGTGGTATACATACATTTGAATTTCTGATGGCAAAGTTTAAATGGCTGTGTGGACATTAAGGTTAAAAAAAAAAAACTCCCAAAAGTGATCCCCTAGCAAAAAAAAAGTCTGCATTTCCTTGTAAAAGTATTGCATTCCCATGCAATACTTCTGCGTTCTCTTGCAATAATGTATTTACTGGTCTGTTCATGCAGCATCTTGAATAGTGAAAGTACCTTCTGCTACAATAGAAGGTTTTGAAAAGCTTCTAAATGTGTGTATGGAGGAAAGAAAGAAAAAATGGAGGCTTTATTATTTTTTAGATGAATAATAAAGCCAGCTGACAGTTTTGATTGTGTCTTTTTTGTGTTTATTTATCTGAACAGTTAATAACGGCTGTTTTGCAGTCCTATGAACACGCAGTTAACACATTCGTTTTAACCAAAGAGTTAAGAATGTACTAGTGCGCTCTTTAAGTTCGTACGTGTGTGCCATTTTAAATTAAAATTTGTTTGTACTGACTGCGTACAAAACAGGGTGTATTTGCTCATTTATTGCAATGGGACACAAAAACAAATGTGAGGTAGCACCAAAAACAAAACAAGAAAATAATACCCCTATCACATACAAAAAACAACTAAACAAATCATTTACAGACGGGGAAATCTCAGTTGTTGAGCATACAAAATGCATACTGCATACAAAATGTCCATTTTCCCTACAACCTTTTGCCCTGAGGCTTTTTTGAAACTTGAAGAAAAAAAAAATGCATAGATTGCCAGCTGATAGAGACAGAAACTTACAATAGTGAGGACGATGAAATACACAAAACTCCACCAGGATTTTGCGTCCATCACATAGTACATTATGTCAGACCAGCCTTCCAGTGTGACAGACTGAAGAGAAAAAGACACAGAAAAAATAAAGGGAAAAATGTAGTAAAAAAAAAAAATGTCTGAAATGTGAACTGAATCTCTGGTGAGACGGAATGAAACCAAAAATCTCGTGGGTCAGAGTTATAAAAAAAATGGTAAGAACACATAGAAGTCCAGTCACAATATAAGATAGTTGTAAAGTTCAGATCATCCTTTCGTAAAGTTTACAATAATTATAATTTAAAACTTGCATGGACAATAATTGGATGTTGTCTGTGGAACCACATCATAGTGTCAACCTAATGCAGAGTGCTTCAGCACACCGAGATATTTTGCAGAATTTGATGCTTCCAAATCTCCAGGAAAGGTCTGGGGCTGAACCTTCTGGTTTCAATATGACCTGAATACAACGCAAAGTCAATAAAAACACGGAGGTGAATTTAATTTAGTGTGTTAGAGGTTGACTGGCCTGAGTGAAATGCTGTTCTCTTCCAAAATCAGTCTCTGACCTCATAAATAGACTCCTGCAACAATAGTCAAACATTACAACAAACAAACCCCTAAACCCTGGAGCTGCTGAAGCTGTTAAACCTGCAGGGGGTTGGCAGGCAGCATTCTGACCTCTACAGATTGAGGAAGGCTCGTCACTCAGGTTGGTGTGTGTGTGAATTCAGAAAACCGAATGCTTTTGACAAGATAGCGCACATGGAGAAAGTGACAGAGAGACAAATAGAGAAAAATCTGGAACTCACCTGGAAAACGGCAATCCAGGAGTAGCCGATGTTGTCAAAACTTATAGAGTTCAAGTTCGGGTTTTGTCCACTCGACCGACAAATGTTGTAGTATGAATTCCAATTAACACACTGACTACCATTACGGGTCGAAGCAAGTGGATCCAGATGGGGAACGGGTAACGTACAGGTGAGATTGCCTTCACGACTGGGAGGTATGTCTTTACAGAAGCGCATGCCGTCATCGAGGCTACAGATGAAGGGAGCTCTTTCGCCAGGGATGGACGCGTAGCTCGGAGTTAAGTTGCTGTATATTCTGTGTTAATAGAAGCACATGAAAGATTCAAATTACATATATATATATGTATATAAAAAAATGACTCATATTTCTGAAATAAGGCCTTGTTGTCCATTGAAAAGGTATTTTTTCTCAGTGGCAGAGGCCGTCAACCTTGGGAGTTCAATGCGGTAATGAAAGATTAACCTGCAAGATATTGGGGCCGATTAAAGACGCGACTATTTTATGTGGTTGCAGCTGACAACTATTGTGGCAATCGATTATTCCATCAATTATCGGGCAGCTAATCGAGCAATCAGGTTCTAAAAAATTGGTACACGCTGCAGATTTTTCATTCAACCACTTAAACAGAGGCTATATTATAAAACAGTTCCATTTTTAAATAAGACAATAAAGATTATATTGCCTAAAGCGCATATATCATTTGTTCCAACTGCAGCTTTCTTCTTGACCTAAAATCAGTACAGTTTTAGGAATTTTATTTATTTATTTTTTACAGAATTTTAAGCTTAAAGTGAAAACTATGACACTTGAGGTGTCCTTGGTTGTATATGTATTTTATAGATAATCTTTGCACAGTTTTGGCTTAGTAACAGCTCGTAGGGTGCTTTTCTTTCACCAATTGGGATGTTTTACAATCTGTACACTAAAGTTAATGATTAATCGATTACTAAATGAGTTGACTGGTGAACGATGTCACTGACTGAATATTCCCAAAGAGTTTAATGAAGGCAGGAGAGAGAAGAGGAAAAGATTTTTGCAGGGTGTCTTACGCCAGAATCTCATCAGGCAAAAAGCAGCGGTTAAGCAGGTCCCCCGCCCACAGCTGGACTCCCACAATGGCAAAGATGTATATGACGAGTACGTAGAGTAAGATTACATTTCCCAGCATGGGCAGGATCCCTACGAGCATGGTCACCAACTTGCGCATCTCTGCAGAGGTAAAGACAACTTGGATAAGCTTCAGGTTTTTCTGTCTCACTCAGGTTTTTTTTTTTTTTTTTGTGTCACGATTGATGTCTGTGGTTCTATGCTCAGCTTTAAAGAGGCAGCAATATGTGTTTTTCATCTGCGTAAGGATCATCTTAGATCATATCCAAGTGTCTATGTAACCTTCAGTTGTTATAAAAATCCTGTATAAGTCAAATTAATTTGACGTCGTAATCCGATGCCCTAAAATTGAGCCTTTGTCTTTTTAAGAAAGCCCTGCTCTTTCCAACACTGCTCCTCTATTAATCCCTTAACATTTTTATCCGCCGCTTCACTGAGAAGTGGCTCGTTTAATGAGCTCAGCAGACTCGCAGTTTCACCAGGTGTTTGGTAATTGCCGCTGAAGGAGCCGAGTGGGGCAGTCGCAGGGGAGGGCTGCTCTGCGTGGCAGAAGCTTTGGAAGCTCGAAGGCGGTTCTAGGTCCACTCAGTTGTTTTGCACAGCTGAACGTCTGCCACAAGAGATCAAAGGGCTTCTCAAACATGCATGAAAGAATCAGGACAAGGTTTTTGACGTGAAACTCAAAAAAAGTTGATTTTTTACATAATGCTGCCCCTTTAAGATGTGAACTGACCACTGAAAGCAGTTTTTAATTGATAGACTTTCCTGGGATTTCATCTCACTTTAACGTTGACGTGTTTATTTACTACAATCTAATAAAAATAACTGGCAGACATAGTTCATGTGAAAATCCAATATAAATACAGTTCTGCCTTGGTGAGGCTTTAAACGTGAAATCTGACAGAAGGACGAATTCTAGGAGAATATTAAATAAAGTTTCATCCATCCATACTGTGCAGGAATGCCGACCAGTAATTTGTTTTGCATCCAGACAGTAAAGCGTGCAGACTATGGTAAATGTCCAAGTGACCGTCAAGATTACCTTCAATTCTGCTCAACAGTCGCAATGGGGTAATTGAATAGGAGAGTGATAGGTGTATATTACAAAGTTCAAGAATTAAGTCCAAAACCCTGAGGAGACAGTAGCAAACACACACACAAAAAAACATGTATTATGGAGGATTTTGATGTTCCGTCAACAACACTTTATATTTCATTTACTTTGTTTCAGACATGCTTGACATTGCGACACAAAATGAGTCTTATAGGGTTACTAACTCTATACAAATAACAAAGATGTCAAATCTGTGCCAGTAGTATGTCAGGTATTCCTGGACGCCCAGGGCCTTCACTCTGATGAACAGCTCCACAGTGAAGTAGCCCAGCAACACGCGGGACGCAATCTGATTGGAAACAAGTTAAATTCACGCATTACTGGCAGACAATGACTGCAGTTCATGGTTACAAGTGACTAAATGAGTTCGGAGCTAACGCTCACCTTTTGCAAGAAATAGTCGTCTGTGCAAGGAATGTAAATTCCTTGAACAAGACAGCCAATGAGTATGACCAAAAAGGCCATAGAGCCTGCCCAAGTGTGTGAAGTTAAGGACAAAACCTAATAAAATGACTCAATTGCAACAGAGGTTGAGAACTACAACTTTTGCCACCTGATTAGTCTAAAAAAATGGAGCGTAGATAGGTTAAATTAAAGAACACTTGTTATTTGATACAAATATCACCTGAGATAATTATCAAAGGATATTGGCTAAAGAGAAAGTTAGTGCAGAACCCCTTGAAGCCTGAGGCATGCGGCCTGCCCGCGGTCGGTCTGGGGTTCCGGTTTTCTGGCGATGTTGTGAAGACTGTTGCATTGTCCTGGGTCATCAGTTGGTCATTGGCCTCAGTCATAGTGACGTACAGCAGCTGAGCGGGTCCCTGTGTTGCAGTGAAAATAGAGACAGACGCACTGTTAACCGCATGTTTAAATTCAAATTTAAAAATACTTTGTTGATCCCAGATTATATGTTGTTACTCATTAAATCAAATTCTGCAGAGTTTTGATGCCCACGACTATCGTAATTTGAAGAAGCCTCTGACTGAAGACACTCTGTTTTCCAAAGACAGTCTCATGAAGAGGACGGTTGGAGTTGTCCATGAATTTCTTCACTTGGTGTAATGCCCTTCTTTGCGTCCTCATCCCCAAATGTTCCGCAGTCGTCCCCAGAACAGAACCAGCCTTCTTTATCAAGCTGTTGAGCCTTTTCAGGTCCCTGATTTTGATGCTGCTGCCCCAACAGATGGCAGCAGAAGAGGCGGCACTCTCAACAACACACTTATAGAAAAAACTGCAGCATCTTGCTGCATACCTTGAAGGATCTTGGTTTCCTCAAGAAGTACAGAAGTGTTCATATTGCACAACCACCTTTGAAAATCTGCTACTGTGCACTCATGGCTGACCGGCCCGGGCCCTCACAACCACATTCACAATTCAGCATAAAAAACTAGCACAAAGTTCGCTTCATTTTGGAATTATTTGTGTTCCTCAAAAATGTCTTTGTCCAAAGACTTGAAGCAATTTTACTCTGAGATATTTGTGATAGGAGTAATTGATAATATGTTAGAACATGCATAAATTACCCATTTGTTTCGAACATGACAGATTAAAAATTAGCATTAACTGTCTGACAGGTACGTTTTAAATCCCTGCTTATCTTTACACTTACCAGCTAAGAAGAGAGGATTCTCTGAAAGTTTGAACACAACTATCTCAGTTAGTTCCTGCAAGTATTTAAAAACAAACAGTAGAAATCAGGTCAGTTGTTGTCGTGGTAATTACCATATTTGCACACCATATTTGTGACGTTTTAACCATTTTTTATAACAAAGAAAATACACACTTGTCTCCACTATTTTGTTTTTAGAACCATCTTCAGGACTTAAATCCGATCTAAAATACAAAAGACTTTTGCTTTGTGGGCAAAACGGGGCGTCCTGTGAACCCCGGGGTGTTTTTTTTTTTTTTTTTTATCATATATGGATCGATTTCAAAAGTCCTGAAACATATAAACAAACTATCACAACTAGAGAAGACTCCTTTTTAAAAGGAAATTACAGTAAAATACAATAAAAATGTTATTCAGACTTATAAATCCTAAAATTGTAAAAATGAAACATCCACTTGTATTCTCACCCAATAACAGACCAATAACAGTCAATGTACTGTTTAACAGATACATGTTCAAATTAAAACTCTGCTTTAATCGTGTTTACGCTTACCAGACAAGAAGAGGGGGCTTCTTTGATCCCACACTGAAAGTCTGGACAAAATCAACTACTAATTCAACTAATTTAAAAACAAACAACGGGGAATCGGGCCAGTTAAGTCTGTTGTTGCCGTGGCAATGTCCCCGCCGTACGTTCATATCTTGAACATTCTGTTATGTTTTCAAATGTTGTTTTTTACGCAGTCAACAAACAAGCATTGTCTGTGAAAAAAAATGTGTCTTCAGGACACCGCGAGCTCGGTCCAACCTGAGACGCACCAGGAAACGTGGGCTTTCCGTTTTAACAGTCCTGAACATTCACAAAGCAGAAACAAACTGCTGCAACCGAAGAAAAGATTTGCATTTTCAATAAAATACAATTAAAAAAATGGTATTCAAACCTATTTCCCAAAACTGGTACTCTGAGCCAATGACAGGCCTTTTTAGTAGTTTCAGCTGTTCTACTACGCCCTCCATTGTCACTGATCCTGTTCTCCCTCTGTGCATCTTCCTCTCTTGGCATTGAATGCTCTGCCACTTTGGCCCCCTTCCTTCACTTCTATGCCATAGCATGACCCAATAGTCTCCCTCCCTCACAGCTCTCTCCTACAACACCCAAACTGTGGTCAAACGGTCCACAGTCAAAGACACAAGGCGGGGGGGGGGGATCCACCTGCATCCCCGACAGCTTCTCACCCAGTAGAGCCAAACAGATGGTGTTGAATGCTTTGGAGAAAGAAAAACATAATTCTCACAATGCTCACCGACTGGCGTATACGTGGTTGAGCAGAAAGAAGACGGCGTCTTCAACTCCAAGCTTGGGCTGGTGGGCAGACTGCAAGCTGTGGCTTGGACAAGTCTCTGCAGGATGTTCATGTTTGGAGACGTCAGCCCCAATGAAATGCAGTCCTTGGAGGCACAGGGACATAGCGTCTTCCGCACTGGAACGAGACAGCATGTTTTCCGCGTCATCGGGTCCCTCTGTAGGCTCAGGCTCATGTTGAAGATGGAGTACTCCACAGGCTTTGAGCGACCTTGGGATCGCACCCAGAGTGCAGCCTCACCAGCTGCACACTTCCAGCAAGACCTGGGCTTGGGGTAGAGGCACGGAGTAGAAGAGGGGCGGATGAAGAGGTGTGAAGGTGGGATTTCCACCAGAACAATCAGCTCTTGTCATCTTCACCTTCAAGCACCTCTGTATTGCTCTCACCTCATCCCTGTTGCAATCTTGGCCTTGAAAAATGAATACCTTACTGTTTTGGCAATGAAACAATAAATGCGCAATTGTTTCAAACATGGGATTCGCAAAAAGAAGAGTAATCCATTACAAGCTTAAGTTATTCTACTGTCTATTCTACTGTCTTTTTCGCTGGATGAGTGCAGTGTGAAATGTTGAAGGAAATATCCTCCACCTTGTGGTTCATACAGTATTTTTCTCCAAGTCAAGTTTATTTATAGCACATTTCAACAACAAGGCAGTTCAAAGTGCTTTACATTATAAAAAAAAAAACACATAGTATAATCATCAACTATAACTATATTTCATCTAATGCCGTCGCCAAAATCATCACACGTATCGATCGATTTTCGAGTTACTGCTCCTCAAAGGCATTTCTAAATAGGGAACTCGGCGTTTCAGCTTCTTTGCAGTTTTCTGGAAGTTTGTTCCAGGTTTGAGTCGCTTTGACAGCCGAATGCTGCCTCTCTTGAGTTTGGCTTTGGTTCTGGGGCTGCAGAGCAGAGCAGAACCAAGAAGACCGGAGTTGGTCTGGAAGGTATAGTCCAATCATCCAATGAAGTCCCCTGCACAGAGCAGACCAACAGGATCTGCCTGAGCTCAATGCCCGGGAAACAGACTCGCTCCTTGATAGCAGAGTGAACCGGGTTATATCACACCAACCAACGGCTGTTCACCAGAACCGGCGAGCAGCGCCACCAAGCGGCTGCGCCCGGCAGAGTGAACGAAAAGCAGCTATTTCTTTCCGCTGTCGGAAAGGGAGCATCGCGGCTACGTTCAAAAACAGAGTGAAAGTAGGAAAACTCAAACGTCAGAGAGCAACCGCAACCAGACCAAAACAGCGTCGCCTGGTTAACAGTTTTCCACACGAAATTTCTGGTTTAGCTTAATTAGCTTAAACTCACCAGACAAAAAGAGGCGATAACTTGGTCGCACAGGCCCTTAAACTGCGGACAGAACGAGCTACCTCTCAGTTCCTGCGAGTATTTTTAAACAAACAAACACATAATAGAAATCAAGCCGGTTAAGTGTGCGGTTGTCATGGTGATTTCCATTGCACAGCAGTGCGCGCGCGTGCAGGGGGAGGGAAGGAGTTGGAGCACCTAAACCTTTTATTGTCTCTTTGATAATATTTTTGTCATTTTGTCTTATTAAAGTGTGTGTCTACAATGACAGTGACCAACCACCTTGTAAAGAAAAAAAACAAACAAACAAACAAAAAAAAAAACGTACGTGATGTTGAAGTTACAAAGAACTGTTTTTATTGATTAGATCATTTGTCAATAAATTAGCAACAATATGCTCAAATGGTAATATCTACCTGTGGTGTCAGTTTATTAGTATCCCTGGTTTAAATGGGGTTTTATTTATTTATTTATTTATTCATTTTGTTTAAATGTCAACTACAATTTTAAATGTCAACTACAATTTTATACCACAAAGGGTCAAATTAGTGGACAATTAAAAAAAACCAACATATTTTATCAAAACATATTGCTATAAATGTAATATCTTCATTTCCACATCCCTTTATCAAATACTTTCTGAATTAAAATTTGTCAACATCAGTCCCACAACATTCCCCAAGTATCCTCACTTCACTAAGTCTATTTGAGGAATAATGTGTGCTTTATCATCTTTCTACAGTAAATAGATTTTTTTATTATTACTTTTTTTTTATAAAAAAAAATTACTAAACGTGATTTCAGCAAGGTTTGTGATACTGACATGTACTCAGAAACGTAACAAAAATCTGAAATGCCTCAAATAAACAAGGTTTTGCATTATTGTTTTGCTGTCTCCATTCTGTCGGTCACAGGTTCATTGGACCTTCAGTGAAAGGGAGCGTCGTTTGGAGCTCGCACAGCCCTCCACTATTCAGTCTGATGTCTGTCATCATCTTTAGCCTGATCGTTTTCTCCTGGCAGCTGTCCCCCTTTTTATTTTTTTCAACCACACTAATCATCCAAGGGAGTCATCAACTCCAAAAACATACATAGAGCATATCAAAGCAGAACGTCTGCAGACGTCTGACAGCTGTGTTCAACTCAGGATCGCCCATCATGTCGAGTTTCTGGCAAAAGGAGTTTGATTTCTCTTGCAAGCGATGTGGGGGGGGGAAGAAGGGCAGCAGTGAAATTCATTCATTCCAGCCATTTGCCAGTCAAAGCTTCTGCTTTTTTTTTTTTTTTTTTTCTACCAGACTGAACACAAACAAACACAATCATGTGCAAATGAGTCCAAATGAGATGTGACAGTTCTATTGGGATTAATTTATTAGCGGTGATTATGCAGGGCCGCTTCCGCTGACAGCCAACAGAGACAGCTGAGCGTAAGAAGAAATCAGCAGCTTTATAAGGTGTGAATATTATTAGCGCTGATAGTTGGAGCTGTTGCCATGATGACATTCATTAAAGAACTGATGTGTGCAGCCTTTATGGGAGAAACGGCTTCGTGTTTGTCAAGGGGAGGTTCTAGCCATCAATCTAAAGTAAAAATGAACTTTACTTACTTCAGGCGGCGTGTTCACAGCAGGGTCAGCAGCCCAATCCCCTTTAAAAAAATAAATATAATTTTGAATTTTCCTTTTTATTATTGCACATTCTTCAAAGATTTTGGATCCCAAATGACTGACGAAACTCGCTCTCTCTCTCTCTCGAGATCTTCAATTATACCTTCTTAGTGCCTAGTTAGTCCCAATAAACATGAACCATAACAGCTGTAACATTTCTGTTTTTCTGAGCTGTGCAAGGATAGAGAGGATTTACAAAAAAAACCCAAAAACTTTTACCCAGTATATTATCTATTATCGTCTTGTTAGCTTTTTTATAACACCATTTTATTGGTGCGGCAAGTCGGGGGGATTTTTTTGTATCGCAAGTATTCTTATTCTTTCTCCATGAGGAAGCAGATGACTCCGGTGGCAGAGTCCAGTTCAGCGGGTGAAGTAATGAACCTGCACTGATCTACACACACCGGCTCATGCTGATAATCTAAATAATGACTGAAGCAGTGTTCCAGAAACGGGCCAAATTAACACGGAGAAACAAGCAAATACACCCGATAGCAAACTGTGGCTGCGCTTTTACCAAAGACACACGCTCTGGTTACAACGACATGCTGCAGAGGTCACACTAAAAACTGCATTGGCTTTTCTTGGATAAATTAAACTTTGTGGTTGTTTACCTGGAGATCAAAATGATCTGGCATCTTCCTGCTGAGGATTCAATGGTGAAAAGGTGAATCTTCCTGCTCCACCTTTCTTTAAAAATCAATATTCACGAATTAGTTTACTTAAAACAAACTCCTACAGCTCGATGTAAGGTTACGTGTAAGTTAGGTTCGTCTTACTTTAATTTCGCTGAGATATTTCCTGCAGGGGAAATTACATTTAGTGTTTCTGTGGTGTATAATTAATCTAGCTACTGTTGACCTTCTTTTTTTTTTTGACTCCCAAAAACATCAGGTGGTTCAGAAATGAAAACTCAACCTTTCCGAACCCTGCTGGGCTCTGACGGCTGCAGGAGGACTGCTCGTCTGACTGCTTACTTATTTTCCAACTTATTTTCTGTAAATAAACATAAAAACAGCTGACAGCTCTGTACACACACACCCGGCTGCACGTGCGTCTATGTGTGTGATGAAAGTCAAAGTCTTCCTCAGCTCTCTCAAAATGACCTTTTAGGAGTCATTTAGTCGCAGAGCGTTGAGGCTGGAGCTCAAAGCCCTGAAACCCATTACATGTTCTGATTGTGTCAATCTAATGCACTAATTGAATGCTGTCCCTCAGCCACTTTTCATCAGTCAGGAGCCCATGCTGCTGAGCTGATTCGCTTATAATTCGCGCAGCGAGAGCCTCAATCACCAGAGACAAACATTTTCCTTCTCATTAAAGAGCACATTAAAGATGATCTTCCTTGGCTGCCACAGTGACTCAATCTAATATAATTTGGTGGAGGCGAGCAAAGAACAATTTCCTCGTGTGATCCGGCGAGACTTGCATTTTTCTCTCTCCCGCTCTCTTTTCTGCAGTAAGTGAGTCTAAAGAGACTTCTTTGATCTCGTCTCATTGGTCTCAAGCCTCCAGACTGAATTTAAAATCACAAGGCCGACTATTTTCGGAACAAAGCTGCCGTTGTGCTCAACAAGGAGCTCTCTTCTTCTTCTTCTCCTTCTTCTTCTTTTTTTTTTTTCCTCTCCTGAAAAATCCTTTATGAATAAAATGCAGGAGACAGTGGGAGAAAACATGCTCATTAGTGAACACGGCCTTAAAACTTTGTGCATACATCAATTGATAATCACACTTGTGCACGGGAAGGATTTTGCGGTGTTTGTCTAACAGGAAAACGAAGAGTACTAGACTTTACAGGATTTTATTGGAAGCTCTAGATGCAAGTTATCGACGGGCCTCTGGCCCCGCCCCTCCGCACACAAGCTCCACCCCCTGTCCTGTTAGCTTGGCCCCACTAGATCGCATGTTTTGCAAAAGACTGCAGCATGAATGTGATCAAAAACTGGTTTACAACATATTGCTGAATAGAAATCCATGTCACAACTTTCCAGATTTTTTGTTTACATTGTTTTGTATTATGAGAAATCACAAAAAAAAAAAAAAAAAAAATCAATGAGAAAACAAATAAGTTCAACTGGTTCTGTATGCAAATTAATGATGTAAGGGTCTCTATTTGCTGTCCCCCACCCACGAAATGGGTCTCATTACTACAGACGTCACTCTGTTCGGTAGCTGTTGTTGTCGCCTCTGTGTTTTTCTTGCTGTGTTTGTGTTACGGAGCCCGAGGGATCAGAGTCACAGTCGTCTCTTCATGCATTACAAACGCTCTCGGCTTCAGAGAGGCTCCCCCCCCCCCCTTTGCTTTCCGCTCGGCTCTTACGTTTCATGGTTGCCCTTTTCAGGAAGCCTGCATGCAAACATGCCAGAAAAAGGTCAGAGAGATCAGAATAACTAACCATCCTCACTGCATTTTCACTCCCTAACCCTTCCCTGTAAGGCGAGGCATCGATCTAAGACTTTGTTCAACATGCAATCTCACAGGCAGCAGGTGATCTGCAGAGAGAGCTTCTACCTCTGACTCGTACTGCTGCCATTCCTCCGTGACAGTTTGTTGCATCTGTATTGTTTTTTTTTCTTATCTCGCTGACTGACAAGTAAATTGCTGGTTGAGAGGAAGAAGGAGAAATGTCAAAAGGTTCAAGAGCTGGGATATGAGCTCGACACGGGATCCAGGCTGAAAGCTGCTGCACGTCTTACTCAAAAAGGCAGCCGGGTCCGCAACGCGAGGACGCGTGGGACGACTCTTTGCTGAGAGACAGGCTGGCTTTTCGAAAGGAACCATGCACACCGAGGTTAAACACACACTCTTAACCTCTGCTCACAGGGGGGCAGTGTTGCACCACTTGCCATTCAACATCCCCCACTCCCACTGTCTCTTTCCCCTCCTCCTCTTATTCCTGCTGAGGTGTTTTTCCATCTACGTTTGCTGAAGAGGTATGCAGCAGGCAGGCGTCTTTCTGCTGCAACTCTCCACATTTGCTCCTCGCCCCGTTTCCGACAGATGACCAGAGTGAAGATAGGAGGCTTTACTGCTGCTGACGTGGGAGAGGAAGAGAAAACGGCACCAGGTGTCGTCCTTTGTGTCCAGACCACAGGTATCAGTATCTTTATAGGGGGTTAAATTTGAGATGCACCGATCCATTTTTTCACCCACTTTCGATGCTGATATCTGAGTAGTTTTTTTTTTTGTATCAGTACAGATCCGATACCGAAAAGCATCTCTGCACTGACAAGAAAAAAAGAGAGACATGAATGTACTGAGTGACACATTTATTTGTTAACACCGCACCAGTAGCACACAGTTAAATACATTCATTTCTTTCCAAGCTTGGTGAAACATGTAGAAACAACACAACTTTCATTTGTTCAGTCAGTTCAATTGAAACTGACTGAACCAATGTAAAATAGATCATTTAAAAAAACTGACAAAACAACAGGCTGACTGTCTGGTCAAACATGACAGTCATTAGTTATCTATGGCTGTTCAGAATCATTATATGAATGGTTCAGAAAGTGCAATTAGCAATAAACCATGGCCTTAAGTCCTTCCAAGACAATAACATACTTTGATCTTTCCCAATGCATTGTTTCTTTGGCTATTATGTTTAGTGTGAAGGTAGCGCCATCAGTTGTCCAATCAACAGTCTGAGTCTTTCTCGTCCTGCTAAAGACCAACATTCTGACTTAACTCTGAAAACCATTCTGCCCCTGCCTGACGGACAGATCTGAACTGTTACGGCATGTGAACCCAGCTGGAGTTGGTCAACGCGCACACGTCAAGCAAAGACGTCACATTTAGCCGAAGAGGCTCATTTTCACTTGTTGTCCCCCTCAGCAGGATGATGGAAGGAATGAAAAGGAATTGAAATTGACACGCATAACAACACGCATTACCTATCATTAGTAGGGTAATTTACATTAGTTAATTGGGACATTAACATAACTATTCAAGTACAATTTTGATTGTCTAGTAAACATTGCTTAAGTTCAATTATGTAATATTTCTTAATCCCAAGAATTTGACTGAAAGTCTTTTTCTAAATAGCATTTTGCAGCTGTTCTGGTTGTGTGTGTAGAGTTTATAATTGCTCCTATAAATGAAGTCATATGAGAGGAGAGGATCCCAGCACGGCGAACCGTTCTCTCTCTCCGACGTCTTCCCCGCAGGTCGCAGTGCAGCGTGCGTCTCAGAGGGGTCCCTCTGGTTCACAGTGCCATTTGATTTGTGAGCTGATGCTGCAATGTTCCCTGAGCCCTCAGTGGCATCCATGTTCTGTTTTTTTTTTTTTTTTTTTGCTTTCTCTGCTGACTCACTGCAGTCTGGCAGTAGTCATCTGAGGACAGCTGATGGCAAGAGCTGCGTTCGTTTCATTAAACAGGAACTCGGCGTACAATAGGAGAGGCAGGTCATGTGCTGCTGGAGGGAAGGAGAAACACATTAAAAAATAAAAGCCTAAACAGCTGTTCATCTGCATTCTTACAACACAAAGGACAGGTGGTGAAGTGCCCTGAAATGACATGTGTTGTGAATTGTTGCAACACAAACAAGCATAATTGATTTGAGTAGAATCGAACAGCGTGACATTTCATTTCCATTTGGGATTAACAAAGTATTTTTTAACATGAATATGGAAGCAGATCAGATAATAGGAAAATAAACACAAGCTTTTAGCAAAGGCAGATTGTCTTGTGACACAAACTCAAAGCCACACAGAGCAATCCTGTAATGCAAAACGAAAACATGAAAGATCACGATAATCTTTCCCAGACCTTTCGGCTTGACAGCTATATGAATTTGTAGGATTGCCATAATCTTTCCATCTCCAGATGATGGATTGAATGATCCTCTTTGAGATGTTCATGGCTTGGATTCCTTGGTCTTCGTTCCAATTTGCACTGGCTGAAACAAATGAAAAGTTTGACATGTTTGATCAAGCTTCTGAAGCGATCGGTGTAGTTAAATGTGCTCAACCGGTGCAGAGTTATCAAATACAGTCGTGATGCAGCACATTTATGTCTTAATTACAACATAATTCATGAATAGATGTCTGTGTCTAAAAGGAAAAGAAGAAATGTTTTAAATCAATTCAGCATCGTTTTTTTGTATCGGATCGGCATCTGCCGATACTGAACGTCCGATATGTGTATTGGTGTCCGAAGTGAAAAAAAGTGGGTTGTTGCTATGATTTTGTCATCCGAGCAGATTTCTATGTGTGTGTTTTTTTTCCACCTCTGCTGTCAAAGCGTTCCCTGCCCTCTTCCTGACTGAGTCAAAGTCCCACTAAGCTTTGCAGACGTGGACAGATGTTAAGATGGACCTAAAGAAACCCACAATCAAGAAAACCGGCGGTAAGAGGGCAGCCGGGTTTAACGACTAAACTCCTACTGACAGCGAAGAATTGTAACCCTGAAAATGTTGTGCTCTTTTTCCTCCACCTTCAAGCTCCATCTCACAGCCTTTATTGTTCTTGCTGCAAAGCTTACAAATTCCTATGGCTACAAAAAAAAAAAAAAAAGAAGTCCCTGCTGGATCTCATTCTCCACATTTCTCAGCTGAGAGCGAACAGAAACACAGACACATGGAGTTTGTTACTGTTCTAAAGCCCCGGTAATCCAGCAGGTTTTCTCCGTGACCTTTTTTTTCCTGCTGTAACTCATTTCAATCACGATTTGAGAGCCATGACTTTCTGGGTCCGGCGTGGACCGTAAACTTTAGAGTTTTTTTTTTTTTTTCTTTCTTTTTTTCCCCCTTCTTTTACATTTGGAGTTGCCAGGAACAAAGTAAAGTTTTTCTCAGTTGCGTCGCCAGTTTCGTTAAATCAAAGTGATGACTGACAGCAACGCAAGATCTACTGCTCTGTGAGTCCTGATGGAAAGAAGCTCACCGTTTTCCAAAAGCTTAATATTAACCAGAGAGCTCAGTTCGTGAAGACAAATATAACAAAAGAGTATGTTCATACTGAAGCCCCTTAAGGATTTGGTAGAGAAATCAGAAAGTTTCGGGCTTCTTTCCAGAATCTTCTTGCAGTAGTTTGATAGATTTTTGGCCCATTCCTCCTGACAGAACTGGTGTAGCCCAGTCATGTTTGTGGGCTCACAACTTTCATCATTTATAGGTTATTTATTGATTAATAATATATTGCATGTGATTGCTTATTTAATTATTTGTTTATATCTAGTCATTTTGAATTTATCACTCAAAGGAATTGTATTTATTACCTAAGATGGAGTAGCTTTCAACAAATAAGTAATTTCCCCTTGGGGATCAATAAAGCATGTTATTGGTCTTGCATGTTATTGGGGATCAATAACATGCAAGACGTCTGGAGATTTTGCTTTATTATGTCCGGCTGATGTTATTTCCCCAGCGTATGTTTTAAGAAGTGCACCAGTCCCTCCTTCAGCAAAGCGTCTGCACACGTATCCTCAGGCTTTTTGTTTCTTTTCCGGATTTAAAGACGGTTGTAACACCAAACATTTTGGTTCCAGCTACTTCCAACCAAAGGTCATGTTTGGACAATGAAGGTCTGTACCTTTTCAAAATAGCCAAACATTTGGCTTTCTTTGTCGCTTTAAGAGAGTTGACCTCATTCTGCCTTTTCAGCTTCTGTTAGCACATTGGCTAGAGATCAGTTTCAGGCAGCAACGTCTGCTTTTGTTCTGGGGGCGATTCACTCATTTATCTCTTTCCTGAGCTTTCTGATGGCTGGACCTTACCATGCTGTTATTACTTGCATTTAATTATCTTAACAGAAGAACACAGGTACCATCTTCAGGCATTGTGAACAAGGATGACCCAGAATTACAAATGTGCTCATTCACAAAAAAGCAGTGAATTAAAATCATCTTAAAGGAAGGTTATTATATGTTTTGCAGTCACATAGTGTGAGTTCATAGCATAGTATGCTATGAGCTGACTTAAAACGTGACTTAAAAGAAATTTGAAGAAATTTGACTTTGAAATGTCATGACTTGAAATTGGGCATCTGCGTCTTTAAGAAAGTTCTGTTCTTTGCAATACTGAACTTTCAGGAAGTCATCACAACATCGCTCCTCTATTAATTCTTTAGCAATGTTTTTTTTCCAGCGTTGCATGGAGAAGCAGCTCGTATAACGAGATCAGCAGATGCGCAGCTCCACCAAGTGTTTGCTAATTGCCTCTGGCTAGTCTGAAGGAGCTGAGTGGGGAGGGCTGCTCTGTGAGGCGGAAGCTTGGCAAACTGCAGCTCCGAGGAGGAGCTGCACTTGGAAGGCGGCGCTCGGTTCCACCCAGGCGTTTTGTACATCTGAATGGTTGCCATGGAAAATCAAACAATTTCTCAAACATGCAAGAAAAAAAGAAAAATCAAAGCAACTCTCCAGGTATGATTTTGATGAGGGACTTTCATAATACTGCCCCTTTAACTTTTCCCAACTTGTTTTCTCTCACTGGAAACAATCAAAATACCAGAGGAAATATGGAAAAAAAAAATAAAAAATACTCCACAGTTATAAAAAGGGGTTGATCGCTTTAATGAATTTTCCTTTGGTTACAGAGACTGGTATAAATAATGGGTTTTTTTTGTGCATGCAGAAAATTCAAAAAACTAAAACTTGTCCTTTCTCCTATTATTATTTAAGAACAGCCTGTCTCATTTCCCGTCAGAGACAAACTTCTTATTCAATGCAGATGCTTTCAAATCCTAAACTTAATGTCGTGACTCATCTTTTAAACGGCAATTCTTCTGACACGCTGCGCGTCAGACGAATGTTCTGTCAGTTTTCAGCATTTGATCACCCGCTTTAAACATTTAGTGCCAAATTAATCCTCCCTAACCGAGGTTAATAAGTCTTTAATAAAAACTAATAGACCCGGCTCCTCTAGGATGCGAGAAGTCCATCTGTTCCATAAAACTCGTCACATTTAAAAGCACTTTCCCTTTTCCTCCGCAGCACAGAGCCATTGTGCTGTTGTGGTATATGCCATCTGTTGGAAATTGTCACATTTTGGTTGGCTACCAGAATAAGATCAGAATGGCTTCTTAATAATTATTCAGCTATGAATCACGGAGTTGCTGACTGCATGTGTTTGAATTTAAAGAAGAAGAAAAGAAAGCAAAAGCAAGGAAACAGATATAGAAGATCTCTCAAACGATTCTTCGATAAACCCAGGGGCGCCGTACAGGGGTGGGAAGGTAATGACAATTCTAAGGGCCCCTGACCAACCGGGGGCCAGCTACAATTTATTTATTAATTATTTGCTCACAGAAATTAAAAAAATAAATAAATTGGGGCCCGGTGAATTACAAAATTAATCATATTGTACTTTCAGAGATTGTTTTTAGCAGTAAAAATTAAGGTATTCAGAGAGACAGCTATTTGCAAGCAGCTGTGGCGTCAAACTCCAGCCCTCGCGGTCCTGCAGTGTTTAGATGTGCCACAGGGTACAAAACACTGGAATGAAATGGCTTAATTACCTCCTCCTTGTGTAGATCAGATCTCCAGAGCCTTGCTAACGACCTAATTATTCTACTCAGGTGTGATGCAGCAGAGGAGCAGCTTAAAGTTGCAGGACAGCAGGCGACCTCTATAGTTATGCTGCTTAGGCTACGTATCATTTCCCCTCACCCTGGCGCTTTCTCCTACTGCTCTCCAGTGAGTAACTTTATGTTCTCTGTTTTTTCTCTTCAAAGAAGCTGCGCTTGGCCCAACGTTGTGTTCAGCTGTGACAGCTGAGCTCTTGCTGTCAATAACTTTACGATCTCTTTCTTTGAAAAGCAAAACAGCTGATGAAGCGGTTACTGCGATTAGCTGCGTTTACCGCTTTTCGATCTAATATAGTTTTTCAATTAGTAACTGATCTGTCAAGATTGTGATTTTGCATTTAATTGTATTTTCTTCTCATTTCTTTCATTAAGTGCACAATTTATATCCTCCTGACAAAGAAAATTTGCAGCCCAGACCAATAAATGTTTAATAATTTGATTTAAAAAAAAAAAAATACTTGCGATATATTTAGTAATTGCTGCAGCTAAAGATTTCCCATTTCTGAGCCTCCTACTTCTCTTAGATATTTTTGGAATATTGTAGATATGTAACTTCAACACTACAAACCCACCATGTTCTGTTTCTGCACTCTGCCTTTGTACTCATCATTCATTGATTTCCTGCTTACTTCAACCCTCAAACAGTTATGGTTTGTGCTATTCCCACGTCATGTAAGCCAAGGTTGGATGCCTCACTTCTCTAAAAGAAACTGATTTTTATTGTTCTGGAAAATGTTGACTCACGTCCTACGACGACATATTTTTCACAAACACACAAATTTGACTCTCGCATCTTTTCTGGCAGACTCAATTACCAAGAGATGGTAAATCCTAAGTATTTCTGCTTAGGTTTTCAGCCAAAACCAAATCTTGCCAGCTAAAAGCCTTGAGCTGTGGAGGCGGGAGGGAAAGTCGGTGCATTTGATGAGTGGTTTTAATACAGGAATCCTCAAGACGCATTAGTGGGCAGCTAAAGTGCCCCTGTATTTCAACAGTAAACAGTGAAACATTAAGAGCGTCCTCCATGGCGACGGCGATAGTTGATTGTTTGTGCCTGGGCAAAATGACTAGAGAGGCAGAGATATAATGGGGGTTTCTTCATATATACATACTGCATGTGGTTTAACATAAGAGTTTCTTTCGCAGCCGTTGGTAGAGGTCTCATTCTTAGGTCATGTATGATCATTGATGCCGCTGTAAGAACCACTATAGAATATTCAAAATGTGAAATGAACTGAAGAAAAAACCCAAAACAAAACAATGCACATTAGTTTCCTGCTTCTCTCTATCTGGAAGCATTTGAACGCCGTTAAACAGAAACGAACAATTTCAGGATATTAAGATTTTAGTTTGTAGAATTTCTTGGCTGTACGGTTTCCTCGAAAAGTTCAAAATACCTGTCCAGACGACGAAATAAACGGTGAATTTATACAAATCTGCTTTCGGTTGCCCTTCCTCTTGGCTACAGGTTGTTCAGCAGACTTTACAGCTTCGCATTCAATCACTTTTAAATGGACAAAAGACACTGCTGAGATCCACCGCGATTCATTTCCACTACCTCCTTCGCTTTCTCACTCAGTGGAGTCAAAGGCCAGGCGACTAATATGCTAAGCCGTCGCGTGTTGCCATCTGCCTGTTCATTAGCAGTGACCTTTCACCAGTTGAGAGGGCTCGCTGAGGAGCAGATCTGCGTTCCTTGGGAGAATATAAACACTTAACGCTCTTAGTCGCCTGGGCTGCCTGTGCTTGTAGCAAACGCCGTGCTGTTTGTCCTGTTCGCTCGTCCAGTCATTTTGTCTGAGCTGATAACAAATTTTAAAGCCTGAACACCTCTCAAAGTAAGACAAACAACACCTGATGTCTGATTTTAAAAAAGAAGCTGGTTCTATGAAAAGAAAGAATTCCCAGATTGTTTCTGATACTTTTTGAATTTTTTTCACGTTGACTTCGTTTCTTGGCGTCGTCCGACTGTCCAGCAGCTTGGCGACCGCAACAATTAGAATATGTGACAGCAAGCCGCCGGCAAAGCACAAATCCTCAGTTGTTGTGTTTCTGTTAAATAAAAATAACAGGATGATTAAAAATCAGACTTGAGTAAGGGCAGGACATTGACAAACAGTCCACGCCATCATCCTTCTACTAGTTCCTCTGATTATATTACATCTTTTCTGCCAGCGGTAACATTAGATTGTTGACTCCTGGGGAGAGAAAAAAAAAAAACGCTTCGAGTGCGATTCTGTGAAAAACTGCCTCATTGTAGCTAAAAAAAAAAGAAAAACAGGAGTTTTTTTCAAAATTGGCATCTTTCCATTGAGCTAATTTGTTTTCCTAATTCCGATTTGCTCTGTTGCATGGTGAAACTACTGATTAATTCAATTTAAAAAGTAGGAAACATACGACACCCAGTCATTTTATTTAGGTGACATGCCTCGGCACAATACATTATAGTTTTGTGGTTTTAGCATAAAGTTTGAAAAATATTAATGTGCAATTTCATTTATATCTTACCGATTTATAGTAGTCAAAGATTTCAGGCCTTTTCTGTAATGTGCACAAAGTGCTGCTGCCACTCGCCGAGTTCACACCTGGGCTCAATACTCCACAAAGCATTGGTTCGGCCAGGAATGCATTCTCACCCACACATTAAGATAAAAAACAAAAACAAACAAAAAAAAACAACAACAAACAGGATGGCTGAAATCAGTGCAAGGTGCAGATTCTGCTGACAACAGCTGCCGATGCAGAGAAATAAGAAGAGCCTGAGCAACTGGTCCAACAGCTTGGCCACGGCCACCTGGCCTGATTTCACAGAGTCATGCAGAGGTTACCGAGATAGAAAGAGGACTGAGAGTGAAAAATTCCTGCACTGGCCAGACGCGAGTGACGGGAGAGGAAGATGGAGCAGATAGGGGCGATGATTGTGATCTCTTACTCTGTTTCTTTGAGCCTCTGTCTGGGCTAATGGAAGCCACGTCGGGCTTTTATATGATGGTCATCTGGTTATTTAGGCTGACCTGTTCTGGAAGTACATGGGCGCAGATAACATGGCCGTCTCTCTTTGGGGTTCAGGCGTTTGACCTCACCAGGTCAAACGCCTCATAGAACAAGAATACGCACAGGATACGTGTTAGAATGTCATGCAAGAATCAGAATTAGTGCATTGCCCATATCCAAATAGTATATTGGATATGGCCAGTAATATATTATGAGAGAGCGGCACACGCTGTCATGGCAGAAGTCGCAATCACCTTTGCTCGTGTTAACTCCTGTGAAGTGTGTCAAACAACAGACAGCTGCTGGCCTAATATTGCTTTTATTTGGTTGATTTCTCATGCTGTGTGGTTTGTCCGCATAAACAGAGGAGGATGCAAACAAACGTGTTATTTTATTGCATGTGTTTGACGGGAAAAGAAGATGGCGATGGACAACAAACGCCCATCGGTAGGACTGGCAGCGCTTGGTGTATTCTTGGACTTGCCGCAAACAATTTTCATGTTCAAAAAAACGGACTATCGTATAGATGTTTGCATGTTTTTACGTCCGCTACGATGTAAGAAGAAACCCATTTATGACATGGTGATGTGAGTTATGTATGGAGCTAAAATGCCTTTGAATGTGACACGGTTGTTGGTGCCAGACGGGCCTGTCGGGCTATTTCAGAAACTGCTGATCTGCTGGTATTTTTCCAGACACCTGTCTCTCAAGTTTACAAGGAACGGTCTGAAAAAGAGAACATATAGCCAGCGAGCAGCAGTTGTGTGGATGAAAATGTCTCGTCAATGTGAGAGGTCAGGGCAGAATGACGGGAAGGCAACGGCTGCTAAGCGAACCGCTCGTTTGAACCGATTTCAGCAGAGTATCTCCTCCGAACGCACAAAAAGTCAAAACCCTCAGACAGCACGCCACTGCCAATCCCACCTAACAGATTGCAAACATATGGAATGGAGCAATGACTTCTTATTTCAGCTGCGATAGTCAGATAGTTGGATTAATGATGCTATAAACTTGGATTAATCCTGCTTCGCTGCTGCTGGTGGCGTAATTTGGGGTCTTTTTTTAATAGCAGCTTTAAAACAGCAGAGTCTGCCTGAATATCATTGTTTACCTCTTTATGAGCACAGTGTGCTCATCTTCTAATGGTAAAAAAAAAAAAAGGTCCAGTGGCAGCAAGGTTTAGCTTTTATTTCCAAATACGAGGAAATAGGATTTTCCTCATATTTATATGTGTTGAATGCAATCAGGGGTGCAGAAAGGGATTTGGAAAGTTTCTCCTGGATTTTTCTGTGCATTATTTTGCAAACAGCAACAACAAGAAGTCTTCAAATGCACAAAATATTTGGTAGCTGCTTTGCTAAAGTAAAGATGGATTCCTCCGCAGCCAGAAGAAGTAATAATTAGAATTACTAACAAGCCGCTGCTTGCAATTTATTTAAAGATGAAAACATTATGCCGTGGAGGTTGCATCTTTCCGACAGGTTTATTGTTGTTCCCTGCCTGAATTTTACACACACGCAGAAAAAACAAATAAAATCTTAATTTGCTCACGTTTTCGAGTCTGGGAGGCTCTAACAGATTTAAATGCGTTCAAATCAAACCGTGGCGTCCCGGGACACTCGTGGGAATGCATTTCAGTCAACCCACTTAACCTGTTCAACGTAAGGTTCAGGCCTGTAACTTGCTTCTCCTGGTTTGTTAACAGGTCAGTTTTGTCTGCAGCAATTTGCGTCGCTCCCAGCGGACCGCTTCGCTCATTATTAAAATTGTGCCTGTGTGTTTAAAAAAAAACAAAAAAAAAAAACTGCTCAGCTTTCAGAACCAGAACAACAACACAAAGCTCTCCCACAGGGGCTGTTTTTGGAACTGTGACCAGAACCTAATTTGGCCCAGAATGTAAATCTGGCCCACGGAGTCTGCAGCCAGCTTTGTGTACAGCTCCTCAAGCTGCTAATTTTTTGCACTTTTTAACATTTATTTATTTATTTTTTACTTCATAGATGATAAATCTGGTGACGCGCATTGAGTCTTTTATTCCCAATGACCGGTGAGTATTGTCAAAATATCGATCCAGCAAAGTGCATTTATTGCTGCAAAAGTTACGAATTTCCAATGAATCCATTTAATAAAAATAAAACGACAACAAAAATTGCTCCTTGAATTGAACTCCAGAGTCAACAATAGGGGTGGAGGAATATTTGCAGGTGTATTTGCAACAACACAAGACTCAAATATATCCTGAGCTAACATGTTGTCGGTTTATTTCACATCCTAAAAGTGCAATAAATTCATCCCTAGTTGTTTGCTACTAAACGTTTAATCAGTCGACTGCTAGCGGCATCGAAGCAAAGTGGAGCGGTTATGAAAAAAACCACAATGGTGCTCTGTTACCGTTTACTATGTTCAACCTTTTTTCCGAGGTACTGATGAAAATGACACATTTAGTGAGAATCAACAAGGTTTGTGAAGAAGAGAAAAATAAATGATGCAAATGTCAATATTCTACAGAAACATCTTGGCTGGAAATGCCTAGATTTAAATATAGCGTTTATTGAAATCAGTTGAATTTTGTACAGTAAACTCTGTTCTGCTCAGAGTACTTTCAGAATGTAGGAAAAACAAGTCAGAAAGGCATTTTGCACTTGACAAATGCAAAGTGAGAAAGTGAAATTGAGATGTGTTCCAGTTGTTTGCTTTTTCTGGCAGATTCCCATTGTATTGATGACATTCAGGCACCGATAAACTTCAGTCTTCACTT
This sequence comes from Poeciliopsis turneri, assembly GCA_922788865.1. Taxonomy (NCBI): domain Eukaryota; kingdom Metazoa; phylum Chordata; class Actinopteri; order Cyprinodontiformes; family Poeciliidae; genus Poeciliopsis; species Poeciliopsis turneri. Next base: position 4,064,389 of record CAKLNU010000204.1, read on the forward strand.
TCTCATTCCGATTTGTCCTGTGACAGCAAACATTTCGCTTTGGCAAAAAATGTTCAGTACAGATAACGGATAGGTTCGTTCATGATGGATAAGCACTCCCGCATGCCTCCGACGGCTGCCAGTACTCTGCAAACATTTCTTGATTAAAAACTCCATGTCGGTCGTTGCCAGACTTTTTTTTTTTTCCTGCGTTAACAGAATCACGTCCCCGGTGAGCGCAAAGCGAAACGCCGTTTGAGTCGCTGCCATCGCCGAGATGTAATCTTTTCGCGGGGTTCCTCGGGAGGCGAAACACTGGAGACTCTTTGATATGTACGCTCTGGGAAAACCTTTCCCAACATGTGTCTTGAATTTGGGCTTCTGCTGGACTTCAAGGGAGCCACTAAAACTGTTGAGGAGCTTGAGGATTTACAGATGTGGTACTGTGATTTGTAAAAGATCATAACTCACCGTATGAGCCGAAGACAATTCAGCGGCGGAAGGGTAATGAGTGGCAACACTGGAAATTACGTGCTCAGTCTTTGCAGAAATCCAGTCGTCTGCTACCAATAATATGTGAGGATTCAGTTATAGAGGACATACATATATATATAGATTTTGTGCATTGTTTGTTTAGGGGGTAGAGAGGAGTCTGGGTAATTGCACTGTCATGAAATAAAATGTCTTTGTAGGCCGAGGAAGTAGTTTGCTCCTGGTTGCACCGGAACCCAACCAGAAAATAAGCTCCCGTTCTCAACCTGCTAAGCTCAGAGACTCCCAACGTTTTCTCCAGAACAGCATGTTGAACATTTCTCTCTTGTCTTCTGTCATTAAGAAAACAATTACTCTGCCTCCCATACCTCATCTGGGCCCACTGGCAGCAATCACAGGCACCATATGGCTGGATCCTGTACATCAGCAACACGCTGATGGTAGCCTGCAGGCAACGCTATTGTTCGCCGTCTCTCTTTTTCATGTTCTGTCAGAGCAGAACGAGGCTGCATGCGCTGGAGCCCGACATGCTTTTCCAGCCTGTTGTCTTTTGTCGACGATAATCCCCGTATTTGCTGATCTGCATGGAGGGAAAAAAAACCAAAAAAAAACACCGGGGCGAATTGAGACGTAACAGGGTTCCGACGCAAACGCGAACTTCAGTGAATGGATGCGGTTTTTTTTTTTTACGCTGGACGTGTTGCAAGCAGCTGATTGCCGTGTTTATTGTCCACCACAAACAAATAACAATGCAAAGCAGGCTTTTTACTGAGCTCGATGTTTCATCCAGTTATACCGCATGATACGTCGTAGTTTACTCGATTTAATTATACCTGAAGGAAAAACGAAACACTTCTTTGTACATTTTATTATGTCAATGGTGATTGATTTTCTATTGGGTTTGAGTCGTATTGAAGCTTAAATAAAAAAAGGTTTCATTGAATTTAATTAATTTCAAAATATATATACTTTTCAGTCCCAATGGGGAATTAGATAATATGATGTTGTAACTTGACCTGTTATTGATTTGAACAATCTCTGGGTTATCTCTACAGTAAATAAGCAGAGGTATAAGATCAGCAACTGTATTTGATCATTATAAAGTGATAAAATACACCTTATAATGTGTATTTGATCATTATAAAGTGGGCTCATAGAGCTGTTGTGTCTGAGTAGTAAACATCAAGATCACCGTGTGTCATTGGGGTCATATGATCTGGCGGTCGATGTCGAGGCTAACTGTACTGGTAACCAGTTGGATTGTGTAAACACTAAGCAAACTAAAAGTTAAAGCAAGATAATTATGGTTTTCAACACTTGAAGATGAGGTATTATGTTTAACCTTCAAGTGTTACAAAAGTGCTGAAACGTAACTGACAATAAATTTGACTTTGCTATTTGTCGCCTTGAAATTGGCTTCTGTCTCTTTAAGAAGCTCCTGCTCTTTCCCCATGAGTTTTATTTGAATCATCGTCTGGCCAATTTGTGAAAAAGTGCAGAAGGATAACAGTCAAAATATTTTTTCTAGCTGTGAGTTTTTTTTTTCTTTTAACATCCAGACCAGATGATGCATCGTGTCAAATATGCAACAGATCAGTTGCTGTGAAACAAGGTTTTATGTAAAAGAAAGAAGAAAGGAAAAAAAACATATTTTGCAGCTAATTGTTTAGATCTTTAGCATCTTCAAGAAGCAATCAACATAATTAGCAAGCTAGCTTTACTATTCAGCTGCTCTCTCTCTCTCTTGAAAGTTTTGGCAAACTGTCTCATGACACCCACAGTATTTTGCGTTTTTTTGTACACATTAGCAATAAAATGTTCACCAAACAGACATAACAATGGCAGTGCAAGAAAAATCTGAAAGATATCATGTCGAACATAATACTTTGTTATCCTCACTTGCCAAAACTGCCAGAACAGATAATCTGATTGATAAACGCTTCATTCCTTTGGGTTGTTTTTCAAGAACTGATACGGCATTTCAAGCCCTTGTCATATCGAAGACGGGGTAGTTTTTCCACCAATAGCAAATGGCTAAAAGGATGTTATCCTGTGACTAATGCCATTCACCAGAATAGTCTCACAGTGTGTAGACATGCAGATCCCTCTCACACCCAGATCACCATCTGCTTGCTTCCCACCGCTACTGTGCACCACTTGGATGAAGCCACTGTATGCCCTTACGAGACCCGATTTGTCACCACTTACCACTTTCATGCCGAGAATCTTTATCCCCGTTTGCTTTTTCGCCAGCGACGTGCCTACTTTCCATCTGTCGAGTTTTGGTGCTTTGCTGTGTCAGAAATTTGAGTTACCAGAAGAAAAAAGAAAAAAAAAACTCTCGTTATTTCGCGTTATTTTTTAAATTACATCATTAACAAAGATGTTCTTCTTCTGCAAGAGAGCGGGGTTAGATAAATGACTTCAATAAACACATGCCTTGACAATCTGTGATAATGAGGTTTTACAGAATGAACGCATCCCCTAAAGCTCGACGTTAACCTGTAACGCGATGCTGTTTGCTGCAATGAACCCGTTTAGTGCAGACTGTGCATTTCCTTTGTGTTTGAGTCCTTGTTTCAGCCAACTAATTTCATTTGCTAATGTTTGTCTAGTTGTTAGGACACCCTTGTTGGTGTCAAAACGTCTGAAACTTGATCAACTGGGTTAACGCAGCTTTGCGTTCGACCTTTTTTTTCTGTACCAAGATGAATCAGGTCAGGATATAATAGATAAATCAGAGACTAGATTCACATTTATTCAAGCTGGTATAATGAAGGATAAAAACTAGTGGACCTAAGCCAACCTTTCTAAAGGATTAATGTCTTATTACCAGCGGACAAAATAGTACATATAATTTTAGAAAATAATGTAATGAAGTTCACAATTTTGGTTTAATTAACTTCATTAATTGCAATCTATCGCGACAACGAAAAATCTACATTTTTCCTGTAACATTTGATTCCCCAGCAAACAATTCGATAAACTTTAATGTACTTTTAATTTAAATCTTGTGTCATATATGGCTCTCTTGTGTATACAACAGTGAAAATATGCTGTGTAACTTTTACCCTTCTTTCGACCAATACCTCTGCAAAAAGATATACATTTAAATTCTACTTAACTTTTACTGTAACCTTTTGACATTAGCTGAAATACGCTAATGTGAGGAAATTCCTACCAAAACAGCCGAACTCTTTTAATACACACACGCACGCACACAACTATGCAATTCCAGGTTTTAATCCTTTTGTTTGTTTTTCGCTTGAGTTGTGCAGGACTTATGTTGCAACAATTGCAGAAAAAGTTTGGAAGCATTTGAAGTCTACTCTGAAAACGGAGAAACTTGAGAAATTTGTCACACTTTGAACACAATCTACGATGCCAACTTTTATCTACGGCTAGTAGATAAAAGTTTATTTAGAGTTGGCGTCATTGAGTTTATCTCTTTGAACCTGACGCGCCTCGCCTCCACCCACCCGGGGACCGTCGTCTGGGATCCATCTGTTGAAAGCCAGGGAATCGAAGAACTGCGACTGGGGCCAAGCGGCCAAACAACTCCCCTGTGACAGAAAGCATAATGCTAAAGCCTGTTAGCTCCCTTCCGTGACTGGAGCCTCCGGGCCTCCGAGGATTTCCTCCACTGGGAGAAACGGGAGGAGGATTGCACACAGATGAAGGAGAATAAGCAGCAACTTTAAGGGCCGCTGTTGTTCTTTCTGCCCGAGGTTTGGAATGATGACACAGAGCAACACTGTTGTGTGTGCTCGGCGCGCTTGGGAGGCCTTTGGTTCGGTGAATTTGTGCTTACAAATGCCTGGGCCTGAGCCCTCTCTAGGGTCCTTGGGCTCTCTTTAACTTTGGTGTTTAATGAGCGGCCCTCTTGCCCCCAGTTATGCTCTGACCCGAGAACAAAGTTGGTGGTAATTGGCCTGCTCCAGAGCGCCTCCATTACACTATAGGTTTTCATTCATTAGCCCTCTGAAAGTGATTTAGCATGGAGTTTGTTTACAGATTGCCACAGTTGGATCTAATGAGGGTTTCTTGTTTTTCCAGACTAAATATATATTTGCGCAATAGGTCAAGATGAAGGTTTAGTCGAAACCTAATATAAAAATAACACCCTGTCCTCTCTTAGCTTTTGCTGAGCTCTGAAGAATCCAATTCCCATAGCACAGATGAAATATTCAGCAATGCTTTCAACTCAATTATGGATGCTGTGGCGCTGCGTCCCCCCGTGGTTTTCCTAGCGTGATTCCTCGCAGGCTTACTGCAAATCCCCGTCTTCAGCTCCGTTCCGGAGAGCCAGACATTCTTCTTCTCGCCTCTGCTTTCACAGCACCGCATGTCGACGACTTGCACCTGATCGGAAAGCTTGGCGGTCGCTTCCCTCCGTCGGGATTAACGCACGGAGAGCCTCGTCTTTAACCCCATCGGACGAAAAGTGCGGAGAGCCACAAGGGTTTCTAGGGGTTTTTTTGATGTTTCTTTTTTCTGCTTTCTCCGTTTTATTGTCTGCCACCCGGAGACCGAGGGACACTTGTGGTCTCCTATGACGCCGCTGATGAAAGAAAAGCTCCGTGTTTCACAATAAAACAGCTTCTGCTTCTTCGTAAGACTGTGTGCGGAGCGGCTAATTATCTATTTCCAGGCAGAATGCGATTGCCGGTTCACACCAACCGCAGACAGACTATTTTATGGGATCTGCTGAGGAAATGTTTCTAATCATTGCAAATGAATACAGGCTGTAAACCCGCAGTGATAGTGGAAGCTCATAATATCTGTGATATTTGTCTGTAGCAGATGAGCTAGGCCTCTTACTCTGGTTGTGATGGTTTATCATAAACGACAAATTACCACTTAAAATTGTTTGACAGGAGGAACTCAGGCTATTAGCTAACAGGTAACAGATTTTTTTTCGATCATTAAGTTCCAATTTTGACGGCTTATGCTTAACGTACGCTTAAAAATCCGTCAATAATAAGGATTTTGTTCAAAATCCTTATTATTTTGAAGAAAATAAGGAATATGTGTTTATTGAAGTCATTTTATTATTTTCAATAATAAAATCCTTATTATTGAAGGAAGGAGGGAAATATCTAGTCACCAGTAGACAGAAGCTGTTCATTTGCTTCTGAGTCTCGTACAAAAACGGTTTAAAACGTTTCTACGCTACAGAGGGCCAGAACAGGCGAACTAAAGGACATTGGAAGTGTTGGGGCGACCTGGGAGTCTCTCCTCCATAAATTCAGATCAACGATGATTACGTAAACCCAACCTTGTAGAAGACGACATTGCAGAACACAAAACTATGCTAACACCTTCCCCACTTGATCCACTTCCTCTCGTTCCTCTGGGTTTATAGAAAAAGCAAATGCTGATGAATGCATTAAAGCGTGTGACTAAATCGTTTTGTTTTTTTCTCGTTGTTGTGGTCATCAGCTGTTTATTGATCTTCAATCGGAGTCTGTATTCCTGGAGATTGCTTTTCTGTCTTTCAGTAAACGCGGGAGGATGCACCAGATGAATCCTCGGAGGTTGGAAAAGTGAGTAAAGCCCTGGTGGTTTTTGTCCGTAAATGTCTTTGTTTTCTTTCAACATTCAGTCAGAGCCACAAAACAGCTGTGTCTAAAAACACAAAACAAAAACAAAAAAAACTCCTTTAAGGGCTTTTGGACTGCAACAAATCAATATGATGTTGCGCTCACACTCCGTAGTTGGAAAAACATCCAGTAGGCATCATCGCAGAAATCTAACTTGCCTTTTATCGTTAAGAGGAAATAGAGGATGGATGCCGGATTGCAACATAACGGAGCGTTTGGTGAAAGGACAGATTAAAAGGCCCGGTTATTTGTCGGCGGCGAGGGTGAAAATGTCCCCCGTGGAAGCCATATTGAATTCTGCTGAGAGCTTTGAATGTTCATGAACACCTCTGTGGCTCTATTAGGGTGTTGTTTATTTCTGCAGTGGTGAAGGAAACCCTCTGCTCCAAAAATGCTCCCGACAAACTAAAACGAAGGCAGAGCACTGAACCAGAGCAACGCTCGGCGTTTTCTATATTCAGCGTCTCAACAAAAGGCTGAAACTTGGCTTTTTTTGACGGTTTTTAAATTTCTTTTTACTGATGCAGTTGATGTTTCACTTTGTTGTTTGGATCTTGGTGGAACCTTCATAATTTCTTTTTTTTTTTTTTTTTCCTTCTAGCATTTAGCTGGTTGTTAGCGTTCAGCATTTTATTATTTTTACGTTCGGTCTGGCTTTTTCTCACGTCGCTGACGTAAACGGATTCAGTCACGGTTCACACTGCAGACAGCAACTGATTTAATACCACATATGATGGAAGCAGATCAGATCTTTTTGTTTATTTATTCATTTTTTTGTTTGTTTTTTTTGTGGCGAACAGATCGGAGTTGGAGCGCTCAGACTGCGGGGAGAAAGTCAGATACGGGTCACGTGTTGAACGAAGCCCTGCGGATTCTTTGCAGTAGAATTGTGATTGAAGATGTATCCATAGGCTGCACAGTGGCGCAGTGGGTAGCGCTGTTGCCTTGCAGCAAGAAGGTCCTGGGTTCGATTCCCGGCCCGGGGTCTTTCTGCACGGAGTTTGCATGTTCTTCCTGTGCATGCGTGGAGCGGGTTCTCCGGCTTCCTCCCACAGTCCAAAAACATGACTGTCAGGCTGATTGGCCTTCCCAAATTCTCCCTAGGTGTGAGTGTGTGTGTGCATGGTTGTTTGTCCTGTTTGTCTCTCTGTGTTGCCCTGCGACAGACTGGCGACCTGTCCAGGGTGAACCCCGCCTCTCGCCTGGAACGCAGCTGGAGATAGGCACCAGCAACTCCCGACCCCGTTAGGGAGAAGGGTGATGGAAAATGGATGGATGGATGGATGTATCCATAAGTGTGTCTGATTTATTTATTTATTTTTTCACACCTTCAGTGTGGTTCAGCCGCGCGTAGACCCGATCGTAGTTCCTGTGGGAAGTCTCTCCCTAATTCCACCATTAAACGCGGCGAGTTGTAAAAATCCACAACCAGATAACATGGCTTTTCATCGCCATGAGGCTCTCAGCCTGTTAAATGCGCTCATTCAGATGTGCATGAGAGATAAGGATATATTAGCATGGCTCAAATGCAAACTGCTTTTCTTTAATGCGACTTATAATCTTTGGTTATGCTTTCTCCTCTCCGCGGCGAATCTCTCTCTCCCCCCCCGTGGAAGTAAGAAACGTTCAGCAACTGTTGCGCCCTGACGGAGGGGCATGTGTTTGCATTATAAGGAACACCACACAACTACAGCCACCGCTCGGGCTCGCTGACTCACACTTCCTGTCATATTAGCAGAAGAGCAATATTCCAGCCCGGCTTTAATTAGGAGAGGCGCAGGCCTGCGTCTCCCATGCGCAGCGCTCGCCAAAGCGGCTCGATTGTGATTGTCAGAGCAGCCAGGTCTCCCGGTGGAAAAGAGGCGAGAGGCCGCGGATGGAAGTGGAGTCACTGAACCCGACGGCGTCGAAAGAAGGCTCATGAATCTCGGCGGCTGCAGTAATTACAAGAGCCGCTGAAAAGACCCGTCTTGACTCGTCCGTCCTCGTAAAAGCAATGCAACCCGTCTTAATTGTTATTGGACTCTGCGGTAAGCTCGGTTTTATCGGTGGCCATTTCTCATTCAGATGTGAAGTGGAGATGTGAATCGTTTCGCCCGTTTGCTGGGTGTAGGGGGGGTGGGAGCCACGGGTAAACTTTGCTCCAGATGTGACTCGAGTGGAGCTAATAGAAGCCAAATGCCTTCACACTTTGGGTAAGGCAAAGCAGCGTGGCATTTGAGGAGCAGAGGCTGCGTGTAATTGGGACTGTGGCCTTTCGGCGGCTCCTCGCTTTTCGTCTCCATCGGCACCAGAGACGACTGGGCGAGCGCTCAAGAGACAAACACCGGGTCCACTCAGCGACCCACTCAGGCCCAAATCACAGCAAACTGGACGCTTTCATCGTTATTATTATTCATTTTCCATTTACAGGGGGGAGAGGCGCGAGTTAAGCTAATGCTTGCTTTTGACCCAATTAGCAAATTTTGAGGTCATGCTTTATTTTTTTTTATACTTAATGTTGACGATCATCACATATAAAAATTCTAAGACAACCTGAGAAAACACAGCAAACATTTTGTCTTTGCAAAAAAATGTTATCTCGTCTTCTAAGGTGAAAAGGTCATCTGACCCTATGTGGGAAAAACTACCGTTCTCGGGATTGCTACTGATCGTAAATTAACTTTGAAAATGGCTATCAATTGTCACACCCAGCCTTAAATGAATGAAGTAGGCTAGCAGAACTTATCTAAATGCATAAGTATATTTGAAAAACAGATCATCAGCGAGGAATCATTTCTAATGCTTTGGGACTCCAGCGACCCACAGCGAGAGCCGTGATTGGAAATCAGAACAGCCCCTAAATGACTGAAGATCTCTCAGAGCTCACACTGAAAAAACAAAAAAAACAACAACAACGACAACAAAAAAAGTCTAAACCATGGCTGGAAAAAACAAACAAACAAAAAACACAAATCTATCTCATATTTGCCCAAAACATAAAACATCTTTGTGCTCACCGCAATAGGATAGCATCCAAGACAAAACGCCCTGGATGTTTTAATAAAACAAAAAACAGAAAATACCTGTAAGCAGGAAAAATTAAAATCGACAGTCTAGTTGGACTATTAAAAAATACCTCCAAACTGAAACATCTCTTTTTTTTAGGGCCAAGAATGCAGTTTATTTAGTTTTCTGTTGCTAATCCTTGACATATTTCTCTTAATTTAACCTTACTTTCACCGTGATTTCTTCCCTGAAACCTGACATTATTATTTCGGAGAGCACAACTCGGCCCAGCCAAAGAGAGACGAAAAAACATTAATCTTCTGTGTTCAAAAAGGGTTATTTCACCAGTGCAAGAGAAAAGAGCGCGTTGACGTCTTTTCAGACAGGCAAATCATGTTGGGATGGACTCAAACGGGAGAAGCGTTAACTCTGATCAAATTTGCAAACATGGCTGACAGTTGTGCCGCAAGTTTATTTTATAATATAACGCTGCTTGATATAACTTTGGAATTTCCTTCTACTCCCGAAATATGTGGAATAAATCATTACCAGGACAAACATTTAGGAGTTTGCGACTGCAATGTGAGAACTAACGGCAGCTTTGGCCGATATCAGTTGGTGTCGGCCCGATAAATGAAACTGGGCCGATATTTGCAGTGTTTACATATATATTGTTGCCATTTGTTTGTTGAGGCAGAGTGGAAGAGGTCGGTCATGTGGTATTTGTTTGGTCATGTGACGGTGATAGTGACGCAGCAAAGGATTGTGGGGAGCAGGGTCATAATAGTTGTCGCTTTTATTAATAATTACTTGAATGTTGTTTTTATTAATCGTAGTTTTATCTTTCTCATGCATTTGTATTGTATTGCGATCAATGGGTAATGAATACACAGTACCATTTAAAAAAAAAATATATATATATTATTGAACAACCAATGTTTTCTCCATTTCAGGTTTTTGCTATTTCATTAGTTTTAGTCAGCAGCAGCTTTCCCATTGCACTGAAGGTGCCAAAGGATTTTATGTCTCCATACTCAAAGCCAAGTACACTTGCTTGCCTCAGATAGAGAGCTGTGTTGTGGAGGTTCTTTTCGGCAGAATCTTGTTTTCTCAGCACAACATCTGTGGGGAAAACAGTGGACGCCTTGTACCATATAAATAATTTAAAGTGTAAATCCACAGCTTAGAGCACTCTTCATCCAGAGGCTTCAGCAGCTTTTCTAACAAATGCTGTGTGAACCCCACTCTGTAAAATACACAGCTATTTCCTCTGAATGCCTGGGTTTCAGGGTTGTTAGACAGCGTGACCCTGTAATCTCCCCCTTCTCACTTTGAGCGGCCCACCCAATTGCTTTTTCCACGGACTGATCCGGGACTTCTGTCGCTGGGCTTCTCTTCTGCCCTCTCTGTCAATACAAAGAGAGATCCGGTGCAGATGGTCGCACCGGTCCAATCTGAGTGATATGTAATATTTAACAAGTGTCATTTTAAATTACCTGCTTGGAAACAGATGATAGAGTCCAAAGCAATGCGTCTAAAGGGAAGCTGGCGCCAGGACAGATGAGCTGTGAGGAACATAATGAGAATCGTGTGCAGGTTATAGCAGAGCTGTGCGATACTGCATATTGTGGCATCAATCCGATATCAATATTAATACAAATACCAATACTTTTAATGATTTAAATGTGATATATCATCAAATGTCTTCAGCTATTTTCAACTTTGAAGTGAGAACAAAGTTTACAGGTGTCTATAAATTATTTTAATAACATCAACGCTGTTAATGTCAATGCATGTAATTAATCTAAAAAGTTTGACACGTTAATTATTCTCATTCCATATGTTATTTAGTTCGCAGTACTGCGTTACATGGTCTTGTACTGCGGTCAACAATGTCAAATAAAGTCCAATATTGCCCAAAAATTCTCACGAAAACCCAAAACAAAACAATTGTTTAGATAAAACCAAGTTAGCATGTGGCTTACTTGCTGCACGGCCAAGATTGTGGCTGACTTTTCCAAATTACGTTTGAAACGAAATGACTTCTTTTAAACGTTCCTGAATACGAAAACCTGGAAAGCTGAGGTGTGTGGTTTGAGACAATAAAACATTTTCCTGAACATTTTTACATTTCAAGCTCACAAAGTTAAGCGTGGCGATCAATCATGATTAATCACACTTCTGAAATGTGATTGACGAGATTAACAGACACAATAAAAACAAAACAAATTTATTTATATATATATAAATAAAGAAAATATAATTTGAGAGCAAATCTAAACATCTTCTTCAACCAAAACCATGATACAAAAATAATTTGTTTTGAGGAGAAAATATTGACCTTACCATGTTCCTATCGATACGATATGATACAAAGCGATAAAATACTGATTCAGTATTGATTTTATCAATACTGAGCCTCGAGTTTATAGTGATCCAGACTCTGTGCAAGTGTCATATTGCTCCACAATCAAATCTAATTGCTGGTAGCTAACAAATTAAAACAACAGGTGTGGGTCCACGCTGCTACATGACCAGATCAATAGAGTCTGTCTTTGCTGAAGGCTTAATCGCCTCGACTGACCCGACCCGACAGAATAAAAAGGCCCGTTGTGCTGGGCCAGCAGTTTTTCTCCCCTCCGTCCCACTTTGACCTTGCTAAAGCCAATAAACTCCCACTCAGTGGTGTCTCATTCAGGCGACCAAGACCAGATAACACATGTAATAGGTGCGTCCATCCCCTCTATTGACGGCAGTGCAGAGCCACAGCAGGTATTAATAAAGAACAGGTGCTTGACTGAGGCAGGGCAATGATTTTGCCTGATACAGATATCGATAAGAAGCTCAATAGAGACTGTTTTCAGGTAAAAATCTGGGCCAAAGTATTGGGCCTTTTGTCTGCCTAAGATTGTGCATGCTTTGTCTGATAGCAAGACAGAAGTGACCCTGGTGCAAAATCAATGCGGCCCACTGCATCGTGAGAGAGGGGCCGATTTGTCACTCCACTGCCTTTTTGGAAAAACACTTTCCAGGCGCGCTTTATTAGCTCGGCAGGACGAGTTAAGCTAAGCGCTGCTCATTGGCTCCGTTTGTCTGTGAAGTGGAGCACGAACCTCTCTTTTAAAGCTCATCGTTCTCCATGTTTCAACTGGATAAACAAGTGCAAGATCTCGTTTTTTAGGTAGCAGGATGCCTCTCGATTCCTGTTATCGTCACCTTTTCATATCATGCATAACAGTCTAGAGATCAATATATCGACGATATTGATAAGTTGATATCAGTATCAGGTCAATACCAGTGCTGTAAGACCAATTGTTTTTTTATTCTCTCTTGAAATTTTGGTGGTTTTTGTATAAATTTTTCCACTTTACCTAAAAAAAGAAAAAGTGTTTTGATTAATTGACACTTTGTTTAAATGCACACAAATTGTGTTAATATGTTATGAAAGTGTTTTGTGGATACCGGTTAAGTTTGTCTCATTCAAAGAAAAAAGCACAAAAACACCGAACGGTCAAAAGTTTACTATATCAATCGTAAATGAAAAGTATCGGTTTCAGTATAGTTATCGGCGATACGGGGCCGATACGGCATCATATCGAAAGCAAAATATGCAGTATTGCACACCTCTAATTATAAGCACTTTACCTCAAGAAGGTGAGATACAGCATGTTGTCCTCAAAGATTACGTATTAGATGAGGAAGACTCTGACAAACAAGAATTTCTGCCAAAGGTTCTAAACTGGGCTGCACAGTGGCGCAGTGGGTAGCGCTGTTGCCTTGCAGCAAGAAGGTGCTGGGTTCGATTCCCGGGCCCGGGGTCTTTCTGCACGGAGTTTGCATGTTCTCCCTGTGCATGCGTGGGTTCTCTCCGGGTTCTCCGGCTTCCGGTCCAAAAAACATGACTGTCAGGTTGATTGGCCTTCCCAAATTCTCCCTAGGTGTGAGTGTGTGTATGGTTGTTTGTCCTGTTTGTCTCTCTGTGTTGCCCTGCGACAGACTGGCGACCTGTCCAGGGTGAACCCCGCCTCTCGCCCGGAACGCAGCTGGAGATAGGCACCAGCAACTCCCGACCCCGTTAGGGAGAAGGGTGACGGAAAATGGATGGATGGGTTCTAAACTGACGACGGGTTCAGAACATCTCCATGGCGACAGCAAGGTCACAGGTGGCCCACTCTCTCTGACGCCTTAGGGGGAGCAGCGACCTGCGTTAAATCTGGGGTCAGGTAGGCAGACAAGGACTTGGACACTGGACACTTTATTGGTAGCTGATTATAATGCGCATGTATTAATTGCGTCGTTTGTGAAGACGCAAATAAAACTCAAAACGGTGTTGAAATGAATAAATGCACAAGCACCACCGTTACATCTCGAATTTCTGTCACGTTAAAAGAGGGAGAAAGCCCGGAGGGACGTGTGATGGATGACTAATAGAACCGTAATCAGCATGGCAGCCCGTAAATATGAAAAACCTCCTTCTGAGAACGCGAAGACCTCGTGTTTTTTCTCTAGTTATCTGCTATAGAGCCCAGGAAATTAGAAGCGCCACACAATCCCATCAGAAGCCATCCAGATATCGCTTTAGCATCATCATATTAGTTTACACATATGGATAGTTAACTAGATTGTTGCAGATGTTTTGATTGCCACTTGGGTATACAAATGTTTCAGATAAAAAAAAAAAGTTGTAACCTTATGAATACATGCAGCATGGACGACCTTAGCAGCCTCATTCAAGCCACGTTCTCATGTAGCAGGAAAAGCTGGCCAAAATAATACTTTAATGTTGTGATTCATCGTGAAATAAAAAGACTGCTCTATAGGTGAGAGAGGAGGAAATGCGGTTCAGTCCCCTTCAGGTTAAAAGCAGAACATTTGACCCTTTTTGAAGGATCTCTTGGGTCATCGTGAGTCGTCTGACCCGCCGCGGCAGCAATGAAACGCAGATGTTCGGAGAGATTTCTCCTGAAATCAGGACGTGCCAGTAGCTCATTGTGCCGTTTGCTCGGCACCCCCCTCTTCCCACACGAGGGTCTTTTGAAGTGTGATGGATTAACATGCCTCGTGAATACAGTCGGCACCCCCCCGACTTCTCAGATAAAAGCGGGAGCCTGATAAAGAAGCACGTTCGCGTTCCGGCGCGCGAACCGCCCCGCTTCGCTTTCTGTTTTGGCCCCGTTCTGCTTCGGTTGACACCCCGCTAATTCTATAAATGCAACAAGGGCTTTAATTACTGCTGCCTGTAATCTCCGCGCCGTGAAAACAGACTGCCACAGGTGAGGAAACGCTCTCGACACAAATGGCGGTAAACGCTGCCGGCGGGGGGAGGGGCGTGATGGGGGGGAGGAAATGAAATGGAGCGATAAAATTGAAACGCGATCCCAACGGAAATTAGCATGCTAAAATGGGCCTGAATATTTTATGATTCCATCACAGATGTTTGTTGGTCTTTTTTTTATTTATTTATGTTTTTATTGCCGCCGCATAAAATACTTGCGCGACAAACACATTTAACATTTTAAGTTCTAAGGGGCTGTTCTCCCTGTGCGTGCGTGGGTTCTCTCCGGGTTCTCCGGCTTCCTCCCACAGTCCAAAAACATGACTGTCAGGTGAATTGGCCTTCCCAAATTCTCCCTAGGTGTGAGTGTGTGTGTGCATGGTTGTTTGTCCTGTTTGTCTTTGTGTTGCCCTGCGACAGACTGGCGACCTGTCCAGGGTGAACCCCGCCTCTCGCCCGGAACGCAGCTGGAGATAGGCACCAGCAACTCCCGACCCCGTTAGGGAGAAGGGTGACGGAAAATGGATGGATGGATGGAAGTTCTAAGGGGCCAGTATTCTGCATTATTCACCTCAATTTGATAGCACAATCAAGTAGGTATGTTGTATATAAAATGATATATACATGAAATGTGACATCCTAATGCCAGGAGAAGCTGCGTCTCTAAGGTGGCAGCAGGTGCATCGCTTGAAATTCTCCTTTGGCGCCGGGTTTCTGCCCATCACCGTTAACATAATGAGCCTGGTTTTTTTCCCCAAGAATTCTCGATTTAGATATCCTAATTGCATGCCTTGTTATCTCCTTGTTGCTGATTCTCAGAAACTGTCTGATAAATATTTATGAAAACGTGCCGTTAGCTCTCGTCGAACGTCCCGAATAGACTCAGTCATCCTTCCACCGTCGACACTAAAGACGGAAGATCTGCTCTCCACGTTAGGAACGAGCAAGGTCACAAAAGCGCCGCTTTGTCTCGTACCTAAACCTCAGCGTCTTCAAACAAGACATGCTATTGTTAGTCAAAGCACAGCTCTGATTATATGCAGATCAATATTCATAAGCTGAGAAGAAAGCTCTGAGTGCCTGTCAGCCGTTATTTGATCACACGTAGGTTTTATGCAAAAATCTTTCTGCAGGTTTGTAAACACAAACAAGAACACATGCTTACCTGGAAAAATGTTTACGGCTGTCTTCACATCATTTAGTCTTTATTTGAATAATTTACATGTATTGCACACATCAGGAATGATGAAAAGATTCAGCTCCGTTGGCCACTTTGTCTACCTAGGCTTGTATATATACATCTATATATATAATACTCTTTTAATAGAGCGGCAGAATTGCACAAGTTGAATTGACGAACATAAATTTACTCAATGGAAACAGGGCAAACTTAAAGCTGCTGTGTTTTTTAATGACTTATGGTGTATTCATGTGTGATTTTATCATTAATTTCCTATTAAATGGAAACGCCACCATTTCAAAATTGTGCTGTTTTGACATTAGAAAAAAACACAAACAAAAGATTTGCGCACATTTGCAATGGAAACACAGCTGATCAGCGATTCAGCAGTGTGTGAATGCAGGCCTGTGTGAAGCGTTGCATGAAGGAAACCGAAAGCTGCGTGGCGTAATGGGATTCAGAGATTCCCTGTGAATCCCAGGAGAGAATAAACCGTCGGCGTTTTATTTTTTTTATACGGGGACCTCGGGGCCCAGGTGATCCCAGCATGCTCCGATTCCCAAACCTTAACCTCTAAATATCTACGGTGCAAAGCTAAAGCGTAGCAGGAGAAACACCCAGCAAGGGGATGGAGGTGTCACAGTGTTTATTTCTGCAAACGTTTCTTTAAGTTGTCAAGCAAATTTTAAGATCGGGGTTAGGAAGAAGTCGGCTCCTTTCCTTCACTGCCTCACAGCTGCACATTAGGAGGACTTCGAGATTATTTGTTGGCACAGACCCTCTTTTGGTCCTAGATTAAACTTGCAATGCGTTGATGCTCTCGGCAAGAGCTTAGTGGTTTTCTGAAGATTCCAACAATTAGTTTTACTGCTGAAGCTAATCCTGCTGCTATAACTTAGATTACACGGCAGTCCTCAAAGTATTCATTTGCAGTGAAACTTAGTAAATATATTTAATCTTACCCAAAAACTCTTATCACTGCATCTCCTCTGCATTTTGCACATATTATTTATTTACAAAGATGACCAACACGTAGTTTCCCTTCCTCTATTCTTCTATGTAGCTCAATAAACTCTTTCAGGACTGTGAAAGTTGATGTTTTGAAGGCAGACATCCTTCTGTAGCCGTCAGGTGAGCAGTAAAGCCGACACGTTTTGTCCGCAGAGGGAACCGTGGACAGACCTTCTCACTGTGCACCGGTGGTGCCAAAGTCGTGGCTCATTAGTTTAGATTATGCTGTTCTGCCAGACAACACATTTTCATTTCTTGACGCTTGAAAAATGCGGTTCTGTTCAGGATGCCAAAACCTATAAGCATAAATCTATTATCCCTGTGGCTATTCATTAATTCTAAGGCAAAGGCAATTTTATTTATAGAGTGCGTTTTCAGCAACAAGGCAAGACAAAGTGCTTTGCGAAGTGGATTTGGAGGATGTGCAAAGAAAGGCTCCAAAAAGACAGAAAACAGAGCAAGAAAGGGAGGCATGGAGTGTCCGCCTTCACCGAGAGCAGGAGAGAGAAACGAGAAAAGGCCCGTATTTCCAACAAGTGAGGATCCACTAGGAGTAAAGAAACAGGAGAAGATGGGGAGCCATGATAAGATGCCTTTCACGTCACCGAAGCCAGGATTACCAGCACAAAGCAACAAAAGTATCGTAGTGGTTCACGCATTTAGGTTTTAGCCAAAGAATCAGCAGAAGCCAGCGACGTCATCTATTACGATAACCGGTTAAACGGCTTTAATAAACCATCCTTTGACACGTACAGTTTCAACAGGTGAAAGGTGTGGATGATGCTGCTGGCAGCAGGCTGGAACAGCAGCTGGCTTTCATCCCCCAGGGGCCCAGCTGCTCCACCCGGAGTGTCTCCAGGGGCCTACGTGCCGTTTCTGCTGTGAAACCTGTGGAAGCATAAAGCTGCCACCCAGGCAAAGGAAAAATGCAGCTGTCTCAAGTTACAATGGGAAAAAATGCATTGTTCTAATATACACTGCCTGGCCAAAATAAAAGTCGCCACCTGGATTTAACTAAGCAAATAGGTACAAGCCTCCTATTGGATAATTACTGCATAGGCGATTATCTTTCACCTGGCTACAAGTTATTTAACCCCAGCTGATGCAATGAGTAACTCCTCATTTCTCAAACAACCATGGCAAAAGACACATCCTGTGGTCGTGGAAAAGATGTTAGTCTGTTCAAGAAGGGTCAAATCATTGGCATGCATTAAGCAGAGAAAACATCGAAGGAAATTGCAGAAACTACTGGAATTGGGTTAAGAACTGTCCAACGCAGTTGGACGAGTTCTCTTCCCCCGAACTCGTCCACTCAAAAACCTCAAAACAGACAACTCTTAGCGGTGGATCACTCGGCTCGTGCGTCGATGAAGAACGCAGCTAGCTGCGAGAACTAATGTGATTTGCAGGACACATTGGTGGGGAAGGATGGTTCCCCACCATCCTTCCAACCTGGAAGGATGGTGGGGAACCATCGTCTTCCAGGAAGAAATGTGGTCGGAAAAAAGTCCTGAATGATCGTGATCGGCGATTACTTAAACGTTTGGTCAAATCGAAGAAAAACAACAGCAGAACTCAGGAGTATGTTTAATTCTGAACCCAAAAGCATTTCCACACGCACAATGCGAAGGGAACTCAAGGTGTTGGGATTGAACAGCTGTGAAGCCGTAAAAAAACCTCTAATCAGTAAGGCTAACCAGAAAAAAAGGCTTCAGTTTGCTAGGAAGCATAAAGATTGGACTCTGGAGGAATGGAAGAGGGTCATGTGGTCTGATGAGTCCAGATTTACCCTGTTCCAGAGTGATGGGCGCATCAGGGTAAGAAGAGAGGCAGGTGAAGTGATGCACCCATCATGCCTAGTGCCTACTGTACAAGCCGGTGGGGGCAGTATTATGATCTGGGGTTGCTGCAGTTGGTCAGGTCTAGGATCAGCAACATTGTGCACCTAAAGAATGAGGTCAGCTGACTACCTGAATATACTGAATGACCAGGTTATTCCATCAATGGATTTTTTTCTTCCCAAATGGATCGGGCATATTCCAAGATGACAATGCCAGGATTCATTGGGCTCAAATTGTGAAAGAGTGGTTCAGGGAGCATGAGACATCTTTTTCACACATGGATTGGCCACCACAGAGTCCAGACCTTAACCCCAGTGAGAATCTTTGGGATGTGCTGGAGAAGGCTTTGTGCAGTGGTCAGACTCTCCCATCATCAATACAAGATCTTGGTGAAAAATTAATGCAACACTGGATGGAAATAAATCTTGTGACACTGCAGAAGCTCATTGAAACAATGCCACAGCGAATGCAGGCTGTAATCAAAGCTAAAGGCGGTCCAACAAAATACTAGAGAGTGTGACCATTTTGTGGTGGCGACTTTTTTTTGGCCAGGCAGTGCATTTCACATGTTACACAATTTACTATTACCATTTATTTTTTTACGTTATATTAGCACCTTCACCATGTTCATATTGCATTTTTAGTCATAAATTCTTATGCAAACATAAAAAAAAAAAAAAGTTTGTAAAATTTTCATGTCACTACAATACATCTGCATTGTAAGTAGTTTTTTCTCACAGTTACCTTTATGTGGTAACAGTTAAGGTTACCACTGTATATTGTGGTAACCTTATATTACTCACAAATGTGTGTAAATATTATGCACCTTAGATAATTACATTATCAAGCGCTTTGAGTTACGATGAATAATATGCAGGCGTGTGGATGTACAAGAAGTTTAAACTAGGAAGGATTATTGGGTTGAGAGATTTGCTAAATGTTTTATCTATTTATTATTTTTTCAAAGTTTATGAAGGTTTTAAAAGTCTCTATGGCACACCTAAGTAACTATGTACCATCTATGGGGTACTCGGAAGGAACTGAGCTGCCATTTGTACGAATCAAACACTATCCATAAAAATTTATGCACTTACCTAAAAAACCAAAAAAAAAAAAAATAATCAAAGAGACTGACCTTTAGCCTGTTTGTCTTTGCACAAAAGAGATGCTCTCTGATTTCACCTTCCCAACGCCTACTCTGCACCCTCGAACTCATCTCCTCAGGCAGTTTGACAGCACTTAGATGGAAAATGTCACCAAAACATCACAGCGGCGCTGGGGATGCGTTTGGATCATCGAACATCGGCGTCAACAGCAACGATCACTGAGATGAAGGACGACTAATGGCACATCCAATCTGAAACTGAATAAAAGGCCAAATGAGTTGAACATTTGTTGATCAAAATATAAATGTATATATATATATTGTCGCAGAATATGCAAGAAGATATGTGTATTACATTTCAACCGGACTTATCCTCCATTTTTGAATAAGACATAAAGGAATCAAACAGTTTTTGTTGCTTGTCAACCATAACGGGTTCGTATCAAGTCCAACTCCTATGGACTTCAGATAAGTGGACATTACAGTTTCTTGCCAGAAAATTCACACCAGTTAATATAGTTCAGAAATAGAAACCTTATTGTGATGAAAACGGTAAGCTGACAAAGTTGTGGAAGGTGTACGGAAAATAATTTGTGGTTCGCAACAAAACCTGATACGTGTTTGAGTTCGTTATGACTTGCATTTTGCCAAATTGCCCAATTTTGCCGTTGCCCAAGTTGTCGTCGGCTACTTAAGCGAGTCTTCATATTCACCTCTCATCCATTTCTTTTACTGTGACACGCCGAACCAAACCAGGCAGAGCCTTCTCCTGTGAAACATAAAAACTGTAGCGATGCAGTAATAGTAAAGAATAAGGAAAAAGGGTTTCTGGGGATTTAAAGAGGAAGAATAAATTGAAAAAGACATTTTCCTTATTTGATGTCCTGAGAAGATCGTATCATAAAGTCCGTCTTCGGAGAGCCGCCCGAAAACTTGCAAACTTTTCTTCGTGCGTCTGCGGCCGTGGCAGTGGATCTCGATAACGTCGCCGCACGCCTCTCCTCCTTCGCTCCAGCCGCACCTGTTGACTTTCACCGCAGAGCCCGACACGGGGGGGGGGGGGGAGGGAGAAATGGATCCCGTTCAGATTTTATGGAGCAGCTTTTGTTCCTTATTGCATTTCGTTATTGGGAGAGGGTGCTTTAGTGGCTCAGTGAACACTGATTTCCTGCCAGAGCCAATGGCGCTCAATGGGCTCACCCTCCCGTTAGATAACGACTGAAAGCATTCCTCAAGGCTTTTAAAACACTTCTGGTCGAGTCCTCTGCAGACCTGGCGGGCTGTCGACACTCATCTATATCAGCTCCACACCTCCTTCACCTTTTGCATGGATGAAGTTGTGCTTTTCTTTTTTTTTTTTTTTTTTCTTATTATTAGAGCTGAAGCTGGCAGAACAGCTCTTTAGGGAAATATCTGTTTTTAATAGCTTGGGAGGGTACTGAAAAGCCATTATGAGTTTTATTTCATAAACTCAACATCATCCCCCTCCAGCTTTACTCCACGCATATAACATTTTAACGGCCCGTAATAAAATTCTTGTTTAAGTTAATGTGTCATTAAATTGAAATAAAGCAGTTTATATGTTGTAATGTTCCACGGAAGGAGCCTTGGCTTCTGTCAGATCCAGCGCGTTTTTGTTCTTTTTGTTGACACTTAGCCAGAGAAGAGTAATTGGAGCTCTGGAGGAGAAATGAGAAAAGGAGGAGACCCACAAAAAAAAAAGAAAAAGAAAAAATGCAGCAGATGAATTTGTGAAAGAGAGATAAAGGGTTTAATCTATGGGGTGTCAGGCCAGCGCCAGATGAAATGCACCACTGCTTTGATTAGGACAGGCCTTGTGGTGCGGCTCTAACAGGAGGGACCGGGAGAGGGATGGCTCCAATCTGCAGGTCAGCGCTGGTCAGACTGTCCTCCGCAGAGACGACAGGAGAATTATCATGACTGTCTGGTAGCGTTGAAAAGATGTAAACGTCACTCCTTTTAGCTTTTTTTTCTTTTTCGGTCAAATTAATCAAGCCCACTTTAGATCCGGTTTCATTCTCACGCAGAAACCGGATTGCTGTGCGTCTTCGTAACCGCGTTTATTCAATGATCTCCCCTCGTTTTCACAAATTGAAAGCCACGTTTGGAAGAACTTTGAATTAAAAGGGAGATTTGTGCAGGTTTGAAACGGTCTCGTCTCATTTCGTATTCTGGTGCGAGTGGGAGCGGTTTTAAGTTTTTAGACTTTAAAGGAGAGATAAAAGCGTGTCTTATTCCTTTAAAAAAAAAAAAATGCACAGAGTAGAATTCCTGAATGAGATGCCGACTGTAGTACATAACTTTTTTTAATGTTTTTTTTTACAGGTTTCACACCTCATAACTCAGAGAGGCGTCCATTCCCAATAGATGAAACATTGAAATAAGTAACAGAAAAGTTATTCATAGTGAAAATAAAAAAAAATATATAAACGTATAGTTCCTTTTCAAGAGTATGAGCAGAGTAGTGGCCCTCTAGAGGACTGATTATTACCATGTATTTATTGGTGGGGAAACAAAAAACAACAACAAAAAAAACCCTCTCAATTGAATAATATCTTTAGAAAAGCAACACCATGCAGAAGGAATATAAACAACTTGCAACGTTTTGTGAAAAAATGTCAACCTGTTCAATAAATACACACACACACTGTCCCAGAAATGATATAAAAGGTTATGGATGAGAAGCTGATCTAAATCCAGCAGCTGAGTCCCTCCTTTTTTCTTTTTGTTGTTTTTTTTTGTTTTTTGGAGGAGTTGATGCTGTTATCTGATGGAGTGTACCTGTCAGTAATCTGATTGTGGCCCTTTCATTCTCTCCGTGGAAAACCGACGTTCAATAACGAAAGGCGGTGGCGCCCCGTCAAAGTGCGAGGCCACGGGGATTATTTCCCACTCCAGAGACATCGATTTGGTTTTAATGCCCACAAATATTGACGGACCGCAAAGCGGAAGGAGGGGGGGGAGGGGGGCTGACTTCTCCTTTCAAGCTGATCCCGGTTCTGCAATCTGTGGCAACGCAACATAAAACCACGAGAGTTGTGAAGAAAAGCAAGCGTTTTGGTTTTTAATTCTCTGACAAACAATCCTGTAATTGAAGTGTCCGTGTTGCTTTGGATGTGCTCCTGTTCTCAGTAGTGTGTCATAACAAACTAATGATAATTCCCAAAACCATTGGAGCCAATAGAATCTGTGGGATTGACAAAAAAAACTCTCTTAAATCCAAGATCAGGAAAAAAAACAAACCCCAAAATAGGTCGGCGCTGGTATCTTGAGCCGGACAAACATTCTTTGGCAATCTTTTGAGTTGAAAAGCTTCACCACTTCTCACTGTATTGCTTTATCTCTGTCTGTGTCACTTATGATGCTCATTCACTGCAACCGGAACGACAGTGAGAACTGCATCAGACAGAATTTCTATCTGCTCGACTGGATGCCTAACAAAAGCGTTTTGTTCTGAGTGTGAGCAAGCATCCTGTTAGGAGTGCTCATTCAGATCACACAATCGCACAATCTGCCTGCAGGTCATGCTTTGCAGTTCTTGTTTATGCAATAACTGTGTGTAGTTCTGTCTGTGTGTGTGTGTGTGTGTGTGTGTGAATTTGCCAGTCTGAAGTTATATCTCAGACGGTGAGATAAAAAACTGCCCCCTCTGTCAGAGAACGCCGAGCAGCCGTCAAATAAAGGGAGCGACGCAGGTCACTCTGGGAAAATCTGAGGCAGTCGTGTCCTTGAATTCTCATATTCCCGTCACGTACTCCCAATACCCCTCCACCCCCTCAGTCGGCTGCGCCCAGTTATCACACAAGACATCTGAGTAAAGCCTGTGAACAATAGGGTGCAGAACAAAAAAAAAAAAAAAAAGCAAAAAGAAAGCTCTTAAACCCATGAGGAAATTGCTCATTACAAAGCACTGGTCTCTGATCTCTGTCCAAACAGGTGTAATATCACCTCCATCCACTGCCGGTTTATCTGCTGCTCCATCATTTTAAGCCGCATTGACGGTCTGATTGACTTGAAGCCGGAGCGGCAGATACCTGTCCGTCACCGGATCTGATGGATGAGGATTAGGGTTCGGAGTTCAGTGGGAAAAGATACCATTGTTTAATCCAGCCGCTAAACACAGGACTCGGTGTAACACAAAGTGCCTGCTGATAAATGTGTCGCTAAGATTGGAGGAGATTTGTCCCACTGCAATTTTCCGAGCTCCAGCCGTCGGCACAGCTTCTTTTTACTCCAGCAAACAATCAAGCAGCGTGACTTCCTTGGTTATAAATCTTTGAGTCTAAGAAAAGGAGCATCAGTCAATTCCACTGCGTCAATACGGTTGCTTTGTTTTTTTTTTGTTTGTTTGTTTTACATTGTTGACTCTAGGAGCGCACGACTAGATCCACCTCCAGAATGAAGTGTTTTAACATTTTTGGAAAGGTTCCACTGAAGATTTATGCAGACATTTATGGGAACCGCAAACGACTTTGTGATTCTGTGGCTATGAAAACTTTTACACAGTCAAACATAGCCTTGATTAATACACGCGGACTTTATTTTGCCATGTAAAACGGTACCGGAAATTATTTTTGTTACATCAGATTGTTTTTGTTCAAGCGAGTCGACCCCGACCGTGACACGCCGAAGCTTAGAAATGCACTTCTTTGAAATACGGCGACGCCGTGTGGCCCCAGGAGCCGCTTCCACAATAATACAGTCAAAAACCAAAGCAACTAATATGATCCTGTGGTTGTACAGACTTAACGTGTTGGTCTCTCGACATCCCAACGCTAAGCATGCCCTGGAAAAAAAAAACAAAAAAAAACAAGAAAAGAAAGTTTTCTTTGATATCAAGGAGATGAAAGGGCTTTTGCAGCTGAATATGTTTGAAGATAAAGCTTCCCCGTGGACCTGCGGAGCCTGTGATCGGAACCGTTCCTCCGTCACGATTCAGCGTGTCTTCTGCGGCAGCCTTGTTCGTTTTGTTCCTCAAAGATAAGAGGGCATTCATCTTTTGTCTTTGTACAGTAATAAAATGATTAAGTCAATTAAAAAGCAGCCAAGTCTCTGCGTGAGGAATCACTCCTGCCTCATTACGGCATCGAGCCGTACGAGAACGGCTCTTTTTCTCTTCCGGGCCGACTCGCACGCGTACTTTGCTCATTTTAGCCGCAGTCGTTTTCACTAACACCCAAGAGGACGTGCCATCAAAGACCGGCTGACAAAGCTTCATAGTCTCTTGACAAATAATAAAAAAGGGCGACTTTGTCTCGTTTTCAAGCCAAAGTAGGAAAAAGCAGGGAGCCACCGAGGAGGGCCACGCATCACCTGCGCCGTGACGCTACTGTCTTGGTTTGCTTCTTTTCGTATTCAGGGTTGGCTGACCACATGCGATAGAAATGTCAACGCTCTGTCGGACACTGTCAGTTTTAATATGAACGCAGGTCAGCGAGTCAGTTTCACAGCACAGCAGAGAGCAAGGGGGGCAAACGAGCTTACACAAGAGTGATTGACAGCGCTAAAAAAATCTCTTTATGCCTCTGATTGGCTGTTTCTACTTAGGAATGTGAGCAGGAAGAGGAGCTTGATATTTTATTTTATTTTTTTTTACAGATTGCCTTGCACTTAAATGTCACGTCAACGACAGTTTCGACAAATATGCAAAAACGACTTTTTTTAAAAATAAAAGTTATAAGAATCCAGCATGCCGAGGTGAGAAAAGCGTTTAAAAAAAAATCTTCATCGATGCAGACACAAAGCGTAACATAGGATTAAGTAAAGTTATTGTCATTAGGTTATTGTTGATACTTCAATAGCAAAGTGCAACCAGTGCAGAATCAACACTGGCTTCAACTTCTTGTTGCTGGGCTGTAACCGCAGTAACAAATATCATTTCAAGCGCTCCAAAAGTAATTCTGGGTTAACGATTGGCAGCGTGGGTAATCCGTGGCCACCCACGCCATTGACCTGAAAGCTGAGTAGTGCATAAAGCAAACTGTTGCACTGCAAAGGGCATTATCAGCTCATAGCAGAGTGACTGACCGTGGTGGTCTGAGATTGTCTGTCCATCAGCAAAGGTTCAGGGACAGAGGCATTAATGCTGGCACCCATTACTGAAGATGACAACCAAAACCATCTGTTCCCCCCACCTCTGCTCATCATTAACCCTGCTGGCTGCATCTTGGCTCCTCTGCTGACAAAGTCAGACGATGGATAAGAGAGACGCCCCAGTGAAATCGCTGGCAGAGGCTTGACACACTCGGACTCGGACAGACGACTCCATCACATCCTGACATATAGTTTTTTTTTTCCTTTTTCCTTATAAGCAGCAACAGAATGACTCCTGACATCTGCTTTTTTTTTTTTTTTTTTTTTAAGTGCTTGAGTGCTTCTGACTTTACAAGCCGGAGGCGATGTGGATGTTTCTGTCGGAGAGGGTCAACATGTTTTCTCTCCGTCGGCTGCCGGGACGGCTGCTACGCCGTGTGAAATTTATTCCGAGTCACTCCGCTTCGTTTTAAACCATCCGCTGATTACACTTGTCGTGTATGCAGAGCGGTCTTTTCCAGGCAGTTTGGGAGTAATGAAGCAGCTGGAATGAAAACATGGTGAAAGAAGCTGAATATGTGAACGCAGACATGAAGTGGAAATATTACCGTTTGACAGCATTAGCCAAAAAAAACCACACACTGCACGACATGATCTAATTGCTTTATGGAAACAGACAGCTAATAGCGTACTACCTTAGTACACACGCAACTGGTGTGTATTCAGGGTATATTTTTATTCACTTTTTTTTGTTGTTGTTTAGCTGAAAGCTGATTTTTTTATTTTTTTATTTTTTTTCTGTTCATATCACTTTCGCCCCATGATGTGACCACAATCAGACTTCTCTG
Source organism: Poeciliopsis turneri (assembly GCA_922788865.1). NCBI lineage: Eukaryota > Metazoa > Chordata > Actinopteri > Cyprinodontiformes > Poeciliidae > Poeciliopsis > Poeciliopsis turneri. Next base: position 4,090,765 of record CAKLNU010000204.1, read on the forward strand.
TGAACAATCCCAAAGAAACCCACATGCGCAGAGAAAGTTGCATTGACATCACACAGTAAGAAGGTAGCACAGCTCATGGCGATGGCCTCGGCGTTCACCGCGACATCTGTAGTCTGCCTGGATGTGAAGTCAGACGCTGGAGAGGTGCGATTGTGATGCGGTGCGCTTTGATGGGACAGACCTCTTTTGTGATTTCATAATTGTTTTTTTTTTGTTGTTTTTTTTCAGCCATCGTTTACGTCGGTTCTGGCTTTTTCTGGCGCAGAAACGCGCCGCTTGTCCCACGTCGATGACGTGAAAGTCGGATTAAATGTGGACGGCAGACTGAGCCTCGATGGCGAGGAATAGGGAGGGAGAGAAAAAAGAAAAAAAAAGTGCGATGCAGTGAACGGTGTGCAAACCGAGTCGTGGAAAAGAAGGTTGGAGAATTTGTGGTTCGGATCAGATTTTAATGACTGCTAAGAGGAATGGCAAAACAGTTTAATTGGCTCAGTGTAAAAAGGAGACGCAGTTTGTCGGTTTTAATTAATACACTCATAATTACCTCATTCGGCATGAAGTGTCTTGGGGTTTCCAGAGTGTCAGAGTGGAGAGAGAGAGAAAAAATTGTTTATCACATTTAAATCTTTATCATTTAAATCTTTGTCTTTAATTAGATTTTGATTAATGCCTTTGCTTTTATCGGTCGAGGGAAAGGAGAAGGGAAAAGCAGCAATCGATCTCGTTGCCTTTAATGTCCTTATGTAACCTTTCGTGAATTGTGTTGTCCAATACACCCAAATGTCTGGTGGTCCGATCTGTTGGATCAACCAATCTAAGACTATACAATTAGGGTCACTTCTCTTAGGTCTGCAGGCAATGGCAATTGGAAAGTTCAAAGGAAAAAAAAAAAACTCTAGCCACAATGAAACACACCCCTAGTTTTTATGGGTATATTAGAAGAATTTAACCTCAACAGGACATGCCTTTAACGAGGGTCATCAACGAATTGACTTTTAAACTCTCCCCGAAAAGACAAGACAATACAATACAATACAGTCGATTCTCTGAGATTGATAGACGGTGCCAAGACCCTCCTCCCGCCTCTGATTGGTTGCTTTTTGGTGGTATTTGGTGCATTTCTTCAGAGGCAAAAGGTCATTTTCAAAAATATGTATCTGGGTCTCTAACAGAGTTTATGGGCAATTCCTTTGTTGTTTTTTTTTTTTTTTAATTTACACCAGACTCCGTTTGGCCATAAAAGGCAGCCTGGAGACATAATGTAATCAGCAGGGAAATTCTGCTGCTTCATGAGAAGAAAAATAAAGAAAAGTGTCTTTTTACAGCCTTGTGGACTTTCTTTTTAAACCTTTGTTCACTGGAATGCCCCCACAGCTTCAATTTAACAGCTGCAACATTAAAACTTGCTCAGATGTAACCAAGAAGCCCAGCGTGGCCACACTTATACTCGCTCATTACAAAAAAAAAAAAAGATGTAAAATCATGCAAATTGACCAATATTACCCTTTTGGAGAGAGGTGGGCGAAGGTTAGAGTTTCCCTTAAATTGTTTTGAATGTGCAAGGCAGCTACCCAGAGGAAAATTTGATTAATTGAAGCAAAAAGCTGGAACACCAGCACATTACATCCTGTAGACCTCTGGGGAAAGTAGACGCTGCGTGTGCGCGCGATTGCGACGTTTGTTATATTGCGAGGCTGCATGCATGCAGTGTTTGACCTTATTCCTTTCAGCCGTATTTTATGCTGTTTTTTCTTTTTTTTTTTCCTTTCGTTATGAGGCTCCTACACGATTTAATCCCTAAAACATCAATCTTGTATTTTATGTAACTTCACCACTTCGCTTAAAATCTGCACGTCTTCGCCTCCACGTCGCACGCGTCCGCACACGTAAACATCGGCGTCCGAGCGAGTTCGGCTCGATTAGTTGAGATTCATCTGGCAGGTTTGTGTTTCATATATTTAACATAATCTGTTGCTGACTTTGGGGAAGCGGAGCACAAGTCAGATTAAGACGCAGCAAAGCAAGTACAAGAGGGGCTTTGACAGCTGCAACTTAGCAAAATGCGCCCTGTAGCTTTTAGAAGAGTCATAGTTCCAATTTGCAGGGTTTGTCTGCTGTGCAGGGAAGGTTCAGCAGTTGATGGATATTCCAGCAGAAGACTGTCTTGTTCCCTGGAGGCAGGAAAATGATGAGTCAAATGAGACATGGACAAAACAACAACAACAAACAAACAAAAAAAAAAGACACTAAACCATCTATGACTGCAGGAGGAAAAAATCAATAGAACAAAGAGATAGAAAGTGTTGTAACAGAGCAAAAATACCCAAGCAACAGTAAAAAGAAAACATCTCAGCTTGCTCAAAGGTAAGGATGGTGCTGAGAACACTCGAGTCGTCTTTGGTGGCATGGAAGATACGGAGCTACCATCACGCATTTTCTTTTTGTGAGGTCGGTTCAGTAGAAATATATTAGTTGGATGCCCTTTAACATTTTCTCCGGCATGGCAGAACCTCAAGCATTTGGTCCTTCAAAGTTCTTAGGCACGATATTGATACCCGCGACAAAATGTAACATACCGTAAAGGAACACTTTTATACTCTGATGGAAAGAGTCCAAGGCGAGTAATTTCTCATGCAGTGGCTTTGGACATATAGAAAGAACATCATATTTGTGTTTTTGTCAGCACTAGCCTGACACCTCTAGTTCCAGGTTAAACCAGCCATGATTTCTAGTGATTCATTCACTCTTAAGGAATGAGGAGATTATTATTTGCGTATAAAAATGTGTAATGTCCAATGATGCGGTGTAAAATATAAACTCCCTTTGGAACAGAGATACAGTTATTACACAGAGTGCAGTTACACAAATCAGCATTGTGTAACTTTTATTAAAAATATATATGTATATATATATTTTTAACATATTTGTTGAAACTGTCAATATGTTGTGACAGTAAGGCACGAGACAGATAATCTCTAAAAAAAAAAAAAAAATTTCCAGTGCTATCTAGAAACAACCAATCAGAGCCAGTAGGTGGGTCATGGAGCTGTTAATCACCACTCCATGTGACGCTGCTCAACCTCCCACCCCTTCTCTCTGTTACATTGGAGCTACCACAGCTTGTCACGAAGGCTGAGGTTAATTAGGACGACCACTGATGACGGTGGAAAAACGGTGAGATAATTCTCCATCATTAGCACATTTAGCAGTGAGTACATGAGGATGATTGACGGCGCTAAGACCTCAGGGAGAAGGTGGAAGAGATTGATCTTTCCACAGAGTATCTGACTCGTAACCTACTGTGACAACATGGTGACAGTTTTAACAAATATGTAAAAAAAACAACAACAAAAAAAAACAGATTTTGCACTCAGTGTCACCTTTATGGATAACACTGAGTGAAGCAAACAATGGAGCGTGCGTTTTGCTTTTTATATATGTTCCACAGTCGGAGAACATGACTGTTAATTGAAGGATAACTGGTCTCTGAAGCTCGTCCTTTGCCAGGAGTGTGTGTTGTCTCTGTTGTCATGCGATGGATGGACTGGCGTCCAGGCTGTGCTGGGCCTCTTGCTACGTCGATTGCCGAAGATAGACACTAGTCCCCCTCGTGTCCCTGCAAGGACAAGATGGTATAGACGATGTATAAGCTGATGCTCGCTTGCAGATAAACCTAATCTGCGGATGATTTTAAAGCTGAAACAAGACTCTAATAACGATAACAACCCACGGTTGCCATTGCCACCGCTGATGATGCTGTTTACACTGATTCAGATTAACAGAAGTTTATCCGTACAGCACACGTCAGCGACGATGCAGTTCAAAAACGCTTTACATCATGAAAACATCACACGGTCGTCAATTGTGAAACAACAAAAAAAAACAATAGACGTTGCACGTTGTCCAATCATCAAGCAAAGAACACACATCGACCATGTCACGGCTAATCAAAGGCAACTCTCTGGCAGCTCTACAGCAACTCTTGTGAAGAGGCAAAACAAACGCAGCCGACCGACAGAAGGACGAAGGTGAGCATCGTTCAGCTCCGACGTCGCTGAGTGACGCCAGTGCAGTGCTCTGCACACAGTCTGCGTGATGGTGGGGGGGGGGACGGGGTGCGTTTGGCGAGTCTTGATCCCTCTGCATTCCTCTCCTTTGTTCGCCTTCAGCCCACTCCAGGCTCAACAGGCTTAGTCAAGGCGACGACACACAAGCGCCGTCTGTCTGCTCTGGTTCCCACCGAACCGTTCCGACTGTTTCTTCGCGAATGGTTTTTGCAGATGTCAGTATGAGCTGATGAATGTATATTTATAAAAAAAAAAAAAATACATATAATAAAAAATAAATAAAAAAAAAAGATCAAAATCCACATACGAGCCAGAGGATTACAGCATCATCTGCAGCACTCGGTGCTCGGTTAAACAAACACAGGCAAAGCGTCGCTAAGAAGCAGAACAAAGCCCTGTTCAAATAATTTATGTTTAATTGAATTAATTGGGTCATTTGTGTAGTTTCTGTTGCGCTAATGTATGAACAGACAAAAAAAAAACACACGCGCGTTCTGCTTCTTTGTCTGTGAGGTGGGGGATACAATTTGATTTGTGTGAGAACATGTCATTGCAGCAACATACTCCACACCGCCGCCGGCTCCCTGCGGTAATGTACTGATTGATGCAAACAAGGCTTGTCCTGTGTCTGAACTTTGATGCTTACACAGGAGGATGTCAATCATCTCAAACTGTTAAAAAAAAAAAAGACTTAGCTGGGAGTGAGATGAAGCTGCCAGAGAAAATAAGACGAGAACAAAATCCATGACAGCGAAGCTTTTGTGTAAAGGATTACATTATAAGCCCGGCTATTTTTCTCACAAAGACATTTCTTATTCAGAGCCTCGGTTGCATAATAAGCCAAACAGACTGCAGGCTACATATTTACATAAACAGGGGTCATAAAAACCAATCCCCCTGTGTCATTTATACTCACAGCAAAGTGCTCTCAAGGAAGGGAATTTATTTGGCTTCATTGTGTATGCATTGTGTGGCTGCCGCCCGCCGCTGCCATCATTTCTATTAGACACTTTTCTGGCCCATTAAACATCATTACATATTGATCCCGCTCTTCTGGATGATAACATACCATTTATTTCCATCAGTTTTTTTCTTCTATGCCTTCGCTCTTGCATTGCTCATAAGGCGTTGGTGATTACTAGAGATGTATTCGTTTTATTTTTTTATTTTTTGTTCCCTTTAGATGACGTGACGATTCCTGCTGTCGGGTTGTTCCCACTGAGCAAGTATGAAGTACTTGGAGTCCAAGTGGATTCCGCCTCATGAAACAAGTGTACCACTTTTCAGTTTTGGCGGAGGGTTTTGAAACAGCCGTGGGGTAAATGTAATAATTGTTTTGCTGACACTGCAAGAAGATGCTGACATCAGCCAGTTTTAGATTAATACAGGACGGTGAGTTTGACAACTTTTAAATAACATGAATATAGAGCTTCATCAAATATCAGAAAACTCAAGAGTCAAAACCAAGTGATGTCAATTTGCGAAAGAAAGAAGTAAATTGATCCCCGACTCCCTGAATGACTAAACTTTTCTTAATCCTAAACTTTAAAAAAAAAAAAAGCACAAAATAATAAATGAGCAAATGTACCTCAAAAATGAGGAATATCGTAGCTATTGTTTTGTTTTATCTCTCCACTCCATATTTCTCTATTTATCCTTTTTTTTATTCCTCCAAATGATGTGGATCATGATATCGACGTAATTCTTTAAATCTCCTCTAGTCCAAGTCAGCAACTTCCTAACCTCTGTTTCATCTGAATGTTTTTGCTCTGATTGATCCCTGCATAACGGATAAATATTTAAAAAAAAAAAAAAAACTGAGCTTGATCACCTCCAAAGCAAACAATTGTACTCTTATTTCTAAACACACATTTTATTTCGAAAACCTTAGGCATTTCCATAACAAGTATTTTCTATCAGACTGCATCAATCTAATATGGGGTACCACAAGACTCTGGTTGAGGCCCACTTGTGTTTAGTCTTTTTATGCTGTGTTTTAGATTTCTTGAACTGGTAAATGATAAATTAATACATTTCATGGAATCTCACTGTTATGCAAATAACATCTAGCTTGCATTGCTCTGTAAACATATAATCCCTTCAACTGGTCCAAGACAAGTATTTTTCCCCACACAAGCCAACTCGGACACTGAAAACTAAACATATTTTCAAACTAACAAGGTTGGTTAGGTTATATTTCATGCCGTTACTTCTACCCTTCTGCTGTGAAGGACTCCTCACATCAGCAGCAACTGAAACACTGGAGCTCACATCATTCCTCCTCTCTGTTCAGTTTGGAATCCTTCAGCTTTCAGGACCCTGAGTGATGTTTGAATCTGACATGGTGATATTTTAAGCCGTTCATTGCACCTGCCGCCATGCAATGAACGGCTCTTTTTCTAGCTGCCTGTTAAACTCCGTGCTCTCCCGCGTTTAAGCCGCCAGTAGGGTTCAAATTTCCTCACTGGCTATCAACTCTCTCCCCTCCGGTCTTTGCAGTTCATCTGCCTACGAAACCCCACAGACTGATTTCTGAACGCATTAAAAGGGGCATGGAAGCACCTCCTCTCAGATGGGGCCAGGTCCCCCGTCCACCTGGTTTCCGTCAGGTGGGCATATCCTGTCACAACTTACTTATCAACACGCAACTTGATGAGAGAAAGAAGCGATGAATCTTCGTCGCTGTGAGCTTGTGATCCGTCACAGAGACGCGCTTGCTCCTGCAAGAGGCCTTACAGGAAGCCTGATCTCGTTCTCCTCTGATTAATGTTTCGACTGACGCTCCCACGAGGTTATCTCTTTTCATTGTGTCATTTTTCCCGTTATTGCCGCTGCCGGTTTTCTCCGATTAGATCATAGACCTGAGGCTCTGTTTTAATGCGGCGTCAGGGTGAGAAATAGCTGTCTCTTTCGTCACACCGGTTAAATCATAAAGCGATATTATCGTTTCAAACCTTCCTCGCTTTCCGCTGAGGAAAGTTTACTTGTGCACTAATTGCAACAGACAGCTCTGTTGTTTCAGTGACGATTGGATGCGGTTTTCATTTTGCAGTCAGAGGCAGACCGTTGTGAGCAGACAGTGGGGATTTTTTGCAATTACGTTTATCTGCGGATGCTTCTGTCTTTGAACACTGAAACTTCATTTTGGTCAGCGGGGAGTTTTTCAGCTCCTGCCACAGCGGATGAATATAAATTGTGTCCAAGGCATTTTTATTGCGGCCCTGCAGTGTTTATCTGCAGGAAAAGGCGTTTCACCCTGCAGAATGGCTGTCTAATAAAAGGTGATTCAAATATATGCAAATGCACACCTCTCTCTCACTGTCTGTCCTTGTCTATCAGTCTGTACAAATTACATTTTTCACACAAGACGGGGTGTCAGCAGAGTGCAGTGTGGCAGGATTTTTCATCTAAGCTGCAACTCCATTTTGTTTTTATTGGGTTCTATATAATATTTTTCATGGCATATCACAGTTTTATCAAGCATCTTCGAGTTCTTTGTTGTCATGGTAGCCCCTGCTCGTCATGCAGCATCGCAATATTAAACGTACTCATCAGGCAAACGCCCGAACTTTCCTTTTCCCTCCTGGTTTAGCTGCCAGGGCACCGTGTGCAAGATTCTCTCTTTAAATTGACAAGCATTTCCCTAATAACATCTACAGTTACAATTGGAAGTTCACACGAACTCATTGTAGGAAATTTGTTAATAATGTTGCACTTTAAGAGCAAGAATTGGAAATATGGTTTTGTCGCAGCAAGAAGGTCCTGAAACCAAAAATGTCCATGTTAATAGGAACTATTTAATTGTTCTCATAATGCGTGTTATGTAAGTGTGTGTGTGTGTGTGTGTGTGTGTGTGCTTATCTATTATTTGTCCTGTGATTAACTTGTCCATGATGGCTGGAGTATAAGCAGGTGTAGACAATAGATTAACTGATTGCATACATTACATACATTTAACTAACTATTTTATTGAGCGGTGCAGAATCTAGGGATGGGCGCACTGATCTAAATATTGATAATATCAATGACATTTTCATTTTGAGAGCAGGATTTCAGGCCTTTGTAATGTTTGCGATCAAAACGTCTGCTTTCTTTGAAGTACAATCTATTTAATTCCCTCTAAAACCACTTCAGCTTTATTATTATCTGCTCAGACAGCTGGAAAAAAAAAAAAGTCTCACCGGAACTCAGGAATATAATGATGATGTTTCTATTGTAGTAAGTTTATAAAAAAAATATCTGTTATAAGAACTGAACTCAAATTACCAAATAATTCCATAATATATACTTTCTAAAGTATTTTGATATTGGCGATATTCCATCCATCCATCCATTTTCCGTCACCCTTCTCCCTAACGGGGTCGGGAGTTGCTGGTGCCTATCTCCAGCTGCGTTCCGGGCGAGAGGCGGGGTTCACCCTGGACAGGTCGCCAGTCTGTCGCAGGGCAACACAGTGACAAACAGGACAAACAACCATGCACACACACACTCACACCTAGGGAGAATTTGGGAAGGCCAATCAACCTGACAGTCATGTTTTTGGACTGTGGGAGGAAGCAGGAGAACCTGGAGAGAACCCACGTACGCACAGGGAGAACATGCAAACTCCGTGCAGAAAGACCCCGGGCCGGGAATCGAACCCAGGACCTTCTTGCTGCAAGGCAACAGCACTACCCACTGCGCCACTATGCAGCGATATAGGCGATATTGATACTCAAATTACCACGTAATTCAAGTATTTGTATCGGTGAGAAAAGCCCTGTACTTACTTGGTATCTGATCAATACCACAATTCCCAGTGGCACACGCCCCTCGCAGAATCTTTTAAAATGTTTTTTTTTTTTTTTTACTTGACAAGACCGAATCCTACTGACTTCTTGTCACTCATTAAGACTGACTGCAGCTGGTAGTTTCTCTTGACAAAAAAAGGGATTATCAAACACTCCGAACAACAGGAAAGCCCATTCAAGATTTAAAGAGAAGACTTATGATTGTGTTAAAAACAAATCTTTAAAAAGAAAAAAAAAAAAAAAAGTCTTCCCCAATGCATTTGTTGTGAGAGCTGACGGCTTGACGAAAACCTAAACCGAAAGGTCAAAACAAAAACGAAAAGCTCCTTCGAGGAGCCACAAGCTGACACTGCATCTCTGCAGACTCCTCGACCCGCTTTGGCTTCCCGGCAGCCGCTGCGTTCGTCTGTGAGCGTCTACCGTCTGTTTGGATCGGCGTTTTTGCATAATCAGATGCGAGCGATGAACTAGTTAGACTGGTGCTTCCGAAAGTTCCGGTTACCCAAGCAGCTCTGCTCCGGAAACACTGCGGTCTCTGCAGTGGGCCTTTGTGAAACAACCATGCCAAGACGCCTCTCTCTTCCCCCTCCCCCACCGTTGCTGTCATCTCGAAACAGCTTCCCCCTCCTCGCCGTGATGGAGTGTTGGGCTCTGCCCTCGTTGGCCTCCCCTCGTGTACGCAGACTGGTGAGCCAGCAGAGTGGAGAAAACAGGCGCAGCTGGTGCGAGACACGCGGCGACACTTTTGTTCGCGACGTGTTACAGGGGCTGCACGGCATAAAAAGGAAACGAAAAAAAAAGTAAACCGCTTCGAAATTAATTAGCCACAGTCAGCGTGGTAATTAGTATGGAAGTGGCGGGGCTTTTTTTTTTTTTTTTTTTTCCCTCCGTCTCGCGAGATGAACAGGGGAGGAAGGGAAAGTTTAAATTAGCGAAGTCATAGACGGCGTGAAAAGCGGAGTGGCTGACGAGTGGCGGCGACGGGATTCTGGGACGTCATTCAAAATCAGACGTATTCTCTTATCCCGCTTTGCGTCTGAGCTCGCTTTAAGTCACCTCGGCTTGGAACGGACTTGGCTGAAGTCTCTCTATTTGCATACCTATGCTAATGTTGTTTCTAAAGATACAACAACCTTGAGGTTGACATTAATTAAAACAAGTGAGAGGAAAATAAAACAGCCTCTCTACTATGAATAGATTAATGAATTCCTGCGGAAATGAGACGTGAAGGAGAAGGAAAGGGAAAAAAAAACCAAAAAAAAACCCCAACCATTTATTACTGTTTCCTTGTTCTTGGAGGGTTAAGATGATAACAGAATAATGGAAGCGCACGGTATGTAATGAACATCTCTGATGTCGAGAACATGCGAACAAGAGCAACGCTGAGAATGAAAGAGTATCACAGGCAGAATGTTTTACCTGGACTTTCATGAATATATATATATATATATATATATATATATACATCCTCACACTTTTCAGATTTCATAGAAACTTTTGAAAACCATGTGTACTGGGAAAAACAACTCATTTGCTCCCTTAGAGATTCTTCTTTTGTTTTTGTTTTTTTAATCAAATTTTCAGTGGTTTAGATCATCAAACAAATGTTATCAGCCCAAAATAACCAGAGTAAGCCAAAAATGTGGGCCTTTGTGAAACAAAGAAATGAACATGGAAGAAAATCTGAAGTAGGCTACAAAACCCCTTAAAAAATCTATGGGAATCCATAAGTGGTAAAAAAAAAAAAAAAAAAAAACACCAAAAAAACGAAGCACATAAAAAACAAAGAAGTAGAATTACAGCGTTGAAAAGAAGAATAAACCTGGTGGAGGCTGTCTGATGTTCAGGGTTTGCTTTGCTGCTTTTGAGACTACTTGTCTCAATGACAGAACCAGGAATTGAACTCTCTACTCCAAAAACCTGAGGAGGAACATCCTGCTCATCATAACGTGACAAAAACTTCAACCGCACTTGGGTTCTCGGGCAGGACGATGATCCCAAACCAGTCAAAATAAAACTAAGATGCAGGGATTTGCCTTCAAGCATGTTATCCATACGCAATAATAAGTCTGTTATTATTATGTTCCAAGGTCCTAATTGGGACAAAATGACAAAAACAGAAGAAACATGGAAACGTTGAACACCGATTCACAGGACTGTATTATTTTCTAGCTTTGCCCTTCTTTCTGATCGTTAAATACATTGAACTCAGTCATGATAACTCGACAAAATGTGATCGAGTTTGTGAGGTATGAATATTTTTGTGAGGCAATGCATTTGACAAGAGTTACATGGACGTTGTGTTATTACTGTCATCAGTCTTGCTTTTGTCAGACAGGGCTGTTTTCCCCATTTCCCTCCCCGCCTCTCTCACCCTGCCGCGGGGGCTCATGCCGTCTGTCAGCCGGCCCACTATTCACAAATTTACTGTGTAATTCAGCCGGATGCTTACACAGAGATTTTAAACACAATGACGTGTGGCATAACTCAATTTTACAGCCGCCAGCCTCAGTCTGTCACCTCGCGCAGAAGGGAAGCGTGACTATAAAGTGTTCTCCGTGCTGACACATTCATAACCACTTCAGATTTTAAAAGCTGTTGAGAAAGACGTGATTTAACAGATACTCCAGCATTCAGCTTATGCAACCGTTTCTATTCCTATTACCGTCGCTCTCCGTGGCTTGCTGAAGCAGGGCGGTGATCGTTGTAATTGAACAGTCAGCCGCAGGGATTCTTCTTTATGGAGAGAAATCATCTCTCTCTTGTTTTGTTCGTGTGCAGTGGGAGGTTTTGCTTGTGAATGCGTATCTCGGTGAAGACGACCTGCACAGGTACAGCCAGGGTCATTTTTGCAAAATTCCATTAAACAAATGAATCTTTTATCGCCGTGGTATTACCGAGACTATAAGGTCAAACTCTTAATCTGAGTACGATCGTTCAGTGAGTTAATCAAAAGGTTCGCTTAATGGTCTTCGAAGAATTGTGTTTTTCTGTCTGGTCCAAACATTCCTCTGCTGATTTGACCATATTTTTGGATCATTACCCTGCAGAGAATCTTGAAGAGTCCCAGAGGCTTTCATTTTAAACCTCCTGCTATGTCAAAGAGACCACAAGGCTATGAACTCCAATAAGACTCTTTGGCTTATTCAAAAAGAAGCATTCTTGCGGCACTGAAGGACTTTCTTCGTGCTTGACAAGAATCATTTGGTCTCTTTGTGTCAAGACAACCCACCGGGAGTGTTTGCCGCTGAAACTCTCAGTCTTGGTCCCATGTAATTAAAGTCACACTAGAGTTCAGCAAGCCTGACATGTTTATGTTTCTGATAGTTGGACAGAGTGTAGATTGCATCTCATGTTTGATGTGGAGATTGGGTGACACCCATCAGCGATCTTTGGAAATACCCTGTGGAAATTCGAGAAGTCACAGTTTGTGTATGATTGTATTTGTACCTCGAATTAGAAAAACAATTGGATCCTTTACATTTATTTTAGAGTCTGTTGGGAGTGCGCGTGGATACAAACGCCCAAAATGAATTTCCAGACACCAGTGTGCCTGTTTCCACAAAGTTTGAAGCTTGGAATTATCCAAAAGCTCTTGGTTTGTTGAAGTTGGAGCTAAGGTCACAACCCCTCTGCTTCCCACTTGACATGAGGTAGAAAAGCAATTGCTTCTTCTTCTGGCAGCTGCCTGTGCATTGACTGGCTTGCCTGAAAGGAATGAATCCAGACTCAGGTCCAACAGTGGTGTGCTGTATCCAACACTTTGCTTTACCTTTAGTGACGTATGACTTGGGTGCAGCTTCTTGGTCATTGAAAACCAATCCACGAGGCTGTCTGTCTGAATGCTCACACTACTGACCGCACACCACTGTCCGCTATACACATTGGCGTCTGCTGACTCTGCTGTGTAATTTTGCATGGCCTAGCATTTTGTGGCCGAATTGCTTTCAATCTAATAACTTCCACTTTGTTATAAGACCACTAACAGCCAAACGTGGAGTATTTAATAGCAAGGAAATTTCCAAGTGGGACTTTTTGCAAAGACAGCATGGCATCACGCTGGAATCCAGTGAGCACTCGAGATCGACAAACGTCCACAGGAGTAGCCTCGGTTCTGAATTTTTAAACATGTAAATATGTGCATTGACTTGAATTCCATAACTTGGACGGGTGAGTGCACGACGAGACTATTTACACCCATTGCTCCCTGTCAGGTGCTGGACCTGTTTAGATTTAAAAGGGCCGTCGGGTTGAGCGAACTGTGTAACCAAAACAGATACTCATCAGGGTTTAAGCTAACATGCATTATGGGCTGTAATGCCTCCCTGCCGAGCACCTGCATCTAAAATCCACTCAAAGCTAAGCAGCTAAACCTCATGTGGTCAGCGTGATTACACTAATGCGATTATCCCTTGCTTTTCTATCCTGCCTGGATTAGAATATTGGACAGTTTAGGGGAGAGAAGTATATTTTGGGACCTGAGTGATTCAAGAGATTAGCGGCTTCTGTCTCGCTCAAATTCGCTCCGTAAACAGAGAGTGACGTGCCTGGTTGCAGAAAGTGTGCCTTTAAAAAAAAAAGCATACAAAATTTTGACATTGTCTTGGCTTTTTCATATTTTTTTAAAGGCATAGTGGTCTTATGTCCACTATGTAAGAAGCTCAGTGTATGTAAACTTCTGACTTTGAAGGAAGTAACAAACGCAATCATTAGAAATAATTCTGCTCATCCTAACTGATTTAAAATAGGGAAACCTTATTTTGAACTAATGTCACACAGTGAGTACAAATGGATGTCTTTGCAAATAGTTTATATAAACATTTGGTTCGAACTGCATGTGAAGTGCATAAACTGCAGCTTTTATCATCCTTTTTTCCAGATGCACGGAAGCAAACAGACTCAAGTGCTCTCCGCTTACCGAACCGCTTCCTGCTTCCCGCACCTGGTGCTCGGAAGCGAGCTGCTCTCCAATCTCACCGCCGTTGCCTCGAACCAGCTGGGCACCGACCTGCTGATTGTCGACTCGGGATGCGCTTAAAGGGAGGTGACAGTGCACTGAATTCTAGGTATCACAAAAGCGCGATGGGGTAATACCTATATTCCGAGCCCAGCGGGCCGAGCCGCAGCACTTACCATTTAATAGGGAACAGCATGCGGGGAGCACTGGGCTTATTCATCCTCCAGCAGCTTTCAGACGAACACACAGGCGCTCTGCTGGGAGCGCGAGCGGACCAGTCAGCTGTGAGGCCCGGCCTGGCCACGGACGCAATAACAACAACGGCTTACTTTGGCTGGAGGCGCACTTCTGTGCTCTATCGTGTGTTTAGTCATGTGTGCTACATGCATCTACACTTGACACCTGAGACCGACTTACGTTTGCTTCACCATGGCCCAGTGGTTACATTTCCAAGTGCAAACCACTGCTGGCCTGCCTCCTGCTAAGGTCATGTGCACCAGGTTGAGCTGTTTACATGGTTTCCTAACTGCCGACCTCGTGTCTGCATGAATAAACTGACTGAGAAATATTCTCTACTCTTCTTTTTCTTTCCCTCCTGCTCCAAAACAAACCTGTGATCCGGCAACATGAATTTCACGTGACAGCTGGATGGAAACGCAAACATTGACCGGGAAGCATGTTGGAGTATTTCGTTTTCTAACCAGCCCATCACTGATCAGACTTGAGAGGGAAAAAAATGGATTAGTGTACATTTAATTATTCAGAGTTGTGGTGCGTTCGCACCGAATGCGTGTCGCGCATCAAAACCGCATCTGACGCTTCCAAGTTTGACGCCTGTGCATTTTGGTGCGTTCACGCCAAACGCGTTTTGAGCGTCGGGCTCTTCTGGTTTACGTTCAGGGTCTATATGGAGCGTTGGATGCTAAAGACGCTCTAAATGGTTCAATAATGGGCCCTCGATGCGCCTCCCCATGCGCACGTTTGGTGTGAACTCACCAGTGCGAAATTTCTGTTCCTCCGACTTGTCATGGTAGCAGCTTTGTCAAGATAGTGACTCTTCAGACGTTTGACCTTTACTGACCTTAGACCACAAGGATAAACCTCTGTAAGTAGTAATGTAATAATGAAGGCTAATTAGCATCTGTGTCCAATTTGTGACACCGTGCATTAAGAAAATTCTCATTTCGTTCTAAGATGCAGGGTTATTTAGTTAAAAAGCCATTTGAAAATCAAAACAGTACGGACACATCCTTAACGTCTTCGCTCTGCTGTCGTGGCCTGATTGCTGTATCCCCCCCCCATCCACCCGCTGCTCTCTTGCCAAACATCACCTTATCTGAGAACAAGCTGTGCAGAGGAGAACAGTATCGCCTACGACGCATAATCCAAGTAAAATCAGCTTGTGACATTTTTCCCCCTCTGCCTCAGACAGGAGATCTGCTATCATAAGGATTTGTCTTCGCATCTAAGGGAGATATGAGTCTTGTCAGGGGCCCCGAAAGGTTACAGCATTCTATTATCACATCAGTGATATGACAGAGAAATCTAATTTCCCGGTCAAATTGATTCATCTAACAGAAAAAAAAAAAAAAAGGTGCGTGTGCATTACACTACATGTTGGCAGAGCATTTTATCATCCCTTCTTTTCTGTCATTTATCTTCTAACTCTTTATTTCGCCACACTCATGCGGCGTGCGAGTGTTTTTCGCTTCTGTCTGAGCTGAAAGTTGTTATGTTGAGGCAGTTCTCTTTATCCCTCAGGCCCGTTCCTGCTTCTTCTGAGGCTATTAGCACGGATAAAGAACCCAGAAAAAAAAAATCCTGCAGCGCCACGACTTACGAGACATAATTCTCCACTTATGCATTGACAAGACATCCCAGACGCACAAAGCACATCCTTTTTTGCTTTCCTTTTTTACAAAGGGTGTAATCTAAAAGGATAAAGAAAGTGGGACTGGATATTCGAAAAGGCTTTTATCCGCACTTCTATTTTCCCTCCGCAGACCGCAGCATCCAGATCTTTGATATTAGTAGAAACGGATTACCTTTTTATCAGATTAAGTGCAGGTCCCACTCAGTTCCACCTTCTGCGCAATGTGAGGCTCTAACGCGGTGAATCACACCAGACGGAGGGCTTTAACAAAGTTTATTTTATGAAGTTCCTCAAGGCATCTCCGACCATTCGGCAAATCAAAGGTTAGGTTGAATCTGTTACTCGGCTTTCACCTTCTGTTGCACCTAAAAGCCTTCAATGGGTGCTGTTGTGTCCTACTAGAAAGAAGATACAATATCATAAAAAGCAGTTCACTCCAGCTTCATAAACTGAGGCTGAAGTTTCATTTTGACAGCTCCCCACCTCAAGAGGATTTGACGGGTTCTCGGATCCTGAAAGTCCTGATGCTGTCTGTTGTCATGTTTCTCATTCTCTAACATATCACCGCTAAGTTCTCCCTGAGCTGACAGAGAACGGGGCTGAAAAGAGAGAAAGTCGAAGAGAGAGAGCGAAAGAAAGGAAGTCACAAAGACTAGAAATGTGAATGTAGGAGATCTTAGTCACCAAGATTCATTCTTCAAAACCCTCTTTATTGTGTTGGAGTAGGACTCTGCTTTTCGAACGTCCTGTATGAGAGGAACTGGCTGACATACAAAGGAGGGTTTGCTCCTATTTGAAAGCCACAAAACATCTCAGCCACGGTCACATCACTGTGCTGGTTTACAACAGCGAGGATTAATACGAACGCTGGTTTTGAAGCAGAATTCAAGCCGTCGACGTCTCCTAGTGAAGACGACTGAACAGGACAATTGCAATAAATTGGGTTATTTAGCCTGTCATAAGAGAAAAATAACAGGATTTAATTTTTCGGTCATTTTCACCAGGCTGTTTGTCCGTTTATAAATGTCACAGTTGCAAACTAAATACTTGTTTGATTAGTTTGCTAAATAGTTTCAACCTTAATATTTAGCTCCGAGCTAAATATTTAAATGACAAAGTAAATACTTTGTGTGAAGCTTAACAATTAGCTTCCAAACTACAAAAGTAGCTCTGATCTATAGCATGAAAAATCACTTGACAGAAGTAGACAATAAAAATAAAAAGTGAGTTTTTTGAACCTCTATATGAACACAAACTAAATATTTAGCCTCGATCTAAAAATATTAGTTTGCTAATTAAATATTCACTTTGGAGCTACTTAGTTACTTAGTTTGCAAGCTACATAACTAGCTTGGTTGCTAGCTAAGTATTTAGCCTAAGTCTAACAGTTTAGCTAGCTCGCTAAATATTCAGTCTCTGACTAAATATTTTGTCTGGAGCTTTTCAGTTTGTGAACTTAATATTTGGTTTGCTAATTACATGATGACAGTATGACTTTGTTCCCTTTATGACAGGCTAAATCATCCAGATTATTGCTGTTCCTCCTTTTGACTGCGTAGCTTTGCTAACGGCTCCCCATCCATGTATTGTGTGAACTTGAAAATTTGACAACTTGCTAATGTGAACCACAATTAATCTGCCAAGGAATTATTCTCTTTCAGCAAGCTGTCCTGTGAAATATGCTAAAAAAAAAATAAAATAAAGGAAGCAAAGCAGTCGGGCAGCCGCTCGTTACTAAATAAGACGTTTAGATGGCGTGAAGCAAACATCAAGACTATTTTAACTGCTAATCATCGAGACGTCAGACCTGTGGCAACACATTTTATTCATCTACTAGCGCCGAGAGAGGAAAACAACAGGCCTCGAAGCTGCAATTTTAATTTAGAGTAATTCTTGTATGTAGCAAAACAGGTAGGAATAAACAAAACACTGCACTTCTTAGCAGGGAGGATGCGGGGGGAGCAGGAAACAACTCACTAAAATGTAAATGGAGAAAGAAAGAAAAAAAACAACAACAAAAAGACATGCTGTGGCAAAAGTTCACTCCAGTCTCACTCAACGCTGCGTACATTTAAAGTCTCGGTGACATGGAAGCGTTTCGTTCGGGTAAACTCGTCCTGAGCGGCGCTGGCTTTCGAGGCGTCCGAGCAGCAAGCGCGGCCTTGCCCTCCGAAGCTGATTATTAGTGAGAGTGCAGCCCGAGGCGTTTACCGCCACTCCATTATTCAGTTTTGATTGTCTGGAGGAAATGATAGAATATTAGCACGTTTTTTTTTTAATGACTTTGGCATTCCCACGCGCGTCTCAGGAACGGCGGGGACGGTTTTAATCATCGCGCCGCGTTGTCGGCTCGGCCCGCGGTCTGCGCAGCATGTTAATGCAGCGGGTTGCAAACTGTACACAAACAAAGGTTAATGGGCCTCATAAGCAGGGAAAGAGCAACATGGGGACGCGGGCAAATTAAAATACTTGATTAATATACTGGCACTTCAGAGGAGCTGGGAATGTCCTAATGGACTTCTGACATATTTAGATGGGAAAATTATTCAGCCCGCGCAGGGAAATAAGCGAACGCATGCTGATACGCAGATTCTTTGTGATTCTCGTCGTTTCTGTCTTCCAAAGACAATAGATTGCTTTTCTTTTTTTTTTTTTGTCTCTCTCTCTCTCTCTGTCTCTGGTTTTACCTCGTGTCTTTCTCACAGTGGTTATTTTGTAAGTGAGGCTTGTAAATTCAATATCTTCCAGCAGAGACAGAGTGGATCGATTTTACAGCTGTTGATATACTGTATAATAGTCTCACTGGCTGCAGGACTCAGAGCTTCGTGCAAACTGCAGAATCATCAAATTTGCTTGATGCGTTTATTTCAAAGAGAGACGTTATGTCAGCGTAGGGTCGACAATCGGGAAGCAACAGCCGGTAATCTGATCAGTCGAAGGAGAAGGAGCCTCCCTGTCCCGGTGAAAACCTGGAGTTTTTGGCCCAACCATCATCAGCTGGGAGCCAGACTGCCAGGAGGGGACACTGGGGCAGAACCTCTGGGGTTGGCAGCGAACAGAGCCGTCAGACAGGGTTTTATGTCTCTCTGTGTGCTGAGAGTGGGAAATACTCGTGCAAGCTTAGCAATCTTTTTTGCATCCCGCATGAATAAAAACAATAATTCTCCCACCTCACTTGGATTCATGTTGGTTTATAACCGGACTCTGGACTCCGGGACCTCGATTGCTTTCTGAAATGTTGCTGAATCGTGGGATTTTTATTTATTTAAACCTCCTTTTAGGCCAAAGGCAATCATGGCACTGCTGTGCTCTTGGTAATCATAAAAATGAAAAAAAAAAAAAAAAAGGATGCCGTTTTTACAGCTGTTTTAATATTTCACAACATGCTGTGTGTTTACACGGGATATTCCTGCACCATCAGTTTCAGTCTTCTTTGTGGTTTTCACCGGTAACTAACATCTGGCTGTTGATCACATGACTCGTAGGATGCAAAACTAAAAAATAATTTAAAAATTGCTTCCTTCGCAGTTTTGCAAAATAGCAAATTGAAAGGTAGCTCGTTTCGAGTGTCTCTGCCTCATGAGTCAGATCATAATCAAGCCTTCCTAGTCGCGCCATCTGCATACGACCCAATACCGGTGCACGTAAATCGAGGGCCCGGCGTCACACATAAAACACGCAGCACAGTGCTGGCGTTCCCCTCTGGCGTGTCCGCCATCATCATAAATATACGTGAGTTGCAGCAGAGCAATAACGGCGCTTCACAGTGTGACAGAGTGCCGCCTGGTGCCTCACCCTGCCTCCGGCTGCAGGGAGTGACTGGTGTGATCTCGGACTGCAACACTGATGGAAACCTCGTGTAATCGACCGACGGGACTATTTGATTGCCTGGATATGACATTCATTTGCACAACCAAAGCGATACAGAAGGGCATTTTAACAGTTCAGTCAGGCATGTGTGTTAACGCGCTGAGATCGGAGCCAGGAGAGGTTAAAACCCAGCGTCGCAGCACAGCGGGGTAGGAATTAGTATGGCGCATAAATGACAGTGGCTTCTCTTAAAAAAAAAAAAAAAAAAATGGAGGCGAATCAATTTCCAATCCGCAGCAGTCGAGTCTGACCCACACTGTCAGGCAACATCCCTCCCCGCTCCCAGCAGAGGACGTTAAATCCAGTCCAAGCGCAGGGCTTGAATAAATCTGCATTCAATTAACGGATTAGCCACTGTTTAAACATGGCTTCCTCTATTTGCTGCTAATCCGCAGTGTCTGTGAAACGCGGCATTTCAATAAGTTCAAATCGGAAATGGTTTAAACAGTGTTTTACGGGAGGTGTCCAGCTTGTGTGTGTGTGTGTGTGTGTGGCGGGAAGAATGAAGATCTCGACTGGGAAGGGAATCGGGAAATGAAATAACCTATTTGGATATTGTTGGCAGGTAAAGAACAAAGCCGAGCACTAAATCATTTTTGACAGCGTGGATAGTGTGACGTAGGAGGGGGAGAAAAACGGCAGAGGAGATTCAACCGCTTTTAGTTTGAATGTCAGAGTACATTTAGGCTTTAAGCAGAGATGTCTGGATATGATTGAATTACTTCGTTTCTCTCCTTATTAGTTCCTCACGCCGGCCTTTTCCCAGCACATCTTCTATCTCCACCCTTCAATATAGACGCGGGAACAATTTTCCACTGTTCTCACCCCCAGTCAACGTGAAAAACTCTTTTCTAGGAGTTATGTTTGTGTCTTTAGCCACGTCTCCATTGAACACAACTCCACAAATTCGAAATATAAAAACAAGTTTGCTCAATGGAAACTCTAAATTTGAGAAAACTCTTTTTTTTATAAAAAAGACAAGGCGGTTTCTCGGCTGTATTAAAATTAGTCATGTGTTTCCACTGGCAGAAAAGACAAAGTGAAGACGACAGGAAGTGGTCGCAGGAAGACGGAGCCACATGTTGCTTAATGACTTATCTTGTGAACCAACGTATTCACGTGTGATTTCAATTGTTTCTTCTTTAATAGAAACATCATAATTGTGAATTTGTTGGGGGTTTTTTCCAACAGCAGAGCCATGTCAACAAAGATTTGCTAACTCCTGGTTTCGGTAATGTACACAGTGCACGTCGATCTGAACATCATCCTCTTAGCCGGCAGGTTCTCTGCTCCGATTTGAAACTGTGCAATTAAAACGTTGCCATAAAACACACACTAGACTTGTGGCTTACTGGGGAGTGGCAACCAAAGGTAGATAATTACATGCACGTTTTTGCAATTCCCTGCCAATATTTCGGGAATTAATAGCCGAAGAAACTAAGAGTCTGTTCCCCGCAGTGCGCTTGCCGGCAGCCGTTTCTGGCAGAGTGGCAGGTTTCCATGCTCTGATAAGAATAATAAGTTAATTAGTGCAAATGATTCTGCTCATTAATTCAAAGCAACCTGCTTACAATCACATTTGCATCTCGTAATTCTGGCAAGTTCCACAAACCCGTGCCAAGCCCTCAACCGAACGTTTGCTCGGCATACCTGCTCTTCTGTATTAATCGGAGAATATTGTTGGCGCGGGAGGCTTGGGGGGGGGAAAAAAAGAGAAAAACAAACAAGGAGCATTTAGCTTGCAAAACTCATGTGCAAGTTACAAGACGTGCTGGTGTGTTGTGCACCTGCTGAATTCAGGCAGCAGCACCCCTTACATAAAAGTGCGTTGCAGGAATCGAGGTGGCTGGTAATAAAAGGCATGAATTACACGAGTTATGAATTATTAGTTTCATAGTGCTTCTGATGGTGAGCGCTTCAAAGTGGTCCACTTTGTCAAATGCAGAGTTCAATCTAAAGTCATGCCCTTAAGAAACATATCTGACAGACTTTGAAACCTGAAAATGCTGCACCAGCCGGTGGTGGTGTCTCGCTAAAGGTTTCTTTTTCTGTCGGTTGTGTTCGTGGACGGTTGTAAACGGCATCATGGAGAAGCATTGTTCGTGCTACATGGGTAGTGTTGGACAGGGGAGAAACCTCCTGAAGAGACAGAAGATGTCGCAGAAGTGCACATCATTATTTTTGTTTAAATAAAAATTTTTTTGCAATGTGCCGGGAGTGATTGACCTGAACCGACTAAAGCTAACGATTCTACTGCAGTCATTTGCGGTTGAGTTTCTGATTATCTCCGTTTTGATCTAAAAGCCCTGGATAAGATTATTGATGGACAGTGTTCATGGGTTCGGTTTGAGCTGCTTTAGCCTTTTCTGTAAAAATCATATCATGTGCTCCAAATTGGCCAATACATCTCATCTGAGAGATCTAGTTCTCACCACCGTCTCACAGAGTGCTGGCCTTTTTCCACTGACCAGACGAGATTTGACATTTGCTGCTGACATTTTAATTTCAACGTTTTGTTTCCTCAAAGGCTTCTGCCGTGTAGCTATTTGGCGTCGCTCTTGTGCTCTGAAACGCAGAATGAGCAGCGCTGCTGGGTTTCAAATTACAGCAGCTGATTATTTTTGCAGGTCAGCTTGCATTGTTGGCACCGGCTTTTCTGACGGAAACGAAAAGCGCTACTATCTGTGTGCAGCCACGGTACGTTTTTCTAGCTGAGCTAACTGTGATGTGGACGTGTGCAACAGTGCAAAGAAGTAGAGCATTTCTATACCAGCGTTTGCTTCTGGCGAAGGTTTGCTAACCTACATACAATGCTACTAATTATGTAAAGAAACATCAGCTTTTAGATTGTTTTTATTCAGTATTTCATACTTATGATTGCAGCAGGATGGTTCCTTTGGACTTGCGTCCATTTTGCTCTTGCTACATTAGCTTGAGGAGCAAAGCAGCTTGATAAATTTGACTGGCAGCCAATCAGAAAGATGAGCACGGCATGAAATGTTATTTATTGAAATAACAGTTCAATAAATGCATTTTAGAATTATAATTGAAAAACAGATTACATCTTACTAAAATATATATGTATATTTCTTTTTTTTTTTTTTTTTGTTTTTAATTGAATCATTCTCTCCGGTTTTCTGAGGCCCCCATAGAGTCCCTCTGGTGGCCCCCACTTAGAGAAACACTGAAGTAGACTACAGAGTCACAATCCCTTTAATCACAAAGCCAATATTAATGGAGGTCAGCGCTCCAGCCTTCTCACGCCAGCAGCACTCCCAACTTTTCAATACCAGGTAATTAGCAGCGCCCCGATCTGCATCCCAGGATGGAGGAAAGTGTGCCAGGCTTAATTTATTGCCTCCGTATAACATCCCACAGGGACAACAGGGGTGGGGTTTGCTGAAAGCATATCTATTTTCAGGGTGTGATGTTAAAAACATTGTACTTTGACAGCCCGTTTCCACACAGCATGGCAACAGGAGGACGTGCGTGACGAGCACGCGCGCGAAGCCCCACGTCTCCGTCCGTCCCCACCGGGAGGACGGATCGTCTGAGCCGTGGCTGACATCACGCATTTAGCGTGTCATACAGATGTCATGGCGATGGCAGCTTAAGCTGCCAGGGAGAGCAGTCGAGTATGAATGGCAGAGCCTGCCACGAATTCCTCCATCTGCCACCGTCCGCACAATCTCCCAAACCACGCCCCCCCCCCCCTCCTCCCAGTCAATTACAGAGATAAGTGGCTTTGAAGGGGATTGAATGTCTCTTTGTTGTGCCTGTGTGTGTGTGTGTGTGTGTGTGTGTGTGTGTAGTGGGAGGGTGTAATAACAGACACACTGACTTGCAAAAGTATTCATGACCCTTGAATGTTTTCACATTTCGATCTGATGTGTTTGCGAAGGACTTTGGACCAATCGGTTGAAACTCTTTGAGTTCCTTTACATCAAGGCTGTTTACATTTGTCTTTGGACCATAATAACTGTTAGATTGACCAACATGTTTGATGTGTTTTGATGATTTCAGTGACAGCATTTAACAAAATGTAATGTTTGTTACCGGTTTCACAATTGGTGGCAAACAAATATAGTTGATATTCTTAATAATGGGGTTCTATTCTTATGTGTTTATGATGTAAAGCCTTTTGAATTGCCTCGTTGCTGAAATGTGCTGTACAAATAAACTGATTTAATTTGAACGTTTTGTTGGTTTTTGGGGATTTAATGTGATAGCTCAGCACAAATCAGCTTCTAATTCTATAGTGAAGAAAGTAGATATGTTGTTTTTTAAAAAAAACAAATCTTAAAAGTGGAACATGCATTTGTATATAAAGACACAAACCATATAAAGGAGGCCTAGACTCTCCACACTGGGTCGACACCGGCGTAAAATTACACTTATATATTTACTAGTACGTGATTCTGTTGACTGGGTTATCATTTTTTTAATCAATTTGTACTACTCGTGTTTTGAAGTTGCCCCGAGGGGACAAATAAAGTTATTTGAACTTCAATTTCAATGACTGCCGGAGTCATGCATCCAGCCAGCCCCGGGTGCTCAGTGTAGTTCAAGAACACCCGGTGCGACTTGTTTGGATACGCTGTGGGGGAAAAAGAAAATAAAAAAAGAAAACACCACAAACACTCCAGAACCCCCGGAGCATGACATTTTGTTCACCAATCTCCTCTATTTATGGTTTGTTCGCAATTGTCTCCAAGTTGTGTGTTGAGTCCGGATGAGGTTCACTGAAGCTGCATGAGCAGAACATGGGAAAAGATTAAAGAGGTATGCATACTTTTGCAAAGCAGTGATGTTACTTTCTACGTTTCCGAGGCGAATTTACTCAAATGGATGAAAAAGAAAAAAAAGAGAAAAGAATATAACCGCAAAAAATGTTGTTTTTTCGTTAATTAATGTGTGTCAGAGCAACTGAGTCCAGAACCAACGGAGCCAAGAGTCTTCATTGGCTTCCCCCAAGCGACAAAATGTCCATGATGACTTTCTCACGCTCCACAGCTGCCATCAGGTTTCTCTTTGTTGTCTCGGCATTCCAGATCGCCCTTCCACAAAAACGAGATTTTCACCTTCCGGCAAATGAGTTCGCTGAAACGGATCGAGACGAATTACTCTGTGACTCAGTCCAAAAACAAAGTAGTTAACGCAAAGTATTAGAAGTCAATGAACAAGTGGGGACAAATAAATAAATAAAAAAATCCAGAGTAAGTGATTGCTGGAAGCAGGAAACCCACTTCCTCCCCTGGCCACCGCTCCTGGCATGCGGACGAGCGAGGCGCAGTGGCGGCGTAATGGGAGCTAATGAAGCATTCGTCAGGGGAGATGATGTGGCGCTAATATCGATGACAGAGGCGAAGGGAGCCACAACAACACATCCGACCGGCCGTCGCGTCCCTCCTCGCCCCCAGAGGGAGGAAGAGTCCAATTAATTACCGACTGTTGGTTCAATGGCAATTAGAGGGCTGCTAAGCTCATCTCCAGCGTGCGCTTCCGCTTCTCGGCGTCCCGCCCGCACCCCGCCGTCCAAAACCTCCTACGAGGAAAACGATCCGAGCAGGAAAAGCAGGAACGGGAACACAGAGTAGGGGGAGTGGGAGAACGTCCTGTGGGATGAAAAACGACCCCGAGGGGAAATGAGAGCATGCTGAGGTGGATTTTTTAAAATCTATATAGAGCCCTTGGCAGAAGAGAACGGAGGAAATAATTCAGTGGAAAGCATTTGAAACAATACTAGATATCGGATGGAGAAATCTGCAGCGTGACATTTAAGTCTGTCAAAGGAGCAGTATCATGTGTTTTCCAGCCACATAGAGTCATTTTGTAGCACAGCCAAGGAACTGTGCTACCTTCTGTTGTTTTAAAAATGTATCAATTGTGGCTTATGAGAAGAAATTTGGTGCTTTGAAATTAGGCCTCTGTCTCTTTAAGACACTCTTGCTCTTTCTGAATCTCTGCCTTCAGAAAGTCATGGCGACATTGCTCCACTGTTTTTACAAGTGTTTCACTCAGAAGCAGCTCGCACAATGAGGTGTTTGCTAATTGCTGCCAGCTAGTCTGAAGGAGCCGAGTGAGGGAGTCCACTCTGACAAACAAAGTGTCTCATCCGGGACTTTTAGGCTTCATTTAAAGGGACTCGGTTGTTCTGCTGTTTCGCAGTTTTATGAAAGTTTGTTTCAGATTTGACGTCCATCTTTGCCAAATGTATGCGTTTGTAATTTCCTGCCGTGCGGGATAGCAGCAGTTAAGTAACAAACAACCAAAAAAATTGACTTATATAATGTTTGAACAGGCGATGTAAATATGGGGGCTTAGAATCATAAAACCTGTAAAAGGATGTGTGTTTTTATACAGTACAATATGAATGATCGAAGGAGAGGCAGCAGCACAAAGCGCTAAAAGCCTCATGGTTCAACTTTCTTCAAGAGCAAGAACAAAGAAACTGAAGTGGAACATTGAAAAGTAGATTTTAAAAAAACCTACATAAATGCATTAATCACTGGCAGTTTCTCCATTCACCTGGTTCCATTCTCTGTTTTGGCGTTGCGATATCGAGTCGAGGCCCGAGGATGGATGATGTCTTTCTATTAGCCATTTTGGCCGAAGCCGCTTTGTGCTGCAGATGCTCTGTAATTGCATCTTCTGTCATCCCCCGACAGGACGGCGGCAGAACGAGCCGATGATCCTCTCATGTGGGCAGAGCTTTCGCTTTGAGGCTCCTGCAGCTTCGCCACTTATCACGTCGCCGAGTCAGAGCGTGAAGGACTCGATTAGTCCTTCACACGGAGCTCCAGGTGTCGCTTTTTCCGGCGCGATCCCCGAGTTCGTCGCAACTTAAACTCGACGCTGATAGCACTGAGCTTCGGAAATTAGCAGATGCATCGCTTTCGTAATTGTGCGCGACAGGGTCAGCGGAGAGACTTGCAATTACGGAACGCCAGCAGAAGTTTTTTGGGGTTTTTTTTGTTTTTTTCCCTCTGCAGCGCCAGAACGAGAACTGCAGACCGTTGGCTTGACGGATGTCCTGAAAGCGTCGACAGAACAAAGACGGAGGAGAGAATGGAGTTTTTATTTATTTCACAAAGGGGACAATGCATGTTAATTAGCATCACATATTTATGTTAGATTTTCATCTGTGAGTCTCCTGAATAAGTGACAAATGGAACAACGTATAGTGGTACACGGCACACTCTGTGAAGCGGCTGACTGTTTCTTTCTACGGTCGGTCGAATGAGGAAACGAGGAGAGTGGCCGACTGGGGCGTTTTTCTAATCTGACGGATAATCAGCCCAGCGGACACGCCGACAAATGATTCCCAGTGACCTCCACCTCTATTCCCACCTGCGCCAAGAATCAGTCAGGGCTTGTTTCCAAATCTGGATGCGGCTACGGAGAACTAATCAAACCAACCGGGACGCTGGAGGCGGACTGCTCGGCCTCTGGGGACCGGAAGGGTCGGAAATGCAATGCCTCGTTAAAAGTATTCGCGGGGTTCTAAGACTTTCTGTTTTTTAAGGATGAAAATATCTGTATTTCTAGCCTTTATTCTGTACAAGCTTTTGTCTGAAAGTTATTGTTCCTTTATTTGTTTCTTCCTTTGTGTCCTTGTTATTCCCTTGCTTTCTATCTTCCTCGATCCTTTCCTTCCTTTCTAGTTTGTCTGGGTTCCATATTTAAATCCCTCTTTAAAAATACATGTAACATCATATTTCTAAACGAAGGAAACAAACTGAGAAATGTGGAAAGTTGAGCTTGGAAAAATGTGCGTTTGGTTTTTCGGTGGACATGATTGGGAACTCCTTGGGTTTTTTTCCCCCAAGTTTTTTTTTTCACATTCCCACTGTAATCAGTGGTGCTTAGAAATATGTTTTATACTGCAAATCCAACTGCAAGTTGTTTTTTTTTATTGCTGTTTTGTTAATTCGAGTGCCTCGGTTTGTTCTTGAGAAAGAAATATCCTCGCAGCATGATGCTGCCCCACCGTCTTTCACACCATTGACTGTGTTTCCCGGGTTTTGTCGGGAAAAGAGCAATGATAATGAAACCATCATATATTTTACGGTAAACTGTATTTAAAAAAAGAAAAAAAAAAAAAACCTCGTTGTTGGATTGCAATGTGACAAAATGTGGAAACAGCAGGACTCTGAACGGCGGCCTTATTAACAACAACATCGATCCAAAAATGTGTGTTTGACATCTTTAAGACGGAAAGAGAGGCGATACGTAGGAAGCACATTACCTCCAGGGACATAATATGTCGTCTCTAATTGGATATTTCTAAGCTGCGCAATAATGATAAGAGAATGAACAGCTCAACAGGAACCAGTTGCACATGAGGATTTATCTCTGTGTTCAATCCATCTTAATGAGGCACCTCAGCTGCCGCTACAAGCCCAACTTCTCATAGTTTATTGGGAAACAATGATCCACCTCAGCAGTGTGAGCGATGACGAGAACCAGGAGAGAGCAAACAGAAACGGAGTGTGAATTGTCCTCCTGGGTGTGTGTGTGAGTGTGTGTGTGTGTCTGGGAGGGTGTTAAAATCTCATGGAACAGATTAAACAGGGGAACGATCGTGTCTAAATTCACCCTGCAGGCGAGCTCCACCGGTTGTGATGTGGCTCAGTCAAATCAGGGGGAACTAGGAAATCTGCAGGCGAGTCCTCTGATTAATGGCGGACGCGCTGGGCCGCGGCGTGCTCTGCACGATGCGGTGCGTTACGGTGGCGTAAGGAAAACGATGTGTGGGGAATAGATTTGTTTTTAGGAACAAGGACAAAACGGATTTCCAGCAGAAGTTTATAAAAACATGTTACCCTCCTTAATTATTCATCCTTTTTTTTTTTTTTTTTTACTTAAATATTTTAGATTATCAAATTCTTTTTTTTAATAGCAGACAAATGTAGCTTATATTTAAAGAGGCAGTATTTTGTATTTTCCAGGCATATTGTGGCGTTTAATTGCACAATAATGTGAGCTTCAGTTGCTATAAAAAATGCTGAAAATATCAAATGTGATTAAAATTACAAAGTCAAATTGCTTTTAACGCCTTGAAATTGGGCCAGTGTCTCTTTAAGAAACTTGCTGCAGCGCTCGGATTTCAGGAAGTCATCAGAACATCGCAACTCTACTAATCCTTCAGCAACGTTTCACCAGGCTTGCACTGAGAAGTACCTCGTAGCAGATGCACAGTCTCACAAGGTGTTTGCTAATTGCTGCTGGCTAGTCTGAAGGAGCTGAGGGGGGTGGAGTCGCAGGGTGAGGCAGAAGCTTGATGATCTTTAAGCGCCGACTTAAGTTTGCTGTTTTCTCTCCAATTTTTTTGTGTTTTGTAAGAATTCCACCCATCAGGAAAAGTAGAAGATTTCTGCATCATTCTAACAAAAAATTATGCGCAATATCCAGACAAACACATTATTACTAGCTGGCATTTCGCGGCAGCTTGACCTTTTTATCCCTCGGCTATCTCGCCTTTCGTGAACGACGACGCGTCGCTCTGCAACTCGAGGCAACAGAAAGCCTCGAGTTGCTTTCTCGACAGCCATGTCCCGATGATGTCGTGACATGGCTGCTCCGAATTAGCAGACAGAGAGCATTTTCATGTATACAAGTGTGACGACAGGGAGGAGCGTCAACCTCGGCGGCACAAGTCTGAAATATTCCTCCCCGCTCTGTTGACTCGGTAAGATTGGTTCTTTCCATTTACATATATTGTGAGGATATGCAAGCAAATGAGGTAGGAAAATTGGAAGAAAGGAAAAGCCAAAGTGGTTCCAGGTGGTGCTCTGTGATTTTAACAGGAGTGGAATAATTGGATGTATTATAAAGTCATAAAAGATTCATTACGGCAGCTATACAGGAAATGGGATGAGAGTGGGGGGAAGTGGGCTGTTTGTTCTGTGCAGAGGAAACGTAAAAAACCGGTGGCACGGACAGGAGGGTGTGGAATTTAAATGGAGGAGCATAAAGTGTTTATGAGGTGGTTTATCTTGAACAAAAGCATTGTTCGTATCCCTGCGACGTTGCTCTTTTTAAGTGCAACCTGTTTTATGAGCTTCGGGCTCAAAACTAGCATGAGATGAGAGAGAAAGTCTGAAATAACCCGCCGGTGTTTTCTTGTTGTGCACGTTTTGAGATGATCCGCTTCAGGATTTTTTTCTTTTTTTTTTCTATTCTAAAGAACAAAATGACACGTTAAAAACTCAAAAGCGACCAAAGTGGTCGTGCCAGCAGGTGTTCAGGGGAGCAGCAGTAGATGGGAACGTGCAGGGAGTCACCTGGATCTCCGCGGATCAACACTTTAGCTTCAGATTCCTTCTTGAAATGTTATTTTATTTCAGTATTGTAGTTTCTCACGTCTACCTCATAAAACATTTTGCTTTGATTTGCTTCATGTGTTTTTTTTTTTTTTTTGGCACTTTGTTCATTCAGAAAAAAAACAGATTTGTTTCTCTCTCTGTTTATGAAATTTTATTATTTTCATTTTTATTATTAAGAATTTTGTAGACACCTATAAAGTCTGTCAATTCTGTCTTAGATTTTAACAAAATAATGATAAGGTCAGAAGTTTGATGACATATTAAACTAAAATAATAAAAAGTATTGGTATCTGTATCAGTATCGGCGATACCGGCCCTGTGCTTCCGTTCGATAAATTAGAATATTATTGAAAAGCCCATTAATTTCAGGAACCTTATCATTTAATGTAACACATTTCATTTCACACAAAAGGGTCTTTGAAAGCTTTTATTTTTGTTAATTATGATGGTTTTCAGATCACAGTTTACAAAAGCATAACATTTAAAATTAGTATTCAAAAACCTATTTTTAAAACCAGAAATGTCCAAAATCATGTTTAATACCTGCTTAAACGTACTTTAAACCAAATATATATATATGTATCTATATTGAACATTGCTGTACTTCTTGAAAAGTGCAACATTAATAAACTTGGACTTGGACACAACTTCCTCTCCCCTGAATGCGACGGTTTCCATTTGCTGTGGCTGCACAGAAAAATGGATCACAGTAATATATAAATACCCAGCATCTGAGAGTGGTGAAGAATTTATGAAAGCTAATTAAGTCTTGTCGGTTTAATAGGCATGGGGTATGCTCATCATTAGTGGACTCATCACATATTAATTATCAACCTAATTGTGTGCCTTCCTTCCAGCCCTCGATCCAAAAAAAGCTTTTACGTCGAACATTTGCTCTGCCTTGCTGCTTATAGCTTGTCATGTCTTCAGGCTACATGTTGAGATGACTGCTTAGTGACTCCAGGCGCTGAGCAGTAGGCTGTGGCTCGTTGGCGCTGAAGTCTGCTTTCTCCTGTTGTGAACTGTACAGAATGTGTCTCTTGACAAAACCGTCTGTAAAATACGTCCTTTTTGTTTTGTGTGCGTTTCGTTTCTGGCTGAGGTCGGCTTTTCGACGTACCGCAATAATCTCCCCTCCAGTCGATAACTCCTTAATGTTGATAAAACCAAATTAGTAGTTCTTCTAGCATATTATTTCACTTTTAATTCGACAAAAATACTTGGTAATAGTGTCTGTTTTTCCAGTGGAATAAACACTTCGATGGACTTTATAGGCGACAGATTTTGACGCTTTGAACCTATTTTGATTTCAAGAGGTTTAACCTTATATGTTTGAGCTGGAGTGAATGGCAAAGCTGAAAGAAACAGCTATGATGGCAATATATCATCATCCTCAACCTAAACTGAAATAAAACGGACTAAATTCCTGTTTGAACGATGGGTTTCTTGTGAAATGCGTAAATGGCCTATTCTCGCTTTGCGACCTTAAATAATCAAGCGATTTCCACTTCCGCTGGCGCTGATGTGTGTGTGTGTGCAAGTTTATTATTTTGAACCGTTAGGGAACGGTTGCTGGTTTTTTCATTACGTCTCTCCTCTGGTGTTGACTGGTGATGGGGTAGTCTGCACTGCAGGCAAGTTCATCCTCACCGGATGGACTCGTTATGAGGAAACATGTTCGGCTGTAGGAGAGGGTGATTCAGCAGTTCTGCAGGAAATAGCAAAAAAAATAAATAAATCATTGCAGTGAAAAGCATCACCCAGAGCAAACAACTTCACTGGAATTTATCGTTTGCAACGTAATCATCTGGCCTTTTACGTTTGGCCGGGTTCTCCTCACAAACCATTTTTATTAGTGCCGAGTGAATTTCTAATGTTCATTCACAAGTGTGGCTCAGACCTTTTTTGCTGCAGCTGTGCAGAATGAAGAAGTTTGATCGAAAACGGGCGAGGAAAGTGAAACGTAACGAGAAAATGCCAATCGGTAAACTCAGTCAGATCGCAGGTGTGTCAAAATCTCTCCCCATGGGAGCCAAATGTCAAGTTCAAGATACTTAATTATTAAAAGAAATCATTCAAATTGCAAAAACAGGTTCATTTACATTCACTTTTTCTGCTCAACACACTAAGCATGAAATGTAGAAAAGGGGTCTGACTGTAGATGAGAAACATAAAGAAAGGATCTTGCATGTAATGTCTTCCGGTAGATTATCATCGTCTGGTTTTTAATTAATAAGAATAGCATTTGGGTCACTCTTTTTTTTATTTATCCAAACTACATGTGCCCAAATCTGGTTTTCAGTGGAAGTCACCAGATCTTAGTGGTCCCAAGCTTTTGCCTCACCCTGCGACTCCTCCCCGCTCCGCTCCTGCAGACTAGCCAGCAGCAATTAGCAAACACCTGGTGAAACTGCGCATCTGCTGAGCTCATCACAGGGCTGCTTCTCAGTGCAACGCTGGTGAAAAAGTTGCTGAAGGGTCAATAAAGGAGCCATGTTGTGATGACCTCCTGCAGGCGGAGTTTTTAAAGAGACAGAGTCCCAATTTGAAGGCGCTAAGTGACAAAGCCAAATTTCTTTTAAGTCATATTTGTTAGCTTTTTTTTTTTTTTTTTTTTAACAAATCACGTTTATATATTACTTGGTCATGCTGTAAAATGATAGTAACATAAAAGTTTGCCAGATTAAGTCAAACAGAGGGCAGCCAAAAGTTTTGAAATGATTTATTTGACCGTTATTTCAAACAGGTAACTGCAAAAACAAAAATACTCAAAATAAATTGTCTTAAGCAACAATGAAGAGGTTTGCATGTTATTGTCCTTCATCAATAGCGGCAGGTTTAAACGGTCTTTAATCACGGACGTCCAGCTAAAACAAGCCAATTAAATCTTTTCTTAATGCCAGCGGTAGAGTGTTGTTGTAAACTGCATGCGGCAATTTCCCCCTCTTCCTCCTGAGGGACAAGCCAGTAATCCACAATCATCAAGAGAAGCCTTCACAGAATGTAGAGGTCTGCAGATTTTCGTGAACAAGATTTTGAGATAATTAGGTCAGTTTATCATTATTTTTGTGCGGTTACGGGGAACCCCACACAGCGGAGAGTCAGACTAATACATCCTCTCAGTCTCGTCTCCTTTTGATGCGCCGGTCTCTTGGCCGCCACGACGACAGCAAGGTTCTAATTGCGAATGCGTGTTTCCGTGGAGGGAGAGAGAGCGCCGGGCCCGCGCGAGCTGCTCTCCGAACGCCACCTTCAGACGAGATCCTTTGTTCTTATGAATACTGATCGAATACTGAGAGAAGACGAACCGCGGACGAAACGCTTTCTAGTTGCCAGAGTGCTGTTGTTGTTGATGTTGGTGGTGGTGGGTGGGGGGTTGATCACGTTTGTATTGTGTGTGTAAAATCTAGTAATAAAATGTTTCCTTGTGTGATGACCTGATTTTACTTACACCTCAGAATATTCAGGATGTGACTAAATGTGACAATACTTTACTTGACAGTAGTGTTTATACATTAGACATAAAGTTCAACTTGTTTGATCAAGATTTCATTTTTGCAGACGGCAGCCATAGTTTTGGCTTAATAACTATGGTGTCTTCCACCAATTTACCTTTTTTTTTTTGAGTCTGTAAGCTCAACGATTAATCAATTAATCAATAACAAGTCCATCTTGATTAATGTGATTGATCGTTTGTGGTGTTTGTTCTCGAATGTTCACCAACAAACCTCTACCGGATTTCTGCTGAGATTAAATTTTTTTTTTCCAGAATAAAGAGCATTAAACCCAAATAAATTTGCCGTTTTAAAGATTTTTATTGCTATAAACATGCCATGAGCCATCTGTTTCCCTTCCACTTCACACACAGCTACACAAGAGGTTTTTGGTTGCAACAAAATGTGAAAATGTCGGAAATTGAAGGGCTATTCCTCTGGTTAACAAATCTGCTTCCATTCACTTCCTGTAGCTGGTTTCTCAGGCAGTTTCCTTTTTTAATTGCTGTGAGCGCAAAACCCAGATTCCAATCAAAAGCGACCCTTTCCCGGTGAATTCATGCTCCTGCACAGCCTGACGTTCCGGTCTTGATTCATCGTTGAGTTTGGCGTCGTCTGCTAAATGTTGACGCCGTGAAACACGGGACAAAACAAAACACTTGTAATGAACATCTGTTGTTTTAACAAAGACGGTGGTTCAGTGGATGCCGTCGCGCCGCGGCGTCTGCAGCGTGTCGACGCTCCGCTGTGATGTCGCTCGCAGCCGCGTTCACTGCGACTCCCGCCATCTGCCGAATGGCAGCGGCGGTGGAGCAACACATGAACCTCGGGCTTCGTCTCGACACCTTGCTAGATGATTTCACGGCGTAATGTAAACAATGACTCTCGACGTGACGGCGCTATAAATAATTCATTTCGCCAGCGACCGCGCGGGGGATCGCGAAAGGTCACGGAAAGTTTGCACGGTGATACGCGGCAGATGGAGGGGGGTGGAAAAAAAAAAATCCAAGAGTGAATAATTTAACCGGGGAAACTGACAGCGGGGTGATGGGACGGCAACGCAGAATTAATCTGGTTTACAGTTTTGCACGACTGAAGTAAAGCTTGGTTAGGTGTAACCTTTAGTTAACAGATAAAATCCGGATTCTCTAATCCAGATCAGCAGTTGATTCAACTCTATGATGTCAAATATACAGGGAAGTGAAAAGGTGTTCACCTCCTAACTGATGTTTTATGAAGCAAATTTCACAATACGACAGGCATAACCTTAGTAAAACTTAAACTCTTCCAATCCAACCTAGAACTCTGCAAAACCAAGACAGTTTTAAACCATGAATTAGCTTTCTAAATCTTTTTGCCTTGTATAATGTCATAACTGTATCAAACACATACCTGGAGTGTTGCTTTATTTCCACAAAGCCCCACACGGGGGGCTGAAGTCTCCAAACTGAGCCTTCTGCATCAGCAAGTGTACCTCTGAATATCCATGAAAGTGGCCTAGTCTAAGCCTGGATTTTTATGCTCAAAAACCCTCGAATGTGGCTGAGTTTGTGTCTTCATATGGACTCGAACATATTGGAAAGAAATCCATCCTGATCGGAACCGTTGTCGTTTCTCAATTTATATGGCTCTACATATATAGATATGCGTCCTCATATTCAACAGTTTTGAGTTTCAAAAGAGTCGAATGACTCGCCTGTCAGGCGTTTAAAGGGTCATTGCAGAGAGTTTCTAAAGCCAGCCTCAAATCCAACATCAGTCACGGTGGAAATGATTATTGACCCGGTCTGTCAAAAACCGTTATCCGACAAGCCCAATCACAGCTTGGGCTGTAACTTTAGCTCCCTCGTGGATGTGAACAGGCACACTGACGCCCCGTAGCATGAAGAAACAAAGCTGTGTGTCGCCTTGGTAAAAATCTAACGCACCTCATCGATTCTCCACGGCGGCGGCTCCGCAACAGTAACTTGGGCCGCTTTCCGCCCCGCACAACAAATGCCAATCTCTCCTAAAGCGTTTGTTTTTTTTTGTGGTTTTTTTGGTTTGGTTGATTCTCTCTCTCTCAGAAATGTGCTTTGTGACCGTGCGAGCGTGTCATGAGGTTGTGCCCGCGCGTGTCCGCGTCCGATCAAAGGCCTGAAACCGCACTCGAGAGCTCTGCACACATGTCGAGTCCTTTTCATGTTTTATGAAGGTGCTGGCCCGGAGCTTGTTCACAGCGTGAGCTAAAGGCACAACAAGGGCACCTGACACCCGATGGCAACGGCTTTTTGTGCTCAGACTTTCTCCCATGCCCTGTTTTTTTGTTTTTTGTTTTTTTTTAAAGAGATGGAGGGGGAGGAGGTGGAGCAGAGGGAAGGGAGGAGGAAGATGGAGAGCAACAGCTTGACTTAGCAACGGATGCCGAGGCCGAGCTCCACATTAAAACATTAAGATGCCCTGAAGGATGCCCGGCGGCTTATCCACCCGAGGTCCTCATCGAGGCTGAATCGTTACTTTCACTGTAAAACCCACGTTGTCCTCCATTATTATTATCATCGTGATCATTATACGTGATTGCGTTTTAACTGCGAGCGTCACATTTGGGTCAGCAGGTCGTTTCCTTGTTTTTAAGGCCACAGACGTTGTTTGGGCCCGGGTTGGTTTTCTAATAGTTCCAGATGACGTGAAGGAAGAAATTTCAACTACATATCTAATATAATAAGAACCCCTTACTAATCTAAAAGAAAAAATATTGCATGCAGATTTGTTCCCTTTTCTTCTGTGATCACTACAAAGTACACCCCTGTCCCCGTAGCTCTTTTAAAATGCAAAATGTGCGATTGAGACCCCCTGGGCAGCACATACACAGCTGATTGTTCTCAACGTGTCCAAGTTTCCCTCTGTTGCTTCAGTGAAAGCAAAGCAGTGCTCTACATGTCAAAAACAATGTTAAAAGAAATTAGACTTTTCGTCAAAGCCGGATCTGAAGACTCGAGATCGGCCCGCCTCTTTAAGAGCCTCGTTCCTTTTCTCGACATCCCCATCAGCAACACGATATACGACAGTGCTTCTCCTTAATGCTGTTTGTAGCCGCTTCTGGGAGCAAAAAAGAAAACAAGAAATCAGGAAGGGGTAAAAATCCACATTATCCTCCCCAATACACATGATGGCTTCTTGATGGTTAATCTCTCATTGGCTCCGCCGCTCTCTGCAAATGTTCGCCGTGTTTGAAGCTCGTACTTCTGATATAAACACAGAAGTTGGCTCCGTAGCCGGGCTCGAACAGTTGTTTTAAGCTCTGTTTATTCCTTGTGAGTGCCTGTTAATTGCACTTAGAGGCTGTGGAACGCCAATAAAGAAGCAGTCTGGTGGCTCGTAGCAGCTGCTGCTCTGAGTGCGTTTTCTAAAATGCGGGCGAATGAACCAATTTTCCGCTCCGATTTTTGGAAAAGCAAAAACAAAACGATAATAATAATAATAATAATAATAATATATATATATAAAAAAGAGGCCTCCTCCAGATAAGCTGGAATAAAAACACTTTGCTCCATATTTATTTTGTAGTTAGTCTCATTGAAGAACCAGCCAGCGGCTCGGCGGCGGCGGCGGAGCTCAGGGCAGAGAAAAGGCACGGCGTACATCTGTTTCCCAGAGTCTGTTGCGAACGAACCGACTGGCACTGCTGTTCCATTTCTGGAAGGACAGAGAAAGCTCCTTAGGCGCAGAGCGAACATCTAATAGGAACAGAACAAGAAGGCATTAATAGGACTTCTTTTTTTTTTTTTTAAAAACCAAAGCCCTCGCAGGGGATTTTAAAATCCCCCCGACGCGTGTTCTTGTTCACGCTTTAATCTGACGACACGAGGCAACGTGACAGTTCGTCACAAAAGACTGAAATATTTTTCTTTCTTTCTTTTTAAGACATGCAGCCGGCTTGTGTTGCTCCTGTTAACATGAAAGCTGTTCCCAATTGCAATTTTTTTTTAATAAGCTTTAGAGCATTTATTGTGACTTAATTTGCTCTCTGTTTGGCTCGGTCACAACTGTGGATTTATGGTGCATAAACACCGTGTTGCTTAACACTTTAATGGGTCTAATACACTGTGAACACCGAGTGCCAGACGGTTTCTGGCCACAGCACAGTAGCAACAGTAATTATTTCATCAGCGGGGTTAGTCTGGGGGTCTGGCAGGCTGGCGTAGGACAATCCACAGTCGTGGGCCAGAGTGTTTGGCAGAAACACAACAGTTGCGCTTTGCGAACCTTGAGGCCCGCGTTCGACTTCATTTTCAATTTGGTGCAAATTGCTCTCTGCGAAAGGAGTTTACTGACAGCCACGCAAAACAAAAACCAAAAAAAAACGACATGTCATGTTCACTGCACTGGCCCCAACCAGAACAAACGGGCGGCGAGCTTTTCTTTGTTTCAGCGTAGTCAAACCATGAGAACAGGAAGAGCTGCAAAAGCAACTGGCGTTCACTGATATCATCATGTGGAAGTCATTGCTTCTGAAGAAAAGGATGCCGCCATGATTAGCTTAGCATGAAATGCCTCACATTCTCTGTGTAGCATGTTATTAAAAGTGGGTGTGTGATGTAAAAGCGACTTTGGAGATTTCTATAACATATCTAGAATGTTACTTTGATTCTATTATTTGAGGAATCCTTCAGTCTCCCGTGGCAACCGTTTAGTGGTGTTGAAACGCCTGTCGTAATTAGTGAATCGCCTTTTTACCAAAACTCTGCCTTGGTGCTCAAGTCCCCAGCTGAGCCCTCTACACGCCCCCCAAACACACACACACACACACGCACACACGCCTACACACACACACACACAACTCCCCCAGATTTATGGCAAGAAGCTTCTTAAAGAGACAGAGGCCAATTTTAAGGCGCCAAATGTCTCAGTCTAATTTGGTTTAAGTTATTTCTAACACATCCAGCACTTTTACAACAACTGAAAGCGAGTTACGTTGTTATGCCATAAATGGTGCTATATATATATATATATATATATATATATAATATATAAAAGCCTTCCTTTAAAAACTCAGAGCATGTAAGGTAAAAGTGACCGAGACGTCTAAAACCGTCCAACAGAATCCACCGCAGTTTTCTCCTGCGGAGTGCACTGTTCGAATCGTGTTTCCACCGATGCAGAGATTGTTTCACGTTGGCAGCCGGTGGGTGAGAGTGGATTGGGAAGCACAAGCAAGATGAACCCTTTTTGGACCGCAGCCTTCTGAGAAGGAAGGCAGCCAAAAAACTGTCTTGTTTTTTTTTTTCCCCCCAAAAGAAAAACATCCAGAACAGACAGTAAATCTCTGGGGAAAAACTACCGCAAAGTCATTTTCTCTCTGATGAACATCCCTTCCAGTTGTTTAGGAAATAACGTACGTCGTCTGTCAGGCGAGGAAAAGGCATGCGTTACCTCGAGTGCTGCGAAGTGATGACGCATTGGTCCGTGTGTCAGACCGCTGCTCGGTTGTGCTCAGTGATGATCTGTGCATTCCTAAATCTTGACCCCCATTGAGAGTCTTTGGTTGGTTCTCAAACCTCCAGAGAAGATCAAAT
This sequence comes from Poeciliopsis turneri, assembly GCA_922788865.1. Classification (NCBI taxonomy): domain Eukaryota; kingdom Metazoa; phylum Chordata; class Actinopteri; order Cyprinodontiformes; family Poeciliidae; genus Poeciliopsis; species Poeciliopsis turneri. The sequence continues at coordinate 4,129,699 of CAKLNU010000204.1, forward strand.
GATCAGCTCAGAACACATCCTAGTAATTTTATTGACCTCCGTCACACAAAGCAGTTCTGCTAGAATCCCTTTGGCCGTTTCGAAACTCAACCATCAAGTCATCTTTGTCTCACGCCAGCTTTTAGAAATTCCTCAGATATTTGGCCTCTCAAAAGTTTTTCTACTCTCCTGCGTAATTTACTGAACGCTAAAGAAAGTACACCTCGACCGGAGTGAAACGTGGTTCTGTTTCAGCACACGTCAGTAGTGTGACCTACCCATTCATCATGATCCTGGTGTTTTTATTGGTACTTAACAGAAACCTCACCGTTATTTATTTATACCATTAGGTAGATTTGGCTACAGTAGACGCAGTAAATGAATGGCCCACTCACGGGAGGAATAACTAAATGTATGTCTTTACCTCACGTCCCCTTTTCCTCCAGTATTACCCCAGAGGCCCGTGACTTTTAAATTGGATCGTCTCTGTTTTAATGGAACTGCTCATAAAATACAATATCTTTGCAGAACTCTGCCCATTTTTGACATTTTTTTTCTTACTTTGTTGGGTAATAGTTGAACCCCCAGTGCCGTATCCTCACTAGGACAACATTTAAAAAAAAAAAAAAAAGAATTAAACTTGTGCCAAATTTGGAAGCTTATGGCAGCGGGAACAAAACTAGTTTTACATCTGGGAATCAAATATCTATCTTGGTACTTTTTATGGTTTAATAAATTGGTGCAATGACAAATAAAAATGTTATTTATTCGGTCATATTCATGAAGTTACAATACGTGCCGCCTTGTGGCTTGTTTGTCAAAGTTCCATTTTGAAATTACTGCTTAAACCCATCTAAATGTTTTGTTTTTTTGTTTGGTTTTTTTTTTCATTTTTTTATTTACTATTGCTTTGACATACTATTATAATCTTAAATGTCCTATGGGCGCTCGACGTTCCCCTTTCGCCGTTTTGTGTGGCGAGACCTGGTGGTCCAGGGAGGCAGAAGCTTGGGGCCCCGTCTCAGTGAGGTTCCTGTGACCCTTCAGAACATAACCTGGGAGCCTGAAACCATCAAACCGATGGAGCCTTGCAGGATTCACGAGGCGCTGGCCAAAACTTTGACTCCTCAGCTTCCCTTCGAGCCATTTCCTCCCCCTTCTGCGCCTTTCGTCCAGGAACTACGGCACACCTAATGGCCGTAGAACACGTTCTTCAGGACATGAAAACTGTGGGATTGAAACAGCGAAAGCAAACAAAAGCGGCTGAGTTCATCTATAATTCATGAATAGTTCCCATAAGCAGGAAGCGATCAATATCACTCCCCGTCCGCGTTTTAATTTCACGGCAGTCCAGTCAGCACGCTTAAACGAGACGCAGGGCGTCTTCGTGCGGCGGCAACTTAATTGATAGATTGATAAAGAAAAAGTGTCCACAGGAGACACGGACGTTTAAGTCTGAGGTTTATAATGCAAGTATAACCAGTCTGTATGGAGGACATGGATATACAGAAATGTAATCAAACCCTCTCTGCGTCTCCAATTAGAGATTTCTTCAATTATTTTATTTTATTTTATTTTTTTTGTTGCTTTTTTTGTCATCCTGAAATGTTTCGAATGATAAAAACCCACTTTAGGATAAAGATCATTTTTGTAAACACAAAAGCCACTTTTCCAAACAATGATTTAATTTAACATGTCAAGTTTACTCACATAGAACCAATCAGCAACAAGGTAGATAAAAGTGCTCTACTGCACTATAAAATATACTACAGTAACCAATCAAAGCACGGCTTGTGAAAGAGGAATCGGCTGTCTGAACATAATTGAACTGAGGAATCCTTTTAAGTAATTTGTTTGCGATGGTGTGAAGCTTTTCCGTTGTGTTGTTCCGTAAACTGTTTGCTTCTGCCGAGATTCGGCCAGGATTCTCTTGCGAAATGGATTTTTGAATCTTTATGGGATTGTTCTGGTGACATACAAGCTGATAATGAGGAAACGGGCCAGAAACATTACATTTTGTCAAACGCCATTATCAAAATCATCAAGCGAACACAAGTCAAATATATCGATCCGAGTTCAACTCTGAAGATATTTGGATATTATGAGTTTAGTTGAATTTTTCAGAAGGATAGATTAAGGATTTTTTGGGTTCAGTCGAATGAAATTAAATGAAAGCTGTTTTTTAAAGAGACACTACGACCCAGCCGCACGGACACGGATCGCTTTTGGAAAAAGTCAGACACGTGTCGGATTTAGAACCATAAATCCAAACCGTCTGGGTTGCATTTCTAAGAATCTGATCTGTGTTGTTCATACTGTCATGGAAAAATACAGGCTGCGTGTCGGCAAAAGAAAATAAATAAATAAATAAAATGGGATTTTGGGTCACTTCAGGCCGCTGCGTTAATCCAAGGGAACACAGAACAACAAATGAACAAACCTGGAAAAAAAAAACAAAAAAAAAACCCTGACTGGTGTAAAGTAACCAAACATGAGTCAGGATGAATATTTCTACAAGACGCCGTCAGAGCCGCGCGGCTTCGGAAGCCAAACGCCGAGCCGTGCAGATTAGCATGCATGAGCTCGCAGTGGAGGACTGATGGATGTCTGCTGCCTCCATCCCCCTGCATGTCCCCATCAGGCCTAATGACTCACTCAGGACCTGATCTGAAAATCAAATCCCGCTGGATGGCTTTGGAATATGCCATTAAACAAGCAACAGCACATTATGCTCCGGGTCAGTCAGAGCCATTAGAGGAATTGCATTAGTTTTTAGGTTCATTACCTCTGCGAGGGCCGGACTCTCGGCAGCCTCGCTGGAACGTTTCGGTCCTGTTTGGGGGGCCAGGTCACATACGTTCCTTGCCCTGTTAAGCACATAATACTGAGCTAATGCCTGAAATGAAGAGTGCGCTTTGGAGAATCGTGGGAATTTAATAAAGCTCTTTCTGTCCTGGAAGCACACTGAACAGGATTAACTATTGAGAGTGAATACTGTCAGGAAAGGCTCTAATATGTGGTTTAAAAAAAACATTTTACCACATTTTTTTTTAACCGATAGCTTAAATTCTATTAATCTATGAAGATCAGATTAGACTTGAAATTGGATAAAACAGTGAAACCAGCCAAATGGTTTTTTTTTGTGTGTGTTTCATCTGGTAGCTCTAATGCTGATCTATTAGTGTATTGTTGTGAAATCCAAAGTTCCTTTTCCACTTCTGACGGAAACATTTCATCTTTCAAAAATAGCCAAGTCGCAAAGAATGGAGGGAGTTTTCAATTCTCGTCCCAGAATAAGGTCTGGACTTTGACTAGACCATTCTAATACAAACCCCCGGGGTGCCCAAAGTGCAGGGTGGGGGTCTTTTTGCGGCCTGTGGACTGATTCAATGTGGCCCACATTGAATTCTTGACTGCAACTCAAGAATTATACCAACTCCACCAGATCTGCTTTTAATGTTTTTCTTAAACCTGCCTAGATACTCTTCATTGAGAGCGACCTGTTTTCACTGTCACTTTTGTTTTTAAATGTTTAGATTATTTTCGGTCGAGATGCTAAAAACAATCCGCCAAGTGGAAGCTTTTCTTTCGATGAAGCATCAAATGTTTTTGATTTTGCGCATCTGCAATTTCCCACACAAACTAATGACAACTAATTAAATTATTGCAGCTTAGTTTATTTTTGAGCAGGCTGGAGAGAAAAAAAAAATCACAGCATTTAATTTATTTCTCTTTTTTTTTTTACCCCTTTTTTTCCCCACCTGATGGCTTTTGCAGATATTCCAACACGCCGTGTGGCAAATTTTGAGCGTTCGCTTCCCCCGTCTCTTCTTGCCATCCTTCCAGAAAGCCCCGATTTGTTAAGTGCATAATAACTAACAGTCGAGTCGTTTTACCACATGCTAGATCTGTGATGTCACAGCTTTGATGCTTTCCAGGCAATGTAAAAAACATATATATATATATATATATATATATATATATATATATATTCTGTTCGGCTATAAAGCAGCTGTCAGAAATATGACTCAGCTCAAATGGGAGTACTTCTGCTGTGGAGTGGTTTCAGCGTTCAGATGTTTTGGAGTTCCTGAGTGTTTCATCTTTTTTTCATGCAGCCAGTTCAAACACGAGCAGTATTTCTCTCCCTCTGTCACTAATGCCATGTACAAACATTAAAGCCAGACGCAGCAACGCTTTGATGCGAGCGTTCTGGATATTTATGAGATTTTTTTCTTTTGACGAATGGCTTGAAAGTTCAAACCACGGCAGAAGCACTCCTTCATCCAGGTTGATGTTTTCATACAGCAACGCGATGGAACGCCGCAGTTATCCACAAGCAAAAGGGACAGACGCCCACGCTGCAGAAAAATATATTCTCCGACAAGACAAACCTTCTGGGGCCCATGATCTTGCATGTTGTTTTCTCCTGCAGGTTTCTCCATCTGCTTATTTCAGGCCTGTTGCATCACATGTGCCACGAATCACAGCGATTTCTTTCCTTTAGACACGCTCACTGTTGATCGGCGCAGCCTTCTGCTGGGGAGAAGGAGCTGGGGAGAAAGTTAAACAGGCTGCTAAAAGCGAACTTCGACGGGAAGTACGTCCCGACCCGAATGGAAGGTGAAGCCGAGAGGGCAAAGTGTTTTGCAGAAATGACCGTTGTGTTCTTGTACAGGTTGCGTTTTACGTTGCAACTATTTTCAACGGTTTCATTCATCTCAAGCGGAAAGAAGCATTTTGTTATTGCAGGAAATGTATGCAAACTTGTCCCTGTGTGATCCATTTTCAGTCTTAAAGAGACGGTGTTATCTATTTTATAGATAGTCGCTGTGTTACCTTCAGTTCTTATAAAAATACCATGGGAATCAAATAGGACTTAAAAAGGAATCTGACGCCTTGAAATTGGTTTCTGCCTCTTTAAGAAGCTCCTGCTCTTTCTTAAACTCCGCCTTCAGCACGTCATGACAACAATGTCTTTACAACCGTTGTTAGCAACTGTGGACTAACAAGTAGTTGCTATGTAGGTCAGTAAATGTGCCGTTTTACCCGGTTTTTGCTAATTCCTAACTCATCTTTTTCTAACACAGAAAAAGGAAAGTCCTTAAACAGAATTTAGATTAGATTCTGATTCAAAAATATGTATAAACAGACATCTTTAATAATGTTTTACTGACAGATGAGTCTGCATTTGAATTATTGGGCCAGACGAACAGAAGATTTCTTCGGTGTAAAACAAATACAACACTCCATATAATACTAAACTATAATCAACTTGCAAAGCATCAGTTTGGAGATGCTTTGTTGCAGTAAAATTAGGCCGGCTCACTGTGATAGAATTCATAATAGATGTATCAGAAAGTGCTTGAGGAAAATGTGAAACCATCTGCTGAGAAAGAAAAAAAAAATATCCAAACTGGGACCCTCAACATGAAAAATGACCTGAAATATGTCGGGGAAGGGAATTCAGACATGGGACGAGTCCAGGTTCACGTCTCGATTGAGTTTTGTTGAACTGCTTTGTTTAAATCGTAAACTGAGGTTCATTTTTGGTGTTTACCTGCAGTGCAACAAAAGAAAACATCGGATGCAATGTTGATGTGTGAACATTTCACCTCCAGTTTCAAACTGAGTAAATTCAGGATGAAGACGTTGCTCTCTGCAGACTTCCTGGTTACTCTGGCCTCCAGCAGGCTCTGGTGCAACTCACAGCCAAGTCGGGCCGGGCTGCTCAAGATGGCGGAAAGCGCCGCGCGCAAATTCCACACTGGGACCCAAATGCTGCCTTACTGGGATGACTCTGAATCTTCCTCTGCGACCCAAAGAGTGAAAGGTTTTTGTCCATCGTAGCAGCGTTGCTGTCGAGAATGTTTTAGAGGGATTTGCCTTAAATTGCTGATTTTTTATTTTTTTTCCCCACAATTTGTAAATTGAAAGGAGTCAAAATGCACAACTCAAAAGATGTGTGAAAACTAGAAATGACAGAGGCAAAATGAGCAGGATAGCGAACAACAGGAGACTCCAAGAAACAGAAAATGAAAGTGATCACTGGAGCAAGTAAGAGTTGAAAATAATAATAATAAAAAAAATACCAGCCGCCTATGCGTCAGTGTGTATTACGTTGACTTTATAAGACTATGAAATAAAAAAAAAAAATCAACCCAGATCGCGATGAAAAAGTGACAATTTCCACACAACCGGTCCTAAAGTCCGTACACGATTCACAAAGGGATGACATCACACCGTCCATGCTGCTTTAGAGCGATAAAACTGATTGGAGGAGACACATCGGATGACGTTTGCTCAATAAAACCAAAATGCAATCCCTCCGACAGTAGAAACTTGTTTAACCTTGAGTGTTTAAGTGATCAGGAGTGCTGTTATCGACTGATCATCCTGTTGTTTGTTCCTCCACAGGAGGACAGAGAAAGCGGGCAATAATGAAAGGATGTAATGAGCCGCCATGCTGCGTGAGGCCGTGCGTGCGTGTGCGTGTGTGTGTGTGTGTGCGCGTGTGCGTGTACCGCACAGCAGTATTCTGCTCTTTAACTCCACTTTTCTCATCTGTATTGTTGACATTCATCTGCAGTTTATCTTTCATCCTCGCGGTGATTGCGTTGTTAGTGGTCAGCGTGTTTCGTTGTTGGAGAAAAAAAAAAAAAAAGTGGTTCTGGCTTCGAGCTAATCAGAGCGCAGGCGAGAACACAGACAAGACAAGGGGAACGTTAACCTTTTCATTCAGCGCCCGGCGGGTTGATCGCAGGGATCGGAGCGCGGCTGAACAAAAGCAGGAGCGTTTTCTGACAAGTGGCTTTGGGAGGATTCATGTCCATCCATTCTTGGTACTATGTGTTTATATTAAAAAAAAAAATAAATAAATAAAAAATAGAGTCTTGGATTGTGAAACTGTCACACTGCCAAACACTCATTAAGTAAACAGTTGCGCTCAAAATATAACAAAGGGGCAGTATTCCGTAAAATTGACTTTTTTTTTAGTTTTACACCATATCATGATGTTATTCCCTCTCCAAAAGCTTAATGCACGTAGTGTTGCCTTCGTTCTTTCACGCACGTTTGAGAAATGCTTCAATCTCCCGTGGCAACCATGCAGCTGTGCAAAACGACTACTCTTTGAGATCCGCCCCAGAAAATTTTCAACACTTTAGAGTTTCTGCGTGACAGAAACTCTAAACTCTCTCTCTCTCTATATATATATATATATATATACATATACTTGATGGTGGAATAAAATGGCTCTATGTGCTTGGAAAATACAAAATACTTCCCCTATAAATAATCTTTTGAGCTTCAATGACTTGGGTATTAGGGGAAAAAAAAAAATATTTCTAACGCTTTATTTGCCAAACAGAACTCTGGCTTTGACATCCCCAGACATTCCCGTTTTCCATTCCTCTGCGATGATGCAACATTCACCAACATCACGTCGGGCTTTGGTTAGGCCGAGGGACCTGGCCTCCTTCCTCTTTGTCTCCTCCTTCGTCACTTCCCCTCACCATTCTGCTGCTATCTTTTCCTGACATGTCTCATTACACACACACACACACACACGCAGCCAGTTCATTGGACTGAAGCCATGCTTCTTTCACAGATAAGGAGGGGTAGAGAGCAAAGGTTTGACAAGGGACCGCAGGCTGCTGCTTGACAGACTGAGTGGTGAAATGCAGGCGGTGTAATTGCAATGAAGGGATAATTTGACAGGTGCTTGGTTATGATAGCTGGCAATTCTCTTATTCTCTCAAAGTCCTGACACTGACACACGTGTGTGCACACAGACACAGTAAGTGCCTACATGCATAAAGCATGAAGCAACCACTTAACAGCACTGTTCATGTCTGTCCTGTCATGTTTTCTCCCCTTTAAACTGTTACGATGTCCATACAATAGATGTGAGACATGAGATGTTGCATAAAAGACATGCTGTGCGTAATTTTAAAGTGGAAGCAGGAGGACTCGCAGTTTTACGATTTTGGTTGTGTTTGTTTTTACGTCAGTTTAAGAGACCGATTTTTTTTTTTTTTTGCCATCATTCTTTGCGAAATATCTCAAAGCTCAGATAGGATGGATAGAGTCTGTGGATCTGAAATTTCCCAATTATGTCACACATTCTCAGTCTGGGATTTGACTAGACCATTCTAACACATGAATCTGAGTTAGCCAGTGTAGCTCCGAACTTTGTTTTCCCAGTCTCAGGCCATTTTCAGCCTCCGAGATGCTTTTGTAAGACGATTTCTCACAGGTTTATGGAAAACATCTTATCATGTGTAAGCTAACATTATTGCTAACCAAATAAGCCCGTGTAGCATGATGCTAGCTGGTGCAAATGTCTTACATTTATTTTTCCTTTTCCTTCAACGCTACATTAAAATGTGGACACGAGTACTTGTGTAAATATTGTTCCTCGAGGTTTTCAGTTCTTTTTTTTTTTTTTTTTTTACCTCCTCTGATGGCAAAATTCATCACTGCCAGGTCTCCTCGAAGACATCCTTTGAACAACGTCTGCACATAATCGCTCAAGGACTCGAGGAGCGAGCACCGCGTGCCAGCCAAGCATTTCATCGACTTCCCTTTCTCTCTGTTTTCTGGAGGGAGAAAGAAAAATTGAAGCCGTCTCGTCCGGCTTTCTGTCTGCCCCCAGCTCAAGGGCGCGGGCGGAACAAAATAAAGCACAGCCAGCGTCCCCGTCGCCTCAAAGGACAAGGCCGCGAACGAGAGAGGGAAGTGGAAAAAAAATCTCACCTTTGCCTCGCCCGTCATTAGGCCGATCAAAAGTGCGGCAGCGTTTAGATGTTTTATCCCGCGCTCGGCTTTTACAAAGCAGAAGACGAGTTCCCAGCCCGGCCTGCTTTTATCAGAGCAGTCAGTGACATCTTTGGCTCATGAATTATAACTGCAGATCCAGTGATTATTCAGGCAATTTCCCAGGCTTGTCGTGGCTCTGTTAATAGTTATGCTTTATGTCTCAGTCGTCACAATCGTCTTCTGATCTTAATCAAACGCTGATCTTATCCCCTTGTTGAACATTCTCCCTCCACCCTCGGCGCTGCCGGGCTCTTTTACTCGCTTCATTTGTTCTCCCCGCGCGAGACAGAGACCCCTTTCACCGACTCAGACCCCACGCGCGTTCCACTCCGAGCTAAAGCATCGCCGTGTGAAACTTCTGCAGTGAGAATCGATAGGTACATCGCGTCACAAGGCATCGACGAATTTGGGGTCAATTACAGTTTTGCGTGGACTCAAGGGAGTCGGTCAGGATAGTTTCTTCATAAACAAAATAGGCTGGTTTTTTTTTTATATCTGATTTCATCACTTTTTTTGACAATCTCGAACACTTGGGTGTCACAAAAAAAAAGAAAAACGCACAGATTGAAGACATTTTTCGTCACATAAAGGCAAAATATTTTCAAAGTCTCTCACTGGAAAATTTCCAGAACTTTAATGATTGTGCAAATCTTCTAAACCAAAGATGTCGTTGATAACCCATAACAACAACTACATCAACCTGATGCTCGGACACAACCTGACCGCTCACACCCTCCGTACGTCGAACTGCGAAGAAGACGAAGAAGAAAACCTGGAAGTGAGGAAATGCTCGCCGAAGAACGAGGACCCAGCTTTAGTTTGTTCAGTGCTCTTACCTTCCTCCAGGTCTTGATGTTCCATGTGGGCCCTTTGGGGCCTTTCAGGGCCACCCCGTTGCCTGTGGAGCTGTGAGATCACGTATGTCACCGCAAGCTGTGACGGCGACCCGTACCTCAGGGACAAAGAGTACAAGAATAACCCCCTTTGGTAATCACACTGTGTTTTTATGTGTCACAGCTGGTTAACAGATCCCAATTTATCTTTGAGGCACAATTACCAAATTGTCTGTGTACACACTCAAAAAGCAGGTGATTACACAAACACCTTGCTCCTGCCGGTCTCTTGCAGCGTATTGTTGGCTAAGCTCCCCGCTTGCGTTGCTTCATTATTTTTGCAGTGGCTGTGAAAGGAAACAATGGGCCTCTACAAAGATGAGCGACTAATGTTAACGCTGGAACGCGGACGAGTCTTTGTGCTGTTTGCCGCGGTTTCGTTTTGATCTCTAAATTGCTGGTTTCTAAGAGCGCAGTTGTTTCCGGCCACAGTTGATGACGGGTTTGGCGTTTTGTTTTGACAGAACTCAAAAACATCAAGATTAGAAGTCTTTTCTCTCCCCCTCCCCCTCTTTCACACTCTTTCACACTCTCCTTGAACTCGTGTGAACGGTCGTACCTGCAGCGTTTACCCACAGTGCCTTTAGACACTCTTCTCTGGCACGAATGGCTCCCAAAACCAATTACGATGTTTGTTTGGGATTATTATCCCAGTTCTGCTCAAGGTTTCAACAATGTTGCTTTCCTGTGAGGAGTTTGGAGATTGTCCTCAGTCTGTAGTGTTTACATTCCTTCACTTTGCGTACCTGTACTTCTGGCAGTAAATCAAACTCTGTTCCTGACGTTCCTGGTTACCAAGCGTTACCGTTGTGCAGTTTCGAAAGCCTCGTCTTTACATTCATCCTGCCATTGTGGTCGAACCGCTCAGTCTTTGTCTTTAACCCGAGAATGTTCTGCTTCAAGAAGTGCTCGGTTTGAAGCTGCCGTTTCTTTCTCGGTCCGGTTTGTGAGAGTGTTGAACGCTGGTGAATACTGGATTCTTCTTAGCCAATTCAAACTAGTTTCTTTTCTATTTTTTTTTTTTTTTTTTTGGAGGTCAGATCATTTAAATTTAGACACGACTAGGTGTTTTGACATAGATAACGCTCCCGAACAAACATCAAAACGAGTTTGGCAGTGAAAGAAAACAAGCTAACATTTAGCTTAGGAAAAAGCCCAAAACGCATCTCTATTATGTGGATTAATCCTAAAAAGTCCGGTCAGAACCCAACCAATTTCAAACAGCTCTACCAATTCTGAAAAGGGGAGATAAACCACTAATATTAGATTAAAGTGACTTTAACCTAATATCAGCAGAGGGTATGTGTATATTTATCGTCATATGGTACAAACGAGCGACATAAAATTTTTAAAACCAATTGAAGCTAACAAAACAGTTGAAATGTATAATTTAATGCCCAATATGAATGCAACATTCATACATTCATGTAAACTTTTGACTGGTACTGTAAGTGTGTCATGTCTCTGACATCTCATGAATAATAACCCGATGGAATCAGTCTGCTGAATGTGTTGAAAGAATCTAGCAAATGGAGGATTTTGCACTCAATACATTAAATAATCCCTTTTAGCACTCCTGCTTTTAAGATGGTTCATTTGCATTTTTAATTGGTATCAATATGCTGCCAAGAGAAATATTGATTAAAATAAAAAAGAATATCAACAGATTTTCTCGTGTGACTTCAGTAGGCCTCAGCAGCAGACGTGCATGCAAATTTCCTGAAACGACCACCTGGTGCAGATGCTGTGAGGTTATGGGGGAATTTATTTCATTTTTATTCTTTGTCCATCCAATCTGAGAAGTCCGCGTACGGTTCAGTGCGCGGCGGGGGCCGGGTCGGCTTTCGAACCGTTATATCGACCACCGAGCCAGCGGACGCGGAACCTGTGAAGCGTGTGCTGGTTCACTCAGACGGACAGCGAGGTCAAAAGAAGCCCGGCTCCCTCACGGCGGCGGCGCGAAGCCTCCTCAACCCTCGGAGTAAACAGCTGGGGCGCCATGAAAAGGCCGGATGGAAGCAGATTTTCCAGCCAATTTCTCCTGGTGTGATCCAGGTGAGTGGAAAGCCACTGAAATGTGCAACTTTTTACATCAATTGAAACTGATTCTTGTAGGGTTGTGAGAACCAGGATTCGAACACAGAACTTTATAACAGCAGTAACACCAATGCCAGTCCCTCAGTGCAAATTGTGAATGTTATTGACAACTTCCTGTTTTTATTTTTATTTTTTGACCACATTGTTGGGCTCACTTGTAGTTTCTATCCAATCACCGTTTGTGTTGAGAAATGTTCTGTTTTGTAAGCAAGCAAAAAAATATATTAATACACTGATACAATAGGTTGGGGAGGGGAGTACTCCAATTGCACACTTTTTAAAAAACTGAGTATGTTATTTTTAGTAATTTTATAACAGTGTAATATTTTTTTCTTTTACCTTTATGTAAATATGGATTCTTCCACTTACCCTTAGCTTGCTCCTGTTCACTTGAATTTCCCATCAGTGGGACAATGAAGTATATTTCTATTCTATTACTTAATATTTAAGTCTTTCACATTTTTCCCACTTAAGCTTTCAACTTTCTGGGAAACTTAAAATTTGGCGAACAAATTTTCAAATTTGTCACAATCTTGTTCCTCATTAGTTTTTCCTGAACTATATATTTCAGGACAAAACTAGTTTCAAATGAGCAACTATCCCACACACTACAGTCATATTCAGTAATGTAAATTATGCATCCTGATGAGGCTTGTTTGCCAGATTAAACGTACATTTTGAAAATAATTAGTATATTACACATGCTTAAAAGCAAACACTTTTGTATTATAAATATCATTTTAAATGTCATGTTCTTTGTCGCTGTTAAGTGGAAAATTGTCATAATTAGCAGAAATAAAGGGTTGAAAACATCAATCTGAGTGCAATTAATCCATATAAAGTGAACTGACTTACTGACATAAATGGAGTTTTCAATAAAATTCTAATTTATTAAATATCGCTGTACATTTCAGTAAATCCAGTTGCTGTTTTTGTCCTTTCTAGGATGTTTACTTACACGTTTTGAAGTTCCTCCAGAAACGCGCCGAAAGGGAAATAATTCAATTCGTATCAAATTAGAATGATTACAAGCCAACGCTGCACTCCATCACACTTACCAAGTCGGACCGACGCACATTAGTGCACTTGATTTAACTTAAATCTTTTTACACTTGCTGTTTCTTAATTGCAGACTGCATCAAATGGAGGCTAAGTAAAATCCTCTCCTCTTTTTGCAGAACAAACACTCCAGAAACAGATAATCCTTCTGATCCTTTTAATCTTTCCAGATCTCTGGGAGTAATTTCTCTCTGTTATGAAAAATAGAAACCATAAACATCTTTTTTTTTTTCCCCCCCTCCTCCCTCAGGCTTTCTTGCAACTGTGTGATATCCTCTGATCCACAATTATTGCACAGTCCAGTGTGTTTCTCTATGAACTGTTTCCTTATTTCTATTACAGGTTGTTTATGTGCACGTAGTGAAACACGCAGTGAAACCACCAGTCACCCCTGTGGTCCTGTTCTGATGACGGCAGCTCCCTCCATAATGGGCCGCTTCGCAAGGTGGGCCACTAAATTAATGACTGTAAAACAACTCATCTCCAGTAATGCAAGCCGGCAACTTATTACAGCGAGGCGAGAAACGGGGGATGAAATGGAGCGGCGGTGCGTTCGCCACAGTCGTTTCGCCATTTTTTTTTTGCTCTCCTCCCGCTCCCGGCAGGACAATTTTTTTCGCTTTCCTGGAGAGGGAGGGGCGGGGGGAGAGAAAAAAACGAAAAAGAAAAACAAACCTTCTCGTGTCACTTGCAATCCGCTTCACTTGCAGGTTTACAAATTCTATTAGGATGATCTTCTGCATTGCTTGAAAATGCTGCAGAGGGATGAGAGGGGAGGGCTGCCTGTTGAGGGGGGGATAAGTGAACTCCACTTGCCTCCTCTTCAGAGGCTGGGCGATGGGCAGAGTAAGTGGGAAACAGAAAGACCCCCCACATATGCTTTCACACACAAACCCCCTTCGTCTCTCTCTCTCTCTCTCTCTCTCTCTCTCTCTATTGCTCAGTGAAGCACAATTTCTCCTGTGTTCAAGACAAATACAAATGTAGGCTCTCAACTGGATCAAAAGCAGGATTGACTGCAACGGTGTCATGAAACTGTATTCGCCTTTTGTACAGTTTACGTTTAAATAAATAAAAAAAAACAAACAGTTTTATTAGTTGAAGGGAAAAAGTTGTCCCAATCGACCCGATGACAAAGTAATTCCTCACTAAACCCATAAACCTGATTGCGGCAACCGTGACGACGACTCCCATCCATTACTTTTCCTGGCAGAGTTGCTGTAATTCTGGCTTTTTGGGCGCAATAGTCTGCAAAAGGTCAAATTCGAGTCGGAGTCTTCGATAGGCTTTTCAGGAATGTTGATTTTTTTTATTTCTTTCCGTCGCTTGGATTGTTGTCCCGCTGCATAACCGTTAATTGTTAAGTGAGGATTGTACGACTCCAGGTGTTTATTTAACTTGCTGGATAAGTCGATCGTGTGGTTTTTTTTTTGGTGAACTGGTTGTTGTCGGTCGTCCCACTTTGAATTTCAATTTTAGTTGATCTGACTTATCATTAAACAAGAGGGTCCCAGCATTAAACCTTGAGGTACTCCATATTTGACTTCTGTCTGCTCTGATGAGGTTATGTGTTGACACAAAGAAGTCCCTGTTCCTTAGGTAAGATTTTAACCAATTGACTGATGGACCAGAGAATTGAGGTTAAACTCTCCACTCAAGGTTGCTCAAAGGTTATTTCAAAAGCTACTTTCATATGAGCTCATTTTATTATGAGACGTAACGTGAGACTCATTGGGAGGCATATAAGTCTTATTTATCGGCTGTGACTAATTCTGCTAATGTCAGTCACCCAGCAAAACCCAGAGATCTTGTTGCCGGTGGTGATAGAGAAAAAGAATACATAAGGATTATTTACAGTCACGTTTAAACCAAAATGAAATTGGACTGGAGAAAAAAACATGAACCAGGTCCAAAGAGTATTTGACACACATCTGTTGTAGCTGCGCGAAAATCCAGCTTTAATTTCAAGCCGTCGTTATTTATGAATTCGACGGTGCCAAAATGCTGAATTCCCCGACCTCGCGGACCCTCCGGACCCTCCCAAGGCTCCCCATGACTTCATTATACTGGAATTGAGAACACATGTTCCTAAATGGCCTCAGTGATTTTAACATGAGCGGCACAGGCCTGATTCTTCCTCTTTCGCTCCACGGGGTTTGAACTAGCTGTTGGATCGCTCATGAATTAGTGAATGTTTCTGTGATTGAGCTGTGCTGCTTAGTTTGAAGCGCTCGAAGCGTTTGAGAAACAGTTTTGGTTTAATACTCCCTGTTATTGTCGGAAAGGAATCTGCAGATGGTGCTTTTGTTTCGCATTGATCAGGGTACCGTGTAAGGTTTGTTATTTTCTGTTTCAGTCTCCTTTCTCTGTCTCTCTGTGAGGCTATATTTGGAAACTCTTTCATCGGCGCAGATGTCAAATAGAAAATTGCTGTGCAGGAGTACAAGGATAAAAGAATACCACTGATATTCAGGGGGAGAGGGGGAGAAAAATGCATATAGTCGTCTTCTGAAACGATGGCAATAAAGGTCTATGATTACATTTCGGAGTTGAAATGTTCACCGAAAGGTCAGCCGTGCTATTTCAAATGGATGGACTTCCACAAAACGGCCTTAAGGACAACACATATTTGCTGGAAGTGAAAGCCATCATCAGGGTAACTATTCTAAATATACATATTAACTCAGAATATCCTTTCATATACTGTAAATATATATTAGAATTAGCTGCTTCTCTGTCGCCATGCTATCTAGCCTTAGCGTTCACAACAGGCTCGGCTGATGAGGAAAAGCCATATTATAGCAGAGAGGCACGTACAAGGGGATGATTGACAGCACTAAGACCCTCCTCCTGGCTCCGATTGGTTGTTTCTAGTTTCAGAAGCACTGGGAAAAGGCAGCTTCACAGATTAGCTGTATCATACTACACTGTCATGACATAGTGACAGTTTCAAACAAATATGTCAAAAAAAAAAATAAATATATATATATATATCTTTTTAATAAAAAGTTACATACTGTAGCTTGAAGGAGTGCCAAAGCAAAAAAAGAAATGTAGTAAATCTCTTTTCCCTCCCTCCTGCAGTGGTAAATGTAGGTCTCACTCTATCCAAATCCTAAACAGTCAACAGTGATTGATGGCGTAAGCCAGCAGAGGAACCACGAGCTAAGAGGAATTTGACAGTCCCCATACATTAAGAGCAGAGAGCTTTTTCAGTCCCTGCTGTCATCATTAGATGAACAAGCCTCACTCAAACTGATCTTCCAGCCCATAATAAATCACTCTTAATTTAACTTCTTGTTGTAGGAACAATACTGTCTCCGTGCTGCTGCTGCTGCTGCTTTTTACATCCGACGGCGTAGACACGCTGACATTATTCATAATTCAGGTCAGCTTTTGAACAGCAGTTCACGTGTCGCAATTTGGCGGCGAACGTGTCACGCGCTTGTCACGTATTACGGGCGCGTTAAGGGCATTAAGCACTTGTAGGGCCTTCAGGGACAAGTCATTAGTGATGAATATTAAACCTCCCACATGTGGCGCGTTGGAGACACTTACGTCCCCACCATACCTTTGATGAATAGCGTCATCTAATCGTATTTGCCACTGGAACATAACAGGGGAAGAACAAAGCTTCATCTCCTGTAACTCTGCACGGCGACAGAGGGGAACGTTCAAGCATTATTGTCCTGCACTCGAAGTGTAAGTAATAGGGGCTGTGATGGGGCTCGTAGACATAACAGCCCCTGCAGGAGGAGGATATTAGAATTCGAGATTACCCTGAAAAACCTTTGTTTCTACAAGCACCCAGCAATTCAACATGCATTTTGCCCGCAGTGCCATTACGTGCCACTTGAGTCTCCCTCCTGACAAGCAGAGATAATAAGGATGAAGAGACCCAAATAAGATAAAGGTAGAAGCTACAAACAAGCAGGTGAGAATGTTTTCATTTTGCAAATCAGATCCTCTTAATTACCACCATCTGTTGTCTGAAGAGTGGATGAAGTGTTGCGTTCTGAACTGGCAATTAAAGATAAATAAGCAGCGCAACAGAAGGAATCTTATTATTTTTCCTATGAGGGCAACACATGCAGATTAGGTGCGTTTGACACATTTCGGTTTATTTAAACCACATTCTCTCTTGTACTTTTTCATTTTTTCACTCATATGGTCTCTGTTAAATGGTAATAAAAGCTTTTAATTTACACATAGCTCCCGATTTAACAATAATAGTTCAAATGATGTAAAACAAAAAAAAAAATACTTCTTTAAAAATGTGCACGCAGACATTATCATGGGGAACGTCGGTGCTGCAGCAACATGTTTAGCATTGAGATGCTATTTGAATAGCTTCGCTGATTGGCTAACTCATTTTAGCACAACTTGCATACAACAATGGTCTTTTCCTGAGGTGAATCGCTTTTTAAAGCAAAAATTAACCGTCAATGTTGTTTATGATTGTCGCTTGTGCGTCAGATTTACTGGTGTACCGTAAACATGCGCGTACAAAGGTTCCGGCTGGAACAGTTGGATGTAAAAACATGTGATTGTTTGCCCAAAAATTTTATAAATATGTAAATAATTAATTAAAAGCTAATATAACGTTTGTGATATATATATATATATATATATATATATTATTATATATATATATTTATGTCAATTGACTTAAACCAAACATCTCGGCTTTCATATTCAGGTTTAAAATAAGCATTTTTTTTTAAACTACTCTCCAAATCAATTTATAAATTGATTGTTCTTCATTTAAACAATAATTGACCATTGCAATAAGTAGGCTACACGCTTCTTTGGTTTCATCCCGACATTTTTTCGCCAATCTTTTCACTCACGTTTGACACTCTTGTGTTGTTGACCGCAGTGCAAGCCTGCGTTAACACATTGCTGTTGCGTAAGCCTCTGCGGGAGAGAGGCTTTCGGGTCAAAATAGGTGACCTCTTAGATTAATCACATGCGTTCATCCATTGACATTGGCGTGGCGCACATTTTGGAGGACGTTAAAACATTTTCGGTGTGACAAAGCAAACGTCTCGAAGGCCTAAAGTGTTTTTCGCAGGACTGACTTCCATCTGTACAGACTTCAAATCCCCCGGATGGAGATAGTCGTGTGGCAGTTAGTGGAGCTGTGGAGGCAGACGAAGTTTAGGCGAAGGTGTAATTAAAGCTGATTATAGCGAGGCAGACGGGGAGGGAAGAGCAGCACATTTGTCTTCCCCACAAATGAGGTGAGTCTAGGGGGAGCTAAGAATTAGCTGCCTCTCTGTCGCCTGGTCCCCGCCACACCACTTTGTCACAAGGACACTCTTCCAGGAAGACCAGACAGGGTCAAGTGCATGTGTATCACTTGGCATTATTCTTTCGGATGGGCGGGCGGATGGGCTCACCGCTGCACCGAGCACAGCGGACTGAGGCAGTTTAAGCAAGCTCGGAGCCACACCACTTGGCCCCTGTTTCAAAATCTGGGTTGAGAATACACTGGATTCTCAGTGCACATGGGGGCTTTTTAATGAAACACCTGTTCATGAGAACAACGAAATAATTTAGTTCTCTATTACTAAGTATTCTTGCGTCCAGTCAAAGAGAATGAGCGCCTCTTGTGGTCTGCACCGTGTAAGCGCAATATTAGTAAAAATAGTTTCGCACACTGACAAAAGTGGCTGTCGACAACAGAGTTGTTGTGAGAATTGAAGCGCATGATATGATGATAAATCGTAGCGCTGTTTCAGTGTTTTTGAAGTAGTCTCTTGTTCAAGATTATACACGTTTAGAACGCTTGGACCCCAACAGGACAGATCTTCCCAAAATCAAGATCCTTTTAAAACACAGTTAGGGATTCGATAAAGAAGGAAGAATAAAGAAGAATGCATACAACTTGTGAAGAACCAATCGATTATCCGTCTAAACTATCGGATTTTCTTCACGTCAGTCAGTGGGAAGAGATTCATGCGAGAATCAAGAGTCATCGGAGCTTAAGTGAAAATGTTGCAACTCATAATTCTAGGATTTAAACATTTTTTTTCCCTATCGTTTTCGTCTGCTAGCGTAATTATGTTAAATTGAAGGTTGTTGCACTAACAAAGGTATCAAAATATTACAAAATAAAAAGACACCATCCAAAACCTGCTTAATTCTTGAGTTTTCTTTTATTTCTTTATAGGGCAAGTATAGAAAAAAAAAAAAAAAAAACATTTAGCTCTATCATATTAAGTAAACAGTTGCTGCTTATCATTGATAGTGATAAGCAGCAAAGTAACCTCTTTAAAGAAACCAGGGTAAAGAGGGAATATGGATTTGTTCCGAGCAAACGATGCATCCTATGGATTTTAAATAACCGCTCTCTTACATAATCATGTTTGTCTCTCTCGTTCTCTCAAGGGCAACATCAATACAACATCAACTGCAACATCAATACAACACAACTCACACACTATAAATCAGTCCAAGACCCTCTACTTTCCAACAGCTGTATTACCCGTCGGTTAAATATTCCCCGTCAGCAGAGAAAACCTTCCCTCTGAGGTAAATTCTTTTCTCTAAACGTCGAAAGGAGGCTGCGAAAGTATTTGCTGCTTATTGCGATACATTATTTACTGCCGCGTTTCCCCGAGATCAGACTTCCGTCGGCGTTTGTTGCGCGATGTGATGGAAGTTCGCTGGCCCCGGGTGTCCCTGCAGCAAGAAGCTCAGGGGTGCTTTCATCGCACAAATCACAAGCTGACAACTCAACTTGCAGTATTAATCCTACAGAGAAATTCCCCAGCCATACGCTGGCGACGTCAGGAAGATGCATCCGTCTGTCTTTTCCGAGAACACGTTGCCCGTTTCAAATCGGTTTTGACAGATTGAGATTTTTGTTTTGTTTTGTTTTGTTTTAAGGTCTAGAATGCATTAAAGGAGAGAAACTGGGCTGGAGATAGCCTTGAAATAGGGAACTGGACTGAATTACAAGAAATCTGTGTGTGATTTCCAGAGTTCGAGAAATTGCGAGAACTTTTGGGTTTGATGCATTCTGCTGGAACTAAAGTCTGCAACGCATTGCTGAAAATGCTAATAGACCCACGCTGCCACGAATAGGTGAGACAGAAAAAAAAATAAATAAAAAAATGACAGCTCTGTCCCGTCAATTTAGGTGTTTCATCTCCAGTCTGGTCTGTTGTGCAGGCGACACAAAGGTATCGATTCCTCCCCCCACGTTGCCTCCTCTTCTTCTGTCAGGATGAAAACATTCTTCGACATATTCCTGCTTCTCCCGTGATCTGTAATGGCGCCAGTTGTCTCATTCACATTCGAGATGACCGTTTCCACGACTTATGCAGAGTAAAAAATGAAATGGGGGTGGGGGGAGTACGCTCCCCTGTGGTGCTCCGCCTGGTTGGACACGTGACTCCTCACACTCCAAAACGTTTGTTCTGTTTGGTAGTGATTGATCCGGGCGATTGTTGAGGCCTCCTCCTGCGTACGCCGGAGTTTCTGACAAAGCAAATCAGATTGAATTGTGTTCAATGCGCTGGAGAAATAATAATAATAGTAAAAAAAACCCAACATATTCCCTACAGTGCTCCCTGCTTTGTCCAGACGACGGAGGGTTTGTTGAAGCGGGTGCATGATGTCATCTTCAACTCCTGCAAGGTGCCTGTTTGGTTACATTTGTAAAATAAAATCATCTCTAGGGGAGTTTAGTAGTCTTATTGTTAGGGTCCTGAGTTAATATGAGGTTTTCTTTTTCTGTATTCTTTAGTCTCTTTGTTTTTTTTTAATTAGATCAGACTTGATTTTGTTTTACTCCATTATCTCAGTCCTTTGTGATTCTAGATTATGTTTATTTCTTGTGTCTCGATATTCTATGTTACTTTAGTTTAATCATGTTTCCTAGGTCTAGTTGTTCTTAAGTGTTAGATTTATTTACTTGTGAAATAAATTGTCCTCCATGCCAGTTTTTCTCCCTCCCCTCATACCTGCAACTCATTTCTAATCAGCCATCTGCTCCTTGTTCAGTTATCTACCTCCCCAGAAAATACACAACCCATTCCCAGTTCCCACCAGTATACTCTGCTATTTGTCCTGTTTGTTCATTGTCGTCCCTGCTGGCTTTTTTCCTCATGGAGCGTTGGTTTTGTTCTGCTCTGGCTCCCTGTGTTCCCTGTGATTTTTGCAACTTTTTGTTGTTGTTGTTGTGTGCTGTGTTGTTTGTCTTCATTTTTAACAGACATCCTCCATCTACTAGCTGGCTTTCTGCATTCGGGTCCACTTTAAAGCATGACACTTATGGTTTGAGGGACAAAGGTGATGTGGAATCTGGTTGCTCTGCATTTGAAACGGTTTGAGCTTCTGCTTTTTGCACACTTCTGACACCTATTGGCTGGGTCAGACTTCATAAAAAGCTTACAGCGCCCCAAATTTAGGAAAACCCAAAGGTTTTTGATTTATTCATTTATTTTGAATACATACTTTCCAGCCAATTATATAAATTAAATTATATAAAAATTATATATATAATTATAAATTATATAAAATTCACAGATTGACATCAGGCGAGTTGTATTATTTTTGGACTTTTACGAACCTGAATAACACTAAAGAGCTTTGGCATTTTGCAATTAAAAATATGCATCCCATGGCCAAGTTATCCATTAAAAAAATAACAAATTCATAGAGCCTACATGCTGTTATTTGATGTGTGTATAGTTCTTTGTTCTAACAGCTTTAATAAATAGGGGGACAAATTTAAGATCTTTGGTTTTTTTTTTGGTTTTTTTTATTTAACCAGATGATCATTAGTCATTACTCCTCACTGGAAAAGAGGTCGATTCTGGTTTCTCACCAGTTGATTGGTGCATCTGTGAATTTCTCAATACTACAGTGATATTATGAGCAGGACATAATTGTTTCGGTGAAAATAAAACGTAGTCTTATATACACGAAATGCTCTATGCACGTCACTTAAAAAAAGTGAGAGAGAAAGAGAGAGAGAGAGAGAGAGAGAGAGAGAGAGAGAGAGAGAGGCTCACAAAGTAATTGCAAAAGAAACCCTACCATTCTGGAACAGCAAAAAAATAAATGACTCCCAAACCTTTTATTGTTCAATCCACAATTACTTCCACCTATTTGTCATTACAGATACAGACAGCAAAAAATACGGATTTCTCCGAAGCTATGCCGCCTCGTGTCCACGAGCCACTCATCAGAAAACTCTGACCGCGCCGCGCGTCGTCGGCGTCCTCCTCTCAATAACGACCCGACGTTGTGTCCAGAGGCAGCACTACTTGCGCCGAGGAGGAAGCGCTCAGCCTGTAAAGCGGCACTGCGGCATCGCCGGTATCACTGCGCCCCGGTCTCCCTTCTCCGGGATCCTCGAGCTCGGATCTGGGGAGAGGAGGAGGAGGAGGAGGAGGAGGTGGTGGTGGTGGAAGAGGGGTGGAGGTGGAGGAGGTGCCCTGTGGTTTTTTTTTTTTGTTTTGTTTTTTTTCCTTTGCGGGGATTTATTTCGCCAAGCTCCAAACCTTCTTGTGCGTTATCTATTTTTTCTCTCCCTCTCTCTCTCTCTCTCCCCCCCACTCGCACACCCCCCCCTCCCCCCCCCTCCCCTCTTCTGACCAGGAGGCCTTCAACTTGTCCGGACGGTTCCCTTCCTCACTCGCAAGGGTTTGCATTTCTTGGTTTTGCATGACGTGTCTTGGAGCTCTCTTAAAGAAAGAAAAGGGGGGGGGGGGGGGAGAGAGAGAGAGGTTGCTTTTGTTGGTGTTTTATAGGGAAAAAGAGGCAGGGAGGGGAGAGAGAGAGAGAGAGAGGGAGAGGGGGAGGGAGAGAGAGAGAGAGAGAGAGAGAGCGCGCGAGCCGGAGCAGGAGGCAGTGCCAGTCCGCTGCCGCTGCCGCGGGTTTGACTGTTTCCACAGCCAAGAGATCCGTACTGACAGCACAGGCGGACAAAACGGGACTGTGAGCGAGGACGAGGCGAAGAGTCTCCGCTGAGGAGGAAGAGCCAGGGAGAGTGCCGGAACACAGTTTGTTTCAAATAAGCAATAGCATGGGGAGCTTGGCGCGTGCGTGGTGTGCGTGTGTGTGTGTGTGTGTGTACGGTGTGCGCGCGAGTCACCGGATGAGTGTCGGCACGAGGATTCAGGGTTAAATGCATAGTTTAAGAAAAGACAAAAAAAAAAAAAAAAAACGAACGGTGACGTTACAGTGAAGGTGTTTTTTTTTTTTCTTTTCTGTTCTCCCTCCTCATTCCCCCGCCACCCCCTTCCCTCTCCTCTTCGGATTGGCATAACTGCATGAACTGTGTCCTGAAATGATCCCTGCATCTGTAAATGCTTGCACGGTGGCTTGCTAGATGTGCCTTTGTTTTGGATTTGTGTTTTTCTTTAATGTGAAAACTGCACGCTTTCCACTTTGCGGGGTGTAGCAGAGTGGGCATGTGTGTGTGTGCGTGTGTGTGTGTGCATTGCATGGGCTGCAGAATTCCAGATGAGCTCCATTGCATTGTCTCCTTGGACACACAGGCTGTCATGTAAAGTTGGGAATGACGGTTGACTGAGACAAATCAGTTGTCTGGTGATGCAGAAATGACGTGTCTCCTCTTTGTTCCGACCTATTGCCTTGAGGAAGCTCTCCAGAAAAAGCTTTAAGTTTGCGGGGTTAAGTTATCCTGTGCTCCTTTATGTCTGAGTGATGCAATGGGTCAAAATAGTTATTTTTGGATGCGTTAAGTGGCTGGTGGTTTGTTGTAGGACAATGTTTTCTGGGGGTTTGTTATCACCCTCTTGGCTAAATTCCTTTAAACGGATGCAAAATAGGCCCTGCAAGCTGTTGAATGTTGCAGAGTAATCTTATAAAGCATCCAAATGCCTTCAGTGTCAGACAGTGGAGGTATGAGTGGTGTGGTTCAGTGCAGAATGACATCACTAAAGAGTCATGGCATTTGTCCGGATTTCCTTTCTCTTTGATGGTTGTCATTTTTTTTTTGGTTCTTGGTAAGATGACAGATGTTCACTCGGTGTGTGCTATCTTATGATTTGTTATGGTTTTTGATCAACACCAATGCAGATGTGATTTCAAACTGCTGATAAGCTAATGTTTTGGATGGAGGTGCACCGATCACCGATCTTTTAAAAATACCCGACTGCCCGATTCCGGTTTTGGGTCGATACGATTTTCCTGCCTGAAAAGTGGCTAAATTGCTAATTCGGCAACAGCGGGGTGACTGTTGTTTCAGTAGCAGATGAGGTTGGTGGATATTACTGGTTTCTCATGCAAGTCTCATCCGATCTGATGGCGGATCACCTAAAATTGAGAGAATGTGGGCTAATTTATTGCCGAGGGCCTGAAATTCTTGAGGTTTACATTTGATACCAAAAAGCTTACATCTTTATTTTTAGAAATTTCTTTGGAAGTTTCAAAGCCTTCATGGCACGATACAGAACAATGATCCAAATAATGAATCACGCACGAAATTTAACTTATTTAGTATACTTGTTGCTACGTTGGCTAATTAATCAACCTGCCCCATCAGGTTGTGAGTCTGCACTCAGGCTTTTTAACAGACATGCGGCTTGCAGCTTTCCAATAGCAATTTTTAGTAGCTTTTTTCTACTTAGAGTGACTGCTGCTGCTTGTTACATTTTTTCACATCTTCCAGAACCAAATTAATCTTTCGGCCACCAAACGTGTGGCCATCTCACATAGCAACAGGTTGGGGAGGGAGCAGTGCTCGGTTTTTGTGTGGCCCACAGAGCAGGAGAGAGTTCACAGTCGCATAATGCTTTATTTAGGGTTCTTAAAAGTAAATCCCAAACGGAAACTAAAAGTTCTAGTGACTCACTACTACATGTCTGTATTGACAGGAAAATGCTGGAAGTTATTCACACACAGTTACCATATTTATGGCTTCCATTTCAGAAATAAACAAATCTCGAATGCCAAACTTATGTAGCATCTTTCTAGTCCTACTGACCTCACAAAACGCTTATGTTCTAAGATGCTCATCCACCAAGGCAATCTTTCAAACCTTCATAGCCACCAAATTGTTGCCCCACCACATGTGCATGTGGCGGGCAAAGCTAGAATCAAACCCCCAACCTTCTGACTAGCATACAGTTTCTCTCCTGACTCCACCGAGTACTGCTCCACGCTTCCTTTTGTTCTGCCGGCTTGGTCTTTGAAAGCTTGTGTGTGTGTGTGTGTGTGTGTGCAGGATATCGATGGGCTGATTAGTGATTTATGAATGACCAGAGGCAGCTTCCATCTCATCTTTGTGTGCAGAAAAGCGGAGTGTTCTGTGAAAGAGGCAGCAGTTTAGCATCCGGTTTGGTAAAGGTTGCGGACAGTTGCGATCTCTATTCCGAGCTCAAAAGACCCGGTTGTGTGAGAACCCAGAGTTTACTCGCCAGATGTGATTCTAGCCGTCCTCATAAAACATTCATACTGCGTTGTGCACAGTAGCATGCAGCACCCTCTGCAACAGTGGCTTAACTAAATGACCTTTGCAGAGTGAACATGTGCAAATGCATGCTCTCTGTCTCACTTTTTCTGTCTTGATTCTTGCAGGTGTGAGGTCGCCGTCCCGAGGCCAGAGGTGTCAGTCGGGGGAAGAAAAATGTGGCAGCACCTGTTCACCTTACTCTGGAGGGATAAGTTCACTGAACAGACATTTGCTTTAACTTGAAGAGGCCCTACTTTGATGGAATTGGGAGCTTGGTGATTGCATGATGGATTTGATGGACTGCCTTTGGGATTCTTCAAGTGGAACCCAGCTTGATTGAGTGACTTGATGCAGTTTGGAATTTCTCAAAAGTCTTTATCTCTTGGATATTACCCATTTGTGTTGGATCTAACCGACTGACAACACCTGCTGGGATATTGTGGGAGTTCTCCTCCAGAGGCTTTTCACTCAAGGGTTTGAGACTTGCGAGGGCGGTGGGTTTTCACTTGGATGTTCGCCATGAAGGACGTGGACGGACCTCGGTCTAGCAGCCAGCGGAAAAAGAGGAAGTCGAGGTCGGAGAGGAACCGGGAGAAGCGATCGAACGGGATAAGGAGCAACAACCACGTCAAAGGCTCGGCGTTTCGCCTCTCCTCCGACTCCGAGCGGGAGCCCTCCTCGTCCCGGCCTCGGCCTCCGCGGAGGAAGCGAAAGGAGTCTACTTCGGCCGAGGAGGACATCATCGATGGCTTCTCCATCACAGGCTTCGTCACCCTTGAGGCTCTAGAGGTGAATCGCTGACTTTTTAAAATTTGTTTTTGTCTTTGCCTTTAAATTGAACCCAAGACCCTTTAATTTCCAAGATGAGGTTTGCCTGTGTTCTTGGAAGACCCATCGCGTTGCCTTCTCTCTGCATATTTGGCTGCTCTGCGATCTGGTGTTGAGCAGATGTTGCTTTAAATGCACTGCTGTAGCCAGAGATTACCATCTGTGTCACAAAAAAAGGGGCCGCTATTGTTGCTGAATGTACTGCTCTGGGTATGCTTTCACAACTTCTCCAGCAGATAAGGAGCTTGTGCAGCTATGGCAGCAGTGAGTCTTTGTGCACTTTTAAGAGAAAAAAGCAATTTGATCCGCACTACGACAATTTATTCTGAGAGGGAGTGATTTATTGTATGCTGGCTATCCATTTTCCTCGATATCCAAACGCAGCCAAGGCTGTGTTCCAGAGGTCTGAATTATGACTTGTAAAGCACAACTGTTACATTTTTCTGTTATAAATATGTGATGGCCAAGGGAGCAATGTTTTATTAAGACGCCGGGACTCCAAAAGCTACTCGAGCATCTCGAGTGTTTCCTTGGGTGTGGAATCTGAAAATTGTGCAAGATATTTTCAAATACATTGCTTGTTTTGGTGATAAACTATGATGCCATCAATATGTGTCAGACTTGTTAATCTGCTCACTGCACAAGTAAATTACATCTGGGGCCAGTAGAGGAAGGATAGTATTTTTAGCCCTCTATGTGTGTCAGTTTTTGCTGTGATAGAACCAATAAGACTTTTCTTGGACTTTACGGTGTTTTTAAAAATGATGACTGATTCTGATTTTTTTAATAAAAAAAAATCTAATATCCTAATTCAACTATTTAGCTATTTCTAGATTAATTATGCAAATTTTATGGGGACATGTTTGCTAGAAGACACATGGGGTGCGTTCACACCGGCCCTGTTTAGTCCGCTTTAATCATACCCTGGTTTGTTTGTGGAGGTGTGAATGTGTAATCAAACTCTGATATAGACCAAAACAATTATCTCAGGTCTGCCTGCAAAACGTCAGGTCCTGATTCCGTTGACGTGAACTCTGGTGTGGTTTGAATGCGTACGTCAATACCAAGAGGACCGGAGATCACTTCAAAAGCAGGAAGTGGACCATTGCGCAGGGCATTCTGGGTAAATACAACCAAAACAAATGCGCATCTCTTGGGCTAGCGCTCACTCGGTAACATGTTCAGTGATGCTGAAACTAAACAGACATAAAGGTGAGATGGCTGGTGAACCTGTTCATGCCTGTAGTTACGCTCCATGTTTTGTTAAAGGGAAATCTGGTTGCAGAAAGAAGCCGATTGAACCGCACCGATGTGCGTCTCTGATCATGTGTCGGAGGCTGAGAGCTCTCATTAGGCTGTATTAAATTCAGAGTAACATAATGTGTAACTGGCTGTTGTCCCAGAAACCTTGACATCTTGCCCTAATCTTACGCTTGAAGGGGCACCAGGTGGTCGTACCACGTCTAGTGATTTGTTCTTCGGTTGAAAAGGTTTCTTTAGTTTATTTTTAGACACTGTCTGAGTTTTTTACGGTCTCACCATTCTAAGTGGTATATTACGGTTATGCCTCAGGTTTTTTTAAAAATACATACTTAGCACTATATAGCTTTTGTTGCTTGTGTTGCATAAGCAGACAGACAATCAGCACTTGTGACTACAACATGAGGTAGTCACCCTGGTTGTCTGTTATTGTCATACTCACGACCTGCTTCAGCTTGAATCTCTCTCTGCTGCAGAAAATGGAGCAGAGAGGAACAGCAACGGTGTCACCGTGACCCAGCTCAGAGGTCCATAATAAACCTGGAGATACAGCATGTACAAGAGACTTTAAAAACACATTCAATCAAGTAAAGGTTAAAACGAACGTTTCTAACATGAAGTGTAAAATTAGTGCTCTGTGGTGTAATCGAGTGGCGTGATGTGCAAGTGTGCATCTGCAAAATAGAGAGGGATCTGGCCAGGAGTGACCGAGGAAGAACTAGTTAAAGCCACAATTGTTGGGAAAGGGCTTTAGAGAGGTCTGCTTCTGAAAAAAGAAGCTCACATCCTGAACAAACGTCACATCAGATGATTTGACTAGACCAATGTCTCATTAGACTGCTAATGAGAAAAAAATAACTGCTTTCCCCTCCAAGAACTATGCTTAAATTTGAGTAGAGAGTAACATGATGAAATTTATCATGATAAATTTCTCATCATGACAAGAATTTTAACGCCATGATCCTGTGAGCAATTTAGTGATACAAATCACACTTATTTACGTGAAAATAACTAATGGTGTTTAATCGTCACTTTCGTCGTCATCATCATAGCACCACAAAATATCAGGATGAAATTTACCCCCTATAGAGAGAAGAAAATAAAACTTCTTGTGGATAATGTCTTCAGCTGGAAACAGCCTCTTCTAATTCCCACTGTGCTCATTTATTCTGAGTTTATCACTTCATTCATTGCTTAAAGATGAGTAATAATAAATGAGCTATGGATTATTTCAAAAGCCCCACACTGGGGGAAAACAATCTTTCCCTCAGAAATACCTTACGATTGATTCACAGCCATCCAAACAACCGGCTTGTTGATCGTAACGCTCAAGGATCAGTGAAACTGCATTTTTTTTTAAGATCGCAAGAATTTCATTGGTGGAAAAAGAGATTTATTTTAGCTCATAACATAAAGTAATGATGAAGGCCATTTAGATAAAAGGTTTGCAGAAGGAACTAAAATGTTGAAGAAAAGTCCGAATCGAGTTTTCATATACAAAATAAAAAATAAAAAAAAAGTGGACTAAGGGTTAATGGACAATTTAATCTTTCAACTGAGATCAAAAACAGGGTACAGTGACGGGTGTCTTTTTGCAATTCTTTCGCAGAAACATTTTCATCAAGAAAACACCTTAGCAGCAGCTTATTTGAGAATTTCGTAGCTCCCTGGTGTTTGTGTTTTCAACTGAGAGAGATTTCCACTCCTCTGTATTAATGCATATTGAGCTACGTTTGCCCATTAGAACTGGCAGTTATAAGTGTTTTTAGAGACGAGCTCAAATATTTGGAGTTTAGCTATCGACTCCAAACTGTTTGAATTACATTTACTTTGTAAAACGCAGAATTCTGATTGAATTTGAAGCGAAAGAAAAGAAAAGAAAGATTTCATATCTGAATACTGGCTACTCTGACAAGAAATCAATGAAATGGATCATTAAAAATTGTGTCTGAAAGAGGAGAGATGTTATTTTTATAAGGCTGTGAAAATCCTCCACTTGTATTTTTCTGCTCTTGACATTTTTATTTTCTTTCCTCTGACAAGCTGCCAGGATTTGGTGTATTCTATTTACCTTCCAGCTTCGATCTAATGTCTGCTGCCCCAAGCAATTATTAGTTCTGAAATCCAGTTTCACACCAATCTGTCTCACGGACGCACACAGACGGCGGGATTATGAGGGATTCCCCCTGAAATAAGGTGGAGATTACCGGGGGTTACCGGGTGTGAGCGTGGGGAAGATTTCCATGACTCAAGACGTGAAATTAATTGATAACTTGCTGTACCTGATTGGCTCTTCACACTGAGAGATAGAAGTTTATCTCCATCAATTATGGAGAGACCAAGTGATCGATTTTCCGTTGATTTTCTGTGACTGGGGATGATCAGGGGTGTGACGACATAAAACTTACAAGACGAGACGAAAAGCCGTATGGCGTTCGCGAAAACAAGACGGAACAAGATGGTAATAGTTCTTGTAGAGAAAAATTAAAAGATCAAATTTATGTCGCTAAAAAGTCTTTGCATTTTTCTAGATTTCGCCACAATTTCAACAACCTGATGATATCTTTGTATTTCTGGTTTCTTGAAACTCTTCAGGCGACAGGACAGTTCATGAACGCCGTGACTGTGATGTTTTATCGTCTGAACAACAAATAATTTAAGAGTAGTTGGTGTCGCTTCTTTACAATTTCACCAGGAAAATTGTAACCTCGTGCTTTCTCGCAAACTAATACTCGCGAGAGAGCGGTCGCCTCCATGAGAAATATCGCGTTGTCTCTTGCATGTCGAGCTCTTGCTACAATCTGCATCTGCAAATGTTGAAAAATTGGATTTTGTTTTTCTGCTTTTCGTTAAATGCATCAAAACGAAGCAGTTCTGACATTGTGGGTGTACGATGATGCATTCTTGAGTTTAGCTAAAACATAAAGGTCAGTGACAAGGGTTTTGATGGATTGATGGAGATGAATCTGTTATCCCTGGATGTTCTGCTAGATTATATACGAAGACCTTGACCAAAGTAGATAGCAATTTTTTTTTTTTTTGTCTGGTATCAATCTAAGTCAGAATCCGCATGTCAGACCTGAAAGTTGACCGGATATCGGTGTCGAGTAAATAAAGAGCGTTGCTCTCACACAGCTCTGTACGGACGATTGGTTTCCATTTAATAATGTGACATTTTCTGCTCTGTGCTGTTCATGGGACGACTCTGTCGGCACGCCAGCTTTTTTTCGAAACAATTGATTTGTCTGGCTCGGCCCCAGAAGTGGAGGTTCTAAAGACAGGCAGTGAGAAACACGCCGATTAATAAGGCACAGCAAGAAACAAGCTCATGGTAAATCAAACGCATCGATGGAAGACAAGAGAACTGGACAAGGCAGAGACAGACACTTTGTTAAGCTTTGTTTCACAAATCAAAGCAGGTTGGACAAGAACTTGCTCATCGAGCCGGTTTTATAGGACAGTTGTTGTTGTTGGACCGTGCCACCTTGACAGATATTTGTGTTCGCTTAATAGAGCCGCTCTTTCAGCCTTTTTTTTAAAAAAATTTTCACCTTCCAGAGATTTGTGTGTTCAGTAAAAGACGGATAATTTGTTTGGGCATGTTCTGTTTTTTAATTCCAGTAACTGGTTTGCTATAAATTTTATATGACCTCAAAGAAATAAACGTATTGCTGTGCTTTCCCGGCTGTAAAGACGTCATAACGCCTTGATGAAGCAGATCGACGCGTCCCGGTGCTGTTCCCTCTCGGTGTGCAGGAGTTTAACAGGCTCAGGATGTCTTTTATTGGGAAATGAGCTGACTCGGGGGTTCTTTATAAACTCTGTACATTCAGCGTTCTGTTTGTGCATCGGATCCCTTTGGCTGATAGTGTACCACGGTGTTACTCAGCTGATTGGGAACTTTGTTGGCTCAAATGCGGGGGCGGGGGGATATATGTATTCCACATGACGGAGCTTTGCCCTATATAAGCAGATGAAACACAAGACAAAGAAATGTCTTGTCTTGTCTGTTCCTTTATGGGACACCCATAAAACAACAGCTTTGTGGCTCTGCTTAAATAAATTGACTTTAAGTGGAACAGACGCAAACAAACACGAAGTTTTAAAAGGGGAAATTATTTCAAGCGCCACTTTGTTGCCTAATTAGCTTGGTCTGGTTTTGTAATTAGTGAACATGTTGTCCCATTTTCTCAGCACCGCTTGCTCATCAGGCGTTTTATGTGACCTTGTGTAGTTTTTAATATACCAGTAGCTAAAAAAAAAAAAAACGTTCCTTACATGTTCCCCTTCATTCAAATGCGTATCCTAGTCTTTACATTTAAGTGAGAGACTTGGTAATAAAGCTGCTTCTAGAAAGAAAAGGAAGCCCTGATTCTCTTTAAAATGGGATCTTAACTCTGGCGTTGCGCAAAATAAATTCGTTACGTCCTCAGTGCCAGATCCCAGTTCCCATGTTTTTATCACAAAATGGAATCAGAACATTGAATTTACTGGTCATGTGTGGTCACGAGCTGCGTTTCCATCGCAAATGTGCGTGAAAGTTTGTCAAAACACAAATTTGCAATTGCTGTGTTGTCATTGAATAAACGCAATTACAAAACGCGTGGCGTGCCATCGTCCTCCGCCTACTTCCTGCGGGAGGAAGTAGGAGGATAAACTATTCTTTTACATCTCTTTTTCGAGGTTTGAAACGCCGGCCTGTCAGCGTAGGCTTCTGTTGCCTTTGATTACTCATGAAAGACACTTGAAATTCCTTTTTTGGATCAAAAACAGCCCATCGAAGAAATATGGTACAACTGGACTGCAGCTCTATCAGGTACAGGGATTGGTTTGCGCCAGTGGCAACAGTTGGTTGTTGATCATGAGACTCCTGTGATGTGAAAAATTGTTTCTATTTCAGAAATAAACAAATCTCGAATGGCGAAACTGTAATGTTCTAAAATAGTCCTCTCTACTTTATTTTTGATGCTGCTTTTAAAGCTTTTGGTGGTGCAAAATAATAGTTCTACGCTGTGCAACAGTCCTGTGCAACAGAAATGTTGCACAGGACCGTTTTTGATCGGTACCCATAAGTAGTGACATTTTAAATACTTATGCATGTGCCATTACACCCCTTCTGTACGGATTTGGATATTTTAACCTCAGTTAAGAGATTCATTCTTCTGGTTTGAATGCCAATAGCAGTCATTGAGTCCAGGGCATTTTATTTCATATTTAATCTGAGTTTCTTTTGGCAGGTTCTTGCACACTAAATATTTGAATATGAATATTCGTCAAGGCTGAATGTGAAGTGGTATTCCCATGGCTGGTGTCGAACTCAGCTTTTTCTTGTTTAATTTCTCCCATTGTTAAACATTTTGAGAAGTATTTTTTCTTCGTTTTTTTTACCTCGTTGCTTAACTTCGCATCCCGTAGCGATACAGTTTCTCCGCCATGATCCTTGTAGACCGGCAAGCTTTCTGGACATTAGATAAGTGGCCCAGCCATTTTCCAAAAGCTGTCAAAATGCATTTTTTCATGTTTTTTTTTTAATTTAGCTAGAAAGTTGGCGATATACATTAATCACTGTTGTATAGGTTTGCAGAACTTCTTCACGTTGAATATGCATCCCTAAAGGAGCAATGAAATTAAAGCTGCTTTTTTCCATGTGGTTCTTCATTGAGATGCACTGATCAGACATTTCAGCTTCTGGGTTTAAATCCCAGTTTGGGGTCTTTATGCATGGAGTTTTCTGTCTTTCATCCAACAACCATCTGAAAACAAAATCTGTGCCATATGATGAGTTCTTTTGACTTCCTTACACAGCTTCAAAATTGGATACATTTTGCTGCTCTGTGTGAGACTATTTATTCCTTTATTATAACTATATAGGAGCCATAAGGAACCTTTCTGTGATGGATCATTAACGTTTTGGTAATAATTCATATAAGAACCAGAGGCAACATTGCACACAGTGTGGGTTGTAGTGAGAGGGAGAGGAATTGGTGATAAACAGCAACACTGTGTCGCTCACAGTCTTGCTGTCAGCAGAACCTGGCAGTTCTAATGCACGGCGCGGCTGCTGATTGGAAACGTGTCGGACTTGTAGCTTCCGACCATCCAGTCACAGATCAGGGCCGGTAAAGCATTAAAAGAGTCTGCTTCTGACCACCATATGGCGTAACCACAGACGACTATGGGAGCCTGGAGGAGAACTGGAGCTTGTCAGTATCTCCCAAACCTGCTCCCCCTGATCAACCCCACAGCTGGAAGGAATGTAGCTGCAGTCCAAGTTGTGTTCAGTGTTTGGAAGTATTAATTCTTCCTTAACTACTTGAAAGTTAAATAATGTGTTCTAAACACGCCTTTGTGCACCAGTGGATGTCTTGTATTGCTGATAAAAGGGGTGCCTAATTTGAACGTCACTCTTTTATAGAAGTAGGAATGAGAGAATTTTTGACTGCTTGAACGTGTGTAGAGCCTTAAAGTAATAGAAGTGTGGAATAACCTGTGCGTGCGCTTGCTGAAGGATTTTGTGATTATTTATATGGAAGTCGTTCTTGTTTGACGTGATAGGCCGATTTGGATTGACAAGGCAGGACCTGCTCGTTTATATGGTGGGGTAATGGACGGGTTGCCATTTTGGAAGCTGCTGCTTTGTGTAAAGACTTGAGGAAAATAAACGTAAAGCAGTCGGGTCAGTCAAGTTAAAGTGACCTCTCATCTTTTAAACAAGACACCTCCATCCATCCATCCATCCATCCATCCATCCATCCATCGATTATCCAACACTTTGGTTCTTTGTGGAGTCACGATGGGTGCTGGTGCCTGTCTCCAGTGGTTATGTAACAACTAGTCAGGTCTAATTCTGTCATTTACCAGAGCTCCTTCCTCTCTCCCCATTGCGGTGACATTTCATGCTAGGGCTGTATAATTATATCGATTCTACGATATTTATCGATTTTTCATCCGCGAGTATCGATACGCTAAGCCATAGGGGTCCATAGACTTGCACCGTCTTTTTAACATGTCTGGTTGGAGAAGTGGCAAGACTCCGCCTCCCCCAGGCTCTCTTTCAACTTGTGCTTAAAGTGCACATTATAAATTACACACCAGTTTTTAAAATGTGTAAATAGGCCAAATAAAACGAAGTTATGCTAAAATATATAAACCATATATTTCCGAATGTTGGAGAAATGTCAAAAACCGGCTTTTCCGGTTATGTGAAAGGGAATGACTTTCCAAACATAAAAAACTAAATGCAACATTAGATTCCTTTGTTATCGCAAATCTCAAATATTCAATAAATAATGATGGGCAGTGTTTTGTTGCTAAGAAACGAAGTAAAGTTGCGCAAGTAGCTACGGCGTAGCAGCAAAAGCAGAGAGCAGTTTTATACTCCAAAACGCAGCCACAGTATGTCCAAAAGAAAAACATGAGCGCCATCATTTGCATGGAGAGTTGAGAGTCTAGAGGCTGATGATCTGCCCACTCAGCTCCTGTATCACTGTTGAAACTTTGAGTTTTATTTTAAATCCACATGAATTAAATGACAGAAACTAATTTTCTCACTGCATCTTTGATTCATTTTGTCCAGCTGCAGACTGTCAGACTCTGTCCAATCAGAGTCAGGTATTGTGTAGTCGGTGCTTTTAATCAGTTTTCAGTAAATTAAATCCAAGTCTATGCAACACAAAATGTCACTAAAATCTCTCTGTCCTTCTATAATCTTTCAGAAAATTGTAAAAGTGCATCGAATCCTATCAAATTGTATCGTTTGCCAGATATTGTGATACATATCGCATCATGTTCAGAATATTGTATATCGCATCGTGAGATTGTTGTATCGCTACACCCCTATTTCATACCCCAAAACCAACAAAGCCTCTGGGTCTACTCTGTTAAGGTCGAGGTGGTGGATCCACAAAGGAACAATTAATATAAGTTATTTTAAGCTGAATTTGATTTAAGTATTGTTGATATGAACAATCCAGTGTGATTTCCTTTGCTTTAGAGCTCGAGCATGCTCTGTTTTTTGAGGCTGGAGTCTGTCGGTTGTGTGTTTCATTAAGTGTGTTTTGTAAATGGGAGGTTTGCACAGCGAATCAAAAGGTGCTCTTATGTAAATGCCAGCAGGATCTTTGTTGATTTAGCACTTCTCATGGTGTGTGTTATGCGAAGGACACACACACACACACACACGCACGCACACATTTTCCCTTGCTTGAATTATCACACTCTCTCCAGCAAAGCCGGGTCTTACGATGGATTTGGTTTTACCAGTTAATAGCAAGGTATCAGGCGTGGAGTGGAGGCAGTGTGAGGAAGCAGCCCACAGGCTATCCGTATGGGTCTTATCACTCAGCAAGCAGACCCAATGATAAGCTATTATGTTTTTCCACAATAGTCTGCTCTGTTTTCTCCTGTTTGTCTAGTTACCCTGCAGCACATGCTTGAACAACCCAAGGCTCCCAATTAAATAGACTGACTGTGTTAGTGATGTTTCAGACTCTGCTGGTACATTTTGAAGCTTGCTAGTCGTTGAGTACTTGGGAGTGTTTCTCTGTATGGCTGTCCTCTGGTATGTTTTTTTCCCACACAACAAAATAAATCGTTTGTCGTTTTTACGGTTAAGGCTAGAATCTTAACAATCAAGGTGATCGTCAGCAACAAGAGAAAATAAAAAACGTGATTTATTCTTTTCTCTCTCTCTCTGTCTCTCCTCTTCTGCATTCGCTTAGACATGCAACGTTACCAAACGACTTCATTCCGAGAGGAAATGACTCCTGCTGCTCTAGGAGGCACACGGGTTAATATATATTTTTTTAAAAAAAGTGTTGCTAAAACCCACAGTGGCGAGGTTAGAATAGAGTATTTAATTCAAAGTAATTTGTTTTCTGCTGTAAATCTCTGACCAAAGATGCAACGATCAGCTCTCTGCATGGCAGTTTTCTGCTGTACTGAGATGTTTGCAGGTTTACAGTCGACATGCAAAGCAGAAATACGACAAATACTTTGACTAGAGCTCATAACTGATAGCTCTGAGTGTTATTGTGAACTTAGTCAACATTTCTGATCCTTCACAACAACCAGCTGACTCGGATTAAATCTGTTTTAATACCGATGTAAGAAATGCAAGATTATATTTGATCACTTTCTCCGTTGAAAGAAAGAATAATTATTTAGGGAATTAATCACTTAAGGCATATCCAGCCAGAGATTATGTGGCTCATATTGCAGTGTTTGAGTTTGTGAACCTCTAATCCATCGGTACCGACTGCAGCCAATTTCAGTTTCCATTTAGAAATAATAATGTTCTAAATAGATTGTTTTAAGCTTTCTGGGTTCCTTAAAAAAATGTGATAGTCTTATTTTTAATGTTTTAAATCAGATGAAACTGTATTCTAAGCACCATGTGTTCATCTAAATATTTATTTCATATCTATGGAAGGACGGATGAGAGACGGATGAGAGACGTTCATATTACTCAGCTCTGCAGAGGAAGTGGATTCCATTATTAATGCAAAAATAAAGATTAAAGGATTACCCAATTCATATTCAACACATTATGTAGAGTTTATTTCATGCAATTAGTAGAGCTTTAAGTATACTGATAGCTAAAATGAGTGAAACGGTACCGAATTGGTGGAATCTGAAAAGGAAATCACCTTTTCCTGTATCTGCTAGTCCAGGCGCTTCTTCAAAAGTTACCGCTTGAACAATCTACCAACCATTCAGTTGTGCTAATGTCCTACTTTGAGCGTTTTTTTGCTTCTGTAACAACTTCCACACCAAAGTGTGTTATTGTTTGCTTTGTTCACAGACCAGGCAAATAAGATTACTTTTGGAGTTTGACCAGCTGATCATCAGTCAGAGCCTATCAAACGTACTAAACTCCAATGATTAGCCAAATATTTTCCTCTATTTCATTGATACACCATTTAACACACACACACACACACACAATGCAGTGTGTCTACACCACAGTGCTTGCAGTCACTAATCACATTTCCTTTGTCTTTTAGACAGAGTAGTCTACCATGGATGCACAGCTTTCAGGCCTTCACTGCTGGATAAATGGGCCTGTAAATGCAGCTCTGAGAAAAGAGAGCTTTCTGTTGATATTGCTGGCTCCTGCAGCTGTTTGTCAACTGCTCTTCAGTGTCTGCAGGGCTATCATCATCGCGATTCCCCCTCAGGGACTCGAGCTTCAGCCCGGCCCTCGAGTCTGTGTATTTTTTAAGATGGTCGATCCCCATCTCTTTTCCTCCTCCGAGTGGCCTTTCCCCCAGTAGGACTCCTGTGAAATGAAGTATTGATTGCCCCTGTGCAGACAGAGCATAATACATAATGATATTGCCCTGCTTCCCACCTTTCTCTTTTAAAGGTTAGAGAAACCATCATGGCCAATTTAGCTGGCATTACCCTTACAAAAAAAAAAAAAAATCCCAGGAAATTCACGTGGTCACTTGTGGTTCCCATGTTCCACATGTGTTGCCCCATTCATTCCTCATCTGAGCTCCACTGGACCACTGGGCCTCATGTGACTTTCACATGTGATCATGTGATCATTTGTAAGGGAGACACTCAGATTGGCTCAGTAAAAACAGTTTTCCTCAAATATATATATTTATGTCTGTATTCTTTGCTCTGGTAGTAAAGTTTTAAGATGGTCACAGGACACTGATATCTGTACGAGATCTGGATTTTGAACCAGCCTTTCCATTTCTTAGTTGTCTCCTCAACCGTGGTGGATTTACTGTTACATTTGATGTTTTAATCGCATTTTCCTTAACTGCTTTTGATGCATATTACAATTTATGGTGGACTCTATGATGGTGAGGATCAGCTCACCATCACAACGTTCAAACCAAAAGCGATGCCACACCATTACACTTCCACCTCCATGCTTCAGAGATGGTGTGTTTTTTTGTTTTTTGTTTTCAAGAATTCCCTGAAAGGGATTCACGACTACGTGTGTAATATTAATATAATAATAGGCTTTATTTGAGAAATATTTCATGAAAACTGTACATCTGAGGAGATGATAAATGCTAGGTGTAACCAAGCTAGCTGCTTCCTGCCAAAACTGTGAGTTTTGCGCATCGAGTGACGTTTGGCCATTTAAACCAGAGCGTGTTGAAATAGAAGCCAATGCAGAAGTTAAGGAGGGGAAATGAAACTGAGGACAACCAGCTGCCTATAAAAAGCTGACTGCTACCGATCTGTCAGGTCGGCAGGTGAGGGTGAGGTAGTTCATCTTCAGAAAAGTGTACAGAGTGACTGATTGCAAGTATGCCTGGTTTTTAAACTCACAATTAAGTGTAAATATTGCCATTATTGTTTTCTGGCAGTAGAAGACATTGATCAGTAAAATATGACCACACAGACAAATTGCATATTCATGTTGTTCTCCACCTGTGTTCCTTAGACACACAAATGCTTTTTTATGGATAGTGCTAGAAGAATACATTTTTGCATGAATGCTATTATCAACTATGGTGCCGATTATACCTGGCATTTCAACCTTGAGAATATTAGTTGTGGTTTTTGTAGCGTTTGTCTCTAACTTATATACATGGAAGGCTGCGCAAAGTGAAAGTTCATCTATTAAACTGGCTGAAAATGAAAAGTATTATTTTTTTAATGTCTTTGTCAGCCTGCTACTTTATTATTTTTATTATTACATTTAATATAATTTCAAATTGTTGCCCAGTTTGACGTAACCAATTAGCTACTTTAGTTACAGGTTGATTTTCAAAGCTACAGAAAAGTCATTGTTGAGGATATTGACGTCCAGTATTCAGACTGCTGTTATGACAGTTTGCCAATATTTTATTTTCAAATTTTTTTATTTGATTAATCGATTAATTGTCACAATAATCAATAGATTACTTGATCGCTAAAATAACAATTTACGATCATATCTTAAAATATAATTTTCCGTTATAGAACGATCCACACCGTCGTTTGGATTTAAGTTGGTTCGAATGCCAAGACAAGACAAGCTTCAGAAATGATCCTCTGGTTTATGAAATGCAGGAAACCGTTAAAATTCAATTTGAAATAATCCCCGTTCAGATGAGCTATCACACTTTAAAAGAGTGCGATGCAGGAACAAACCACAAACCTGTAGAGATGGATTTTGTTAAGCAAAAAAGGAAAAAAAAAAAAACTAATGAGGTGATTTGATCAAAGAGGAACAGCTCCGGAGCTCAGGGGACTGGGTTTTGTTTCTGCCAGAGAGCGGAGGAGTGTCGGTGAGTGATCCAAAACGTTTATGATAATTATCGTACCAAGAATTTGGGACGGTGTCGGAGAGGAATTGCAGATTGCCAGGCAGCAGCGGATCAAAGTGGTGGAGGCAGAGGAAAACGGTGACGCATGCGGCTGCCAAATGACTGGCTGGTGACGGGGATGGAGCAAACAGACCGGTAGATGACGGCTTAAAGGAGATCCAGGCGAGGGTGGGGGGATGGACCTGGTCTCCATGTGCTCCTGATCGCAACCTTAGAAAAATGTACTACTAAACATTACTTGATTGAAATGTCTTTATTTTCCCTTTTACTTTGCATTGTGAGTTGGTAGTTTGAACATCTACCAAACCTCATGAACACCAACCGAAACTGAAAAGCTATTATTTCCTGATAATCAGGT
Organism: Poeciliopsis turneri; assembly: GCA_922788865.1. Classification (NCBI taxonomy): domain Eukaryota; kingdom Metazoa; phylum Chordata; class Actinopteri; order Cyprinodontiformes; family Poeciliidae; genus Poeciliopsis; species Poeciliopsis turneri. Next base: position 4,169,707 of record CAKLNU010000204.1, read on the forward strand.
GGTGTCTCGAGTTGGTAAATCTGATCCTCTTTTTCATCTCTTTGTGGACACAAAAATGCATTTGGCTTGTCGAGACGTACATTTCCAGAGTGTTAAGAACAATCTCTGCCAAAGTCTTGATACACAACAACCAGTGCCAATCATCGTTCTGCCTGCCTCCGACCTGTTTTAATTCAAGATTTAATGTTATGACTGAAATCAGTCCAGCAAAGCACTTAGTAGGGACCATCTTCTCTACAATGTCTTGAGCTGAACATTGTTCTTCTTTGTGACAGGCAATGAAGGACGGCTTTCGCTTTCAATAGAAAAGGAGGAAACGCCAGATAATGGCGTCACCTGAACATGGCTGCTAATCAGACGTTCCTGTAAAACACCTGCTAAATGCAACTAGACTTGAAAGGATGCGTCATTTACTAGTTTATCTGAGCGTTGCACCCGACCAGGCTTCTAAACTGCAGACCTCGTTTCTCATCTGTGATCTTGACAATTATTATAAAACGTGTTCTAGAAGGATTTGTGCTACCTTTTACCATCTCCTTTGTCCTAAACTTAATCCTCTCCTCTGGCTGTCAGACGAGGGTTTGTACGTTTGCGTGCTGATGAGGCCGGGGACGGACGGAGACCGAGGGTGTTTGTAAGAGGAATTACAACTGGGTGCAAGCGTTCGTAGATTAAAAACCCCACCGAGCAATTAGCTCGACGCCGAGCAACGCCGTTAGACAATCTTCATTAGCTGTCAAGAAATGAATAAGAACCAAATTGACTGTCAATTACAGACCGAAAAAAAACGGCACGGAGATTATCTGTAAGCCATTACTCCCAATTTATCAAACAGGAAATGCGCAGGCAGATGGTAATGATGTGGTACGAGTGCAGAAGTGTCATAATGTTGAAAGAAAAAGTGAGCTGTAATTCAATGAGGGGAACTGCGGGCGGCATTTTCCCCCTGAGACAGATGATTAAGATGATGTTAATGCCGTTGTCAGGACATATGAGGGCGCGCAGCGGCGCAGGCATGAGCCGCCGGGCGACAACAAAGCTGGGAGAAGTTCTTTTAAACATTTGTGGACCGGTTGTGTTACTGGGGTTACGTTTGTGGAAGTGAATGTGAATAAATGAAAAAAAAAAAAAAAATCAACTGATCCTGGTAGTTTTGGATCAATCTGTTCTAAAGCCAAATCCGCTCTGGTTGATCCTCTAACTTTCATTCTTAATCTAATGGTGTAGTCCAAGGCTCAGTCCTGGGACCTATTTTTCTCACAATCAACATTTCTGATGTGTGTGCTAACTTGTCAAATGTCTCCTATAACATTCATGCAGATGAATGTGTAATTTAGTGATGTTCACATGCAACTGCACAATTCAGTTTCTCCAGGCCGCTTTTGACGCAGTGAAGATTTGCAAAAAACTGGTTGCGTGTGCTGAAAAATCCAAAAAATTATGTTTCTTTCAAATTCATCCATCCCCTCGGAAAATATTCTCTAGTTAAAAAGGCCAAAAATAAAAGTTATTGAGCCAGTCACCGGTTAAAACTACCCAGGGAGAATTGTGAAGTGTATGCTAAAGCTCTTATTGGCGAACTTTCTATTTATTTCTGCACTTTTCTTCGGAGATCCGAAAGCTGTTGTTCTTCACGCTATAATAGCAGTTTGTGTCTCTGTGATCACACTGAAAAAGGGAAAGAAGGATTTCCATTTTTCTGCCTCCCTCTGCTTGGAGCTCCCTGCGATCTGAGCCGAAACGCTCCATTTCAAGAAACCAACAAGCCCCTAACGGTGACCCCAAAAACACTTGGATGCAAGTCAACAGGCCCATGAAGACACCGGTGTTGCCATGATGATATGAAATTGTCACTTTTTTTTTTTTTTAAATACACCAATGAAGTAGTTAATAGAGGTACTAACTTAAATTCAGATGGATGAATGAACTTGAAATAGGAAAAAAAAAAACATCCTTATAAGTTTTGGCAGTCGTAAGGTTGTGTTTTCATGCTTTCATGTATGTCGATCAAAATTGTTGGGCGTTGTCTTCCTGTACTGGCAGGAAGTCCTTGAGTTTATCAAACTCAGTCGTGAGATGTCAAGTCTTCTTGCGTCTTCAGTCTCTTTGGTCTTTTTAAATATGTGCTAAACTGCGACAGTTGCCCTGAAACATTCCTTTAGATTTTCCATAATTTATCATCACTGTTCGGTATTAGACGCCATCTCTTCTCTGGCGAGAAGAGGGACCTTGACAGTTGTCTTCCTCGCAGTTAAAAGTCGACCATATTCCATCCGCCAAACCGTCCTGCTGAAACATCGTACTTTGTCGGGAACATGCACGCATGTAATGCAGTTCCAAGCAGCGGGCGCGTGAGGAGGTTATAGCTTAAGTAAATCGCATGGAGACATTGTTAGCTATATAAACGTGCGGTAAATCTTTTTCTCCTTTCCCTATATAGCAGCAGTAATTGATATTGATGTCTGCTACGGGCAGCGCTCCTAAATCACCGTCAGACCCCGGGGGGGGTGCATTTAGCAGTTCCAAAGTAGTGTGAGTAATGTGTGAATTAACCAACTTTGTCAATGATATGTTGCTGCTCTGTGCGGCAGCTGCAGAGCCCTGACAGGCCTGATGGATGAACTGGTCTGCATGGGCCCTCATGAAGTCAGCGAGGTGCTTTTCATCAATAGTCTAATAGAACCTCTGACCGTGCTGACGGTGGGAGAAAAACTATTTACGTTTGATTTTTGGGGTTTTTTTTGTATTTATTGCAAAAATGCACACAATTATATATGCGCAGTTCATCAAGTGCGCAGACACTTTGTCTAAGTGATGATGAACTATATGAGTATCTATGTGTTTTTGCAAAATGCCATGTAAGCTGCTCTGAATGAGAAGCGTTTTGGTTTCGTCAGCGTGTCGGAGCGACGTTCGGGATGTTTGCAGTCGCAGTATTCGCTCACCCATCTGTTCTCACGGAGACTGCGTCATAAATCACATAAAAACACCAAATGTGGGGGTTTTGCTGTGACTTTTTTTTTTTTTTAATTATCCTGAAACAAAAGCCATTAGAAATCATTAGCTGTTTTTCCTTTACAGACGTGCGGAAAACGTTTGTCGATGTTCCACTGTTTTTTTTTGTTTTTTTTTGCGTTTTCGGTTTTGCCATTAAACCAAAAACACACTTCAATAAGTTTGTTCACACAATAAGTGATTAAAAGACACGCCGACAAAATGTTTCATCGAAAAGAGTTTTTTTTTCCCCCCCGAAATTGCAGTGTTTCTAATAACAAAATGTCAAATTGCACAATTATATGGTCATTGGAAACGCAGCTATTGGACAGAAGTCATAGTTATATAGCATACATGGTCATAGATTTTTCAACTACAAATCATTCAGTGTAGTTGAACATTTTAGCCGGAATGACAAAGAAATCTGCGTGACTTGATCGTGTTCTTACTTCGTCCATCCATCCATCCATCCATTTTCCGTCACCCTTCTCCCTAACGGGGTCGGGAGTTGCTGGTGCCTATCTCCAGCTGCGTTCCGGGCGAGAGGCGGGGTTCACCCTGGACAGGTCGCCAGTCTGTCGCTCTTACTTCGTCGTATTGATATTTTATTAGTGCTGAAACGATTGACATTAGTATTTTACTTTTATGATTACGTACAGCTGAAATTTGACAGCAGTGTAAACTACAAAAACACAATGCTTACTGATTGTCTTTTTCCATATTTTGCATTGCAGATACAATCATTTTTTGCAAGGATGCATTCATTTTTATTTTTTTACTAATTTCTCCCTGTTACCTAATGGTCAGAAGCAGCTTGGCTCAGACTTTTGCACCATTACCTGGTTTGCATTTTACTAGGTTTTTTTTTATATAACATGTTGCAGTTATAATGGATAGTTGTGGAGGTGGGAGCTGGCAGATGAAGGAACGGGGTTGCCAGCACAGAACATTATTTGTTTTGTTGAAGTGCTCCTGGGGACTTTCATCACGAGAGAAGCAAAGAGAGAGAGAGAGAGGAAAAAAAAAAATGGATGTTTGTTTTACAAGAAGACTTTGTTGTGTGTGTTGTGGAGAAGCCAGCAGGGAGAGGCAGACATTAGAGTGGCAGGAAGCAAGACAGGCAAAGGTGTACGGACAAGAGGAGGCAGATTGGACGGAGCTGACTGACAAGCAAACATCTAGAGAGAGAAAGGCAAGCGAGCTAACAGACACCCTGACAGTCGGGAGAGGATATGTGGGCTCAGGCGCTGCCGGCGAAGATTGTGTTCGGTGCTACCTGCACCGAACACAAACATGGCAGGGAAGAGAGAAACACGAGCTGCCTTTTCATCTCGGCTGCAGGGCGATCAAGGCAGAAATCATTTCCCTTCGCAATATTTGTTTTGCATTCCATAGACCTTCATCTACGCCGGAAAGGAAATAAAACGACATCAATAACTTTGAACACATCCAGCCTCCTCGCTGCTGCATTTAGACTGCCGCACCACAACCCCGAAACCGAGGGGAAAAGCTCCACAGTCGCTCAGTTTCATCAAACTCTTAACGTGACTCAGCAGAATAAAAATGTGACGAGATTTTATTTCGTTTTTTCAAAGTTTTTAGATTTCAATTTGTCCTTCAAAACAGTCAAGAACTACGTTCTGTTCTACTTTCTGTTCTCAGTTAAACGTTGAACTCTCTTATTTTAAAGTAAAATAAGCTCTGCGCTACGTCACAGAGCTGCTCTTTGGAACACCAAAAACCTAGAAATATTGCAAAAAAAACTATTTGTTCCAGAGCAAAGAACATGTACAAGACGACATCACAAACCTTTTTAGTTGCTACGACGCACGTAGAAGTGGGTCATATCTAAGACTTACTAAAAAATAAATAAATAAAAAATGAAACTTCAAAATTGCTAGGAGTAAATTCAGGCGGAAGAAACTCTTGCTTGCTGTTAATTTTTTGTTCAATTGTTAAATAATTTATTGTAAGCATAACATAGTCATAGTCGTCGTGTCGTGATGGATTATTAAACTTGCCTGATGGACAGAGGCATCTCTTTGCTCAATGTGAGAGTGGAAAAATGATCATTTTGATTAACTTTTTATACATTGTTCACTGTTTTCTCCATCAAAGCTGCAATACATTCCATTATCAAAGCCAACAAACAATATATGTGTTTTTCCCGTATAATATATTGCCAAGAAAGATTGAAAGATTGGATTTTTAAGTATTGATTGTCATCCTCGCAACATATGGCAAATAAATAATGTGATGTCAAAGACCACATCCCGGACTCACGGGTCTCACATTTAATTTCACTTGGGATAAATAAAATCGAATTGAGCTGAACAGGTCTGGAGAACAAAAGGTTTTCACTACCGTGTATTCAGAACTGTCTTTAACAAGAAAAATATTCAAGGATAATACAAGAAATTCTGAACAGAAAACTTATTTGTTCATTAGATTTTCCTCCAAGTAAAACTTTACTCGCATCAGCACGGACGTTTATTTAATTTCTTCTGGAGTTTTACTTCCCCTCGTGTGTGAACGGCGCTGGACTCCACGAATCCTCGCTCCCACGCTTAAAACGCAGCATCTGATTTTCTGTTACTGGTGGAGCAGCAGGGAAACCCTGCAGTGAAGTTTTTCTGTGTCGAGCAGGTAATTGCAGTATCTGTTTCACCTGAGCGTTAGTCATTCCGGGGCGCTCTGAACCGTGTGTGTGTGCGCGTTCAGCCTGCCTTGTAAAAGCTGATGGCAACCCAAGCAGCATGGCGAGACTCACTTCATCTCCTCCTCCCCCGCTGAGCGTTTTGATTAGAATTTCAGATGTGTCATTCATTGCATTCTTCACCCAGTGGCCCTGCGTTTACTTTTCTTTTTTTTTTTTTCCCCTTCGCCCATCTTCAGCATCTCACCAGAAAAATCATGGCGCCGGGTGAGAAGTGACAGCAGAGGGGCGTGCACACGTTGTCGGCTGTTAACGTGTGCGATGAGGAGCAATTAGCCCAGATATTGTTTTTTCACCGCATTGACGTCCGATAAGTAACAGATGGTTTTTATTACGCCGACCGAGCATATGTGCGGAGCCTCCATATCTGCCAGACAGCTTTTCCTCTCACCTAGAACTCTGCAGAGGATTGAGGCAGAAAGGAGCTTAATGTATCCCTTTGTGTAACGGCTCCTGAAAAATGGGTCAGTAAAGTTTTAAATTCAGCAGATAACATTTGATTTATACTGTGTGCTAATATGTGATGTAAGGACCGGATCGCTTGAGGAAAAGCAGTTGACCTCGATTATGTCTGATCCACTGAGGATATATATCTTTTTTTCCGTTTCCTATTTATAAAGATTTTTAAAGCCCTGCGTCTTCTAAAGCAGCTCTGTTTACTTTGCGTTGACGTTGGTGTTAGCAGCACAGGGCTGATAAATCGGCAGACTTCCTTAATTTAGTTCGATCTGCGATCAGCCGATACTTAAGAAACCAAGTTTGACCATCACCACCAGGCCAGGTCTGCATGTGTGCGGTCATTAAGTGACTCCGCCGTCGCCAACTTAGCAACTTTTTCGCCTTTGACATTAAAAGAAATATTGGAAAGTCGGAATCGGCACGTCAGGCTTATTAAAGATCAGTGACTGCAATGGGTGCAACCCCAATTTTTATTACTCCTCTGCTCATTCGTGTGTCTGATGAAGCCAATTTCCTGTTCATGCTGCTGAGACTCGACTGCATTTTCTTCTTGGCCAAGGTAACGGAAAACAATTAAAGAATCGTCCTGTGCTTCTAAAAATAGATTTCATCTCCCACCCCGTCACAGAAACCAATTAACCAAATAATTGCTTGATGAATTAAAATGAATTCTATAATTTCCACTCTGATGATTAATAGTTTTTGAAGGTCGGTTTTGTTCAGGGACGTCATAATCCACTGTATTCATGGTTTCAGTTGTTTGTGGGTTTTGTTTTACATTTTATTTATCGCTTTCGGGAGCTGTATCTATTCTGGTTATTTAAAACGTCTTCCGGTTCTACTGTGGCGCGTTCTGTACAAGTGGCGAACTTCCGTTGTTATGCCATTATCACTAAATTAATTGAAAATCAGCATCGACACGACGATATTATCGTTAATCGCAATAATTTCTGAGACAATTTAGACACTCCCTGTTTCTCACCCCTCTGTGGAAATGTCTCCTCTCCTGTCGTTTCCGCTCAGCCTGCTGCGCCTCCTCTGACTTCTTCTCCCTGACTTTAAACTCGCTGCCTGACTCTCGCTCACTTAGTGAGATCTTTCACACAAAACTCTTAACGCTGTAATTAATTGAGTGACTCGTATCCTAAATTCTTGGTGCGCAGGAGTGTGTAAAGTCATACATAATGCATCCACCCTAAAAAATTCAAGTCCTGACAAATGCGCTCAGCTCACAGTGTGCTCATTAGTTCTGTCATCCTTAATTGAACTTGAATATGCATTTGTTCCTTTTATATTTCCTTGTGTATATTGATTCTCAATGGGGTTGCAACTAATGATTATTGGTAATCCATTCTTCTGACGTTAAATTGGATAATTTCTTCTTGACTTAACATAAGTACCGTGCAGAGCTGATCTGTTGATTATTTTTTGGATTAACTAATTAATACCTAAAACTTTTGTTTGTTTTTTTGACAGAATTTGAACCAGGTGAGTCTAAAACTATGTCACTTTTTTTTTATCTGAATTGCAAAGTGTGAATATTATCTGTGCAGTTTTGGCTTAGTTACTGCTCTGAGAATGTTTGTCTTTCAGTAAATGGCAGTTTTTTGACTTTGCATACTCCAGTTAATGATTAATCGATTACTAAATTAGTTGACGATTCTTTCTTCTTTTTTTTTCCAAAATAAGATATTTGTTATTCACTAGCAGGTGTATGTACAACGCACAATATAGGAACAAAAAGCATAAAGGAGTAACGATCTACCAAATAATTAAGCAGATAATAGAACGAATAACAGCAACAGAAATCAAATAACCAAACAAAAGAACAAAAAAAAAACATAAACAAGAAAATATACATTGACGATTGTTTCAACAATCGATTTATCGCGATTAATTAATCGTTCTGAATATAGGTTAACTGTCACAGGAGGAGAAAACACCGTCTTCTTATCTTCAACAGCTTCCTGGATTTTCATTATGTTCAATCAAAATGAGTAGCTTTACCATCAGTACTCCATGTTATACCAACAGCAATGTGTTAATCATCCTTCCTAGTGCGTTTTTATAACTGACACAACCTGAGGTGTTGATTGATTTGCAGATAAAGTGTGTAAATGACTAATGACTTCCTTTATTTTGACACCCGGTCCAGTTCAGAAAGACGAGCAACATCTTCAGGAATTCTGACAAGAATCTGTTTGGATTGTTGTCAGTTTTCAGACGACAAATAAAGTCCTTTGATTAGAAGCAACTGGCCACCAGGAGTGTTTCCGTCTCTTGTTAAACTTGGCTTCTCGTTCACGTTATTTGCCTTTTTTTTTTGTCTCTTTTTGACTGCTGAATTCAGGCGATTAGTGTTCCCCGCCAGCATCCCGCCGCACCGTCCTCGGCATTCACTTGCCTAACCCCTAACCCTTCGCACGTTCTCAAGGACGGCCCTGCCTTGTCAACCCTCTAAGACGTCTTTGTCTCTCTTTTTGTTTTTCTTTCCCACTTCTGTTGTTTGCCTCTCACAATTATTTCTGTCGTTTTCGTTTTGCTGTCACTTCAAACAGGCTTCTTGGAGAGCATTATAATAATTGGCATCAATGTGATCATTAAGAGCTCATAATCCCAGATTAGCCATTTCTGTTTACAGTGCCAGCCTTGTTTTGTTATTGCTTTGTGCTCTCTAAGCAAACTGCCCAGAGAGGAGGATGTATGTACGAGCAGTTCTTCAATGTGTCGTAATTCTCAGTTGTTAATTGGCAGTACTCTATTGGGTTATCGCTAATTGTGAGTTTAAATGTGCAGATGATTTTTTTTTTTTTTTTTTTGCGTATTTGATCCAACTGGTACGTAACCTGAAGACAGAACTGCTGACAGTGTTTCTTTTTTCCCTCTCAAATTGGAGAAATGGATGTGGTGTTCTCATTTAGCCTTTATGTGGCGTTCTGACACGGGTGTGGTTCTAACTAGGGACCGCACCGATCCACTTTTTTCCAGTGGCATTCTTCCTACTGTGCATGTGAATCTCAGTAGGATCTCTTGTTTCCATCTCTGCAAGTCTCCTAAAACCACAAACTGCCTTTCTCACTCACTGGGACGCCTTCGTATCTGCAGAGCACGTATCCGTCCCGTTCGAATGGTGGGGCGCTCGCCTTTATTGGGTGCGCGAGGAAACGGGCACACTGAATGGATGTTTTCATTCTTGAGCTCTTCACCGGCTGTCGCAGGAGAGCGTTTCATCTTCCTGTTCATTCATCTTGGACACATGGAGTTGCGAAGGGCATAAATAATGCACTTATACCTCCGGCTGCCTTAGATGCTCCAACAATGCACATAGGCGCCGTTTATGGCTGACCTGGACACATTGTTGCATGATATAAGGATATGAGGTAAAGTCCCACGAGGTGCAGCGATGTCTGTGTTGTAGTGGTGAGTTGAACCAGTGAGGTAGCGTAATAGTGCTCCGTTATCCTCTTTAAGCAAAGAGCTTTTTATCCCAACTGAACAGTTAAAACTGGATCTGCGTGTTCCTGGAATATAAACCTTTATTTGGAGTGTCGCCACACCGGTGTGGGAAGGTTCACCAGACTGGATTTTTTTTTTCTTATTATTGTTTTTGATGAGGAGAGAGAATAAATCAAGCTGCCATTCGTTCAACTGACGGCTTCATTGTGCCGAATGAATGGCACTCAGGTAGCGATGATTGAGATGGACAGGCCAATTCAGAAATGGCATGGGTAGATTAGAGAGAAGCATATCCATTTGTCTTGGTTTTAGTGCATAATCTTTAGACTTTTACTGTAATTCCAACACATGCATTGGGATTTCAGCAGGTTTCTTGCCTTTTTTTCATAATGAATATATCAGCTTTAATTGATATAGATAATATTTACCATTTGCATTATCGTCAGTCACAAAATTAATAGCAGTCTAACAAACACTCACCGGATCGCAGGAATCTTGTCACCTCATTGAGGAGTTAATCTCCTCAACGAGTTTTATTATTGAACATTTGTTTACTACTACAAATGGACCATAAATATTTTTCATGCTGCGTATGTCCTCGAGGTATTTTAGGTAGCTAAAAGGAACATGTCTCCAAACAGACTTTCTGTTTCATAGATAAAACTGGAGCCCTGTTCTCAGTTGTTTGAAGCCAGCATAGCTTCACTGTCTCACATTGTTCTGCGGTGACTGTTTGCATTTGCCTCGGCAGGCGGTTTGCTGCTGCAGGCTGATGGAACCTGACTGTTTGCATTTAAGAAGGGCCTTTGGCCGTTGCATTTGTTTTCATCAGGGACTGATAAGAGGGGATTGCTGCATCAGAAGCCGAATCGGTTGGATTCGAATGGCAATCTTTTCTGTCTCGTCTCAGACAGTTTTACCTATTAATTCGCCGTTGAGTTGACTCGGAAGCCTTTATCGAGTTTTAAATGTTTCCAGGTAAGCTCCAGCAGTGGCGCCACACATCAAGATGTTCGGTTTGAATCCTGCCTTAGTCTTAAGGCTCCGACATACTTCATCTGAACTGCTGAAATCGGCTCTCGTTGACGTAGACATGTTACAAAAATTGCATCGTTTGTTCACACGACGCACAAAGAATATGTGCGGAATAGTTCAACCCGGGTCCGGAGTGTCGCATACACCTAAATATCAATGCTGCGTTTATGCTGCTTGGAAAGAAGCATCTGAGATCCAGTAGTCTTCAGACTGAGTATTCTTACATGTTTTTTCCAGTCTACCTCTATGTTGACCCTACGATACACTCACAGCCTTTATGTACCTCACTTCTACATATTGATCATTGATCGCATATAAGCTACAATGCTGAGTCAGTGTCTCCACAAAGGTCCAGTCATCTAGAAAACCTTTACATGAAGGATTCATTGTAGCGCTAAAAGCTGAAGGAATTTTAGACGATGTCCTGACAAGTGAAAGAACGTTTATGGAAGCGTCATAAACTTGACCATTTGCAACACTTATCAAAATTTAATGTATATTTTATCGCTCTGGGAGTTTGCATTTTGTTTGTCTTAATATGAGCTTGTTATCTCTGACACCAATCAGAGATTTAAGATTAGACATTATTAATGTCTAATTCCCAGTTAACTGATGTCTGAGACCCAGTACAATACTATATTAAAATCAGTAAATCAATTCCTGAAATGTTGCGCAGTAAAGTGACACACTGCTGTGTTTTTCCATCACTGGAAAATATTTTTATTAGCCGGTTGTTGCAATTTATCCTGCTTGTTTTTCACAGCTGCAACATGCACTTTTATCTGGCAGGACCGTCTGAAACTTGGATAGAAAAGCTAACAATGTTCAGAATTTGTTGCTAACAAACCGACTCTTTAGCGAAGTTGTGTGCGTGTGTGCGTAAGTGTCAGAAATTCCCAAATGGTGGCACATTTTAATCCCTGTCGATCACAAATCTGGTCCTGGATTTGTAATATTTACAGAGACGTGACTTTTCTCTACATGCTGCAATACACTACAAATACAGGGAGAATTATGTTCAAACAAATTCAGAAGACAAAAGTGGACCTAGAACTGAGCCTGGGTGTGCACCAGTATCACATATAATGTTGATTTTCCAAATTAAACCTTATAAATGATCCATTTTTCATTGTTCCTTTGGTATATTTATTGAAGCGGCACTTCTGAACATTTCATTTCTGGCTTCCTCTTGTGTCTTTAGTTGACTTTGGCTGCAGTACTCTGCTACAAAGAATATAAAAAGCGCATTATGAAAAAAAAAAAAACATCATGAAAAGTTAGTAAGATACATAAGATTAATAGGTTGCCTTGTCTGAAAGTTCCTGTCTAACACAACTCATTAATTATGAGTTGTGTTAGCTATTTTAAAGGCTCTCCTGTGTACAAATCTTCATGCTCTGGTTTTGACCCACAAACTGCATCAAACTGTAAAGCCATTCCGGGTTATTGAAAGTGCACATTTGCTCTGCCGGTCGTTTCATCAAGAGCTTTGTCGATGTAAATTGTTCCAGTAAAAATGTCTCCTTTTTGTATTTGTTTCTGCCGGCTCCGGCGGGTGACCCCTCACACTGTCGAGGTTCAAGTGATTTTACAGGCCTGGCAGGATGTAAATTGCACTCCGTTCCAAGACAAACACAGGTAATGAGCTAGATCCAGCTGAAAGCAAAGACATAGTCTGTGTTCCCCCACCACCACCACTACCTGCCACCCCACACACCCTTTGTGAGTGCACTCAGAGCTTGCTTTAGTGTGTGAATGAGTCCAGATGATAGGGGTGTCCTCCATTTAATCTACCCTTGAGACATCGATCAGTCTATCACGGGGCAGAGGGGAAATTATTACAAATGGAAATGGCTTCTGGCTCCGTCTCGCTGTCTCTCTTTCTTCTCCTCGTCATTGTTCGCGGCCCGCCTTTAGTGAAATCGGCGATTCAGACCGAAAACGTAGTGCGGCTTCTCCGAAATCCATCTGTTCATTTAATAGTATCTCAGAAGAATATAGGGCCTTTTTTTCTCTGTGCAGAAAGTACTCTTTTATTACGATATCATTCAAATGCTGTTTTTTGTTGTTGTTTTTTTTTCATGGGCTACTCATGACTTACCACAGCTGTGTTTTTTTTTTTGTGCAGAGTAGAGCAGCTCCATGAATATTAACATCCAGGACCAGATTTGTGATTGACGGTGATTAAACTCTATTTAGCAAAGAATCAAACGAATCTCAGAAATACGACGTCTTCAGCTTGTTTACATGAGGCTGTTTTGGGGGAGCTGCCAGTGTGTTTGAATGTGTGTAGACGTCACTGCGTCGCTGTTTAGAAGAGGCAGGCCTGCAAGATGCAGAGCTGCAAATTGTGCCTACCCTTAGGCATATTACAGACAACGTAACGTTTCATGCTGAAAGTATTTTCCACGCATTTGGCAAATGTTTTTTCACATTCAAGCAATTATGCTACCCTTCTGTCTACAGATCTGTGAAGCTCATCAGACCACAACAGTCAAAATGGTGGCTGAAAATTTCACAAACCTCAAACTTATTTTTAGATGCTTAAGTAGAAAGGCTCGACGACCTTTTGTTCGCACTGACAGTTTTTGGTTCAGTGAGTCTCGGACCGTCCGGCGGGAGTTAATCTCCTCGGGGACAAACGTCTCTCTCTGTACAAAGAGTCGGCATCAGGAATTTCTTACCTGCAGAGGAAAAACTGAACTCAGATGAAAGCACAACAAGTGCTGGAAATCCTTTTCTTAGGTATTTTGTTGGTGTTGTGTTTCACAGATAATCCCGACGTCAGGTCATGTGGTTTTTATTCTGTTCTAGATTTGCACTTTAAACCTCATACAAAATGTTTTTATGTCGTTACAACACTATCGAGATAGACGTGTTGCAAATTAGCTGAATTATAAAGGCTATATAAACTTGTCTGTATGTTAACTAACTAAACTAAAAGAAGTTGCCACATTTTTGTCTGAAAAGTGTGTCTTTCTGCAACATTGCTAGCGCTTGAAACATTTCCTAATAAAACATTTTTTTTTTTTACTGAGGCAAAGAAAGCTCTGTAAAATGTGAATTATTTTGATAGCCAAACCTCTTTCCTACACTCAGTGGTCACTTTCTTCAGTAGAGCTGTTCAAATGCTTGTAATCGCTAACGGATAATTAGCCAATCACAAAGTGGGAACTCGTTGCTTTGTGATTGGCTAATCACATTATGGTCTTGTGGGCTATTATTCTTCAGCGTTACGTAAAATTGACTTTTTGAGCTTTACATTGTGTTATAATGATGTTTCCTCATCCAAAACGTACAAGGAATGGTGCCTTCATCCTTCCATGCATGTTTGAGAAATCCTTTAATCTCCCGTGGCAACCATCCAGCTGTGAAAAACGCCTTGGAGATGCAGTTTCCAAGCTTCCCTCTACCCGGCGACTCCCCCACTCGGCTCCTGCAGACTAACCAGCAGCGATTAGCAAACACCTGGTGGAACTGCACATCTGCTCATTATATAAACTGCTTCTCAGTGGAAGGCTGTTAACGACGTTGTTAAAGCGTTTATAGAGGAGCGATGTTGTGACGACTTGCTGAAATCGGAGTTTAAGAAAGCGCAGAATATTCTAGAGACAATAGCCCAATTTCAACGCTGTTAAATCATACATGTGTAAACGCATAGCATTTTCATAACAACTAAAGGTAGCATAGTTACTTGATTATGCTATGAAATGGTACCACGTGCCTGGAAAACACTTAATATCCGTTCAAGGACATTATTATGTGCCCTATCATTCTCTGCAGAGCCCTGCAGAGGATAGTGAAGGGAACTGAGGAGGCCATTTGAACTCATGCCATCAAGCAGATGGTTGCACAACATTTAATGGCTGAACCAGCAGACGGCTGCACAGCTTTCTGCAACGAGCTGCTCACATTCTGAACTGCTGTTAAGATTGTGAACTTTGTGATATTGCTCTTATTTTAGGTTTGATAATAGTGTCGAGTCAAACTTTGTTTTATTTCAATCTATCAATCAAGCAATCAATTTTAGTTACAAAGCGCCCTTCATGTTGGAGGCAGCTATCTGGAAACCCATAATAAGGGGTATTTCTGAGCTGGGTTTGATCTATTCAGGGTCACAGTCTGCAGGTCCAAATACCAGAGCTGTGAAGTAAAGTGAAGCTGGTGGGATCCTCCCTTTTGCTCCAATCTCTGTCAGAGGGCTGGTGGATATTAAAAGCGATGCACCTTCCATCTTTTCTTCACTTCCCTGGACTAGCCAGGGGAGACATTGCTATATTCTTTGCTTAATTTCTTAAAAAAGTAATAATCAAAATGCATTTTTGATCGACTCAGTGTTTCACCTTCAGTAAGACTTATTTATTCCCTTAACAATAGTCATTGTATTAAAGCCTTTGTTCTAATGGTAATAAAATGATCTGAATTTGAATGCACATCGTTTTGTTCGTTCTGTAAGTGTACACTCTTTATTGTCAGTAGTTGTCAAGGGAAGAAAAATGAAAATGAATGCTTAAAAAGATTTTGTCAATAAGTGTGTGTCGCGGCTCACTTTTGACACGGCTGTTTTTTGGACAGTCAAGGACAAACGCGCCGTTTGTCCATGTTGCTGCCCGACTTGTGGCTTGCCCTTGTCCACTTCTGTCATCAGAAACAGAGGGCTGATTCACTGAATAAACCGACTCAGTGAGCGTCTGGAACGGAGCCAGACCCAACGAATCGGCTCTGATCTTCTGTTTTTTTTCTTCTTCTTATTTTAGATTCCGCTCGTCCCTTTTTGTGCTGCATGGATGTGTGTTACTTATTCTCAGATGATAGCGCGTGCGCGCATTTGTTTGAAACGATTGGTGCTCGTCCTGACGTTCTTGACATTCGGAGACATCGTTTGCTTTTTCTTTTATTACATGAGACACTCGGTGCTACTTGGTTTTTCGATTGTTTCCAGCTCCAAAAGCCTCCTACAAACACATCTGTCTGTTCTTCCATGTTATCTGCCTTCACAGTTGTTCTCTTGCTTTGATCACGCTGCTGCAGCCTCATGCTGTCTGTGTGTGCTGCTTGGAAGGCTCCGTCATCGATCCCTCTGCAGGTCTCTGCTTCCAAAATGTTAGCTATGGCTGCCTTCTTTGAAATTTTACTTGCGTCTGGCGTCTCTGAGAGACAGCGTCCTTTTTTCTTTTTTTTTAAAGACAGTCTCGTATTTCTCGTGACTACGGTCGACATTACTGTGGATCCTCTCTTGGTGAGTTAGTCGGGCCCAAAGCATTGCCAAACCATGAAACTTCCCCCTCCATGCCTTGCAGCATGAAAAGCATGTCCTCCGTTCAGGTGTCTTGACAGCTTCTTGGCGCATCAACTTCCAAGTTCAAAGATCGGGGGAGATGAAGACTCCAGTAACAGTTGAAGTAATGAGAAACGACTGTCTTTGCAGACCAAAGTGCATTCCAGTTAGCCGTGTTTGTTTGACTCTGAACTCAGGTCAGGGTCTTCAGAAGCCTGACCAATGCCTTCCTGTGCAATTCTGCTTTATTTAAATCTCCCTTGAGTGCTCTGCCTGGACTTTCTCCCATTGAGCTGGATTTCTACATTTTCCAACGGATCAATCAGCGAACAGAAGGAGAGGTCATGAACGATGATGTTGATTTTTGCACCGTTTTAGAGTCGCAGTTTTGTGGTTTTAGGAACGGCATCAGAGGACGTGAACTAAGCCGTTCAGTCCGTGTTGGCCAGCTTCATAGCGCCTGGCATACATCACGGCCAATCATTAGTGACTGGGTAAAATTAAAAACTTCATCACAGTCCACGCCTCCAGAAAGCAATCGTTTCTCAACAGCTGAGACTCCAGACCCTCTGGACGAAGCAAAGTGAATGACAAGGGGATTGTTTTAAAAGACTAGGTCTCGAGAGGTTTTGAATATCGGCTGACATTTATAAAAATCTAGCTGTGTCGACCATGGAGTTACCATCCTCAGATAATGCTCCGTTCTGCTTTCTGAAGGCTTCGGCCTCTTCTTTGGTGCCAACTTTCACTTCAAGCAGCAGGGTCACCCACACTGAATGTCTAATGTTTATTGAAGGACAAACATCAGACATCACAACAGGGGTGGAAAATGTTTCACAAAAAAACCTAATATTGTGTCAGCAGTTCAGGCTTTCAGTACTCAACTGAGGTGTCTCTTATGATTCCTCGTCTTTTCTCTGCACAGGCCAGGAGTATTTTGTGTTTTCCTCCCACTAATTATTGCTCTCTTTGATTCTGTGCATATTGTTGATTGACAGAAAACGGAACGTGCCAAAATAATTAACCCGTCGAGTAGGAAACGGAAGAGATACCTCCTTTCTGGCAGCCGTGGCAACCAGAAGATGCTGTGCATTTTCTCTCTTTCTGATCTCATTAGTTCTTTTGAGCATGAAATGTCAAGTGCCTGCAGAGGCACTGAATGCTTCTGGGACTTACTGTCAGTCCATCTGTGGCTGCTTTTAGTCCTGCTTTCTCACACTCCTCCTCATAAAATCCACTTAGTCATCTTAACATTTTCCTCTCCAAACATCAGTAATCTCACATGCGATAAGGCTTGAAGTGACCAACAGGCTATTCCACCTGCATCCTCCTACTTTCCAGCTCCTCTCTCCATAACGAGGTGCATTAAAGCCAAAGAGCTCCTTCACGACTCCACATTAGTCACTGTTTACATACGGTTATATTTTAAAGTTTGGAGTTTTTCCTCGTCTTGGACTCACACCCCCGAGGTTTACGATATTCCGGCCATTTATTCCCCCTCTGCTCTGGCCTGTCCCGTTCCCTCGACTAAGTGCGTCCTCTTCTCTCGCTCGCTCACAGACTAATGACTTGTTCATATTGCAAGCGTCATTTGTTACACATAATTACAGCCGAATTAAAATTTACTGCGGCTTATAAACTTCTCCCACTGCTTACAAATGATTAAACATCCAAATATAGGTTTATGCTGTTCAGGAGTGAATCTGACTGTTAGAGGAGACGGATAAAGCTGCTATATGCTAATCAGTGCAATTATAATATCATGTGTAAGGACTTTAAATTGTATCTAAGCACAAGTTGTGTTTTTTATGGGGTTTTTTTTCTTCTTCAAGAACATATTTAAAATGTTTGACAGAAAATGCAGATTGGCGTCCTGGTGTTTGTAAAGCGACCCATCCAGTCTGCTTTACGATTTTCATTGGCACTGATTGTTCTGTCAAGTATGGCAGTGAGCCTGCATATATTAGCCTCTGAGGTAGTGCTAAGACAGTTTCCACTGTTTTTATTGACACAACCATAATTCGTCTTTTATTGAGTCTTGTTTGCCATATTTGTCTCCCCTGTATGGAACAAGCCTCCCTGTGCCGAGTTTTGTTTCAAACCTGAAAGCAAAAGGAACCACTGATAGTTTTTTTTTTTTAGTTTTTTTTTATTCGCTTTTGGTTTGGCTTTTAGCTCACTTTTAGTAATTAAGGTCATTCTTACTTATCTTTACCTGGCTTATCCTAAATTGCACTTTAGTTTTTTTCATATTTATTTCTTAAAATGATTATGTTCACTGTGCTTATTTCTTTTTTGTTTGTTTTGTTGCGATTAGACATTTTACATCAGTTGTTTGAACTGAATGTAAATTCTAATTGTGTTATTTTTTCTGTATTATCTTTATTTATTACTCCTTCTTTCTGTTATTTTTAGCACATGCTAGAGTCAATTCTTCTTTGATACCTCCAGTATCTTCCTTGTTCCTTCAAACCAATGTCATTTTATAGCTACTCGTTTTAGGACATTTCTGGAAAGCACTTTATACTGACTTCATGTATGAAAAGTCCTCATTGATCGATTCATTGATTCATCTAAACCTCGGCGTAGGTGTTGAGTTGTTCTCCTGACGGAAGCTGAACCTCGTGACGTTTCACTTCTGAAAGCAATTTGTTTCGCTGAACATTTTTTTTAGTGGCATCAGATCAAAATGGGGGCGTCGCTTTTAAAACCGACTGTTTGACCCTCCAACTACTTGCGCATACTTTTTAAAATCAAAACCACAGTCGGCGTTATCTGCGGGTTAAGCAGTCTCTTTATCTCGCGCGCAACTTTCCCCGAATATCCTGACAGCTGCCACCGCGTGGAACCCGAGTGATGTTTGACAGCTGACACAGATTTCACCAGGACCGGCAGGGTTCCTTGCCGCCCCCCGATGAGGCCTCAAGTCGCTCTCGCCGTAAATGGCGGCGACGTTGCGGCGCCTTTGATTCCGACGTGTGAGGAGGGCGAGAGAAGCGCCGCGGCTCTACCCGCCTGTCACCGCTCGTGAAAACTGTCATCTTTCGCCACCTACGAGACGCCTGAAGAACAGGTGCAGATGCGTGGGAGGCAGAGTGGACTTCCACCAAGGTCGCAGGGCCTTTTTGGTTTTGGTGCAGAAGTGTTTTGCCTCCCCAGAGGGGGGGCAGTGCTGCGGGGCGACCCAAGAAGTACAAAGTGACAGTTCCTTAAAAATGCCCCAGATTCCACTTCTCCGCGCAAGCTGAAGCATAACCCACGGGTTATTAGTCGTAAAGAAGGGGGGGGGGGGAAATATAGCATGAACCATATTTCCTGCCAGAGTGCTGCGTGTCAGGCGTGTAGTGCATTTTCCAGCACTTCCATACAGGCTGTAAAAGCTGTCACTTCCTCGGTGCCGCTCAGCTCGCCTTTATCCTGTGAGCACATCAACATTAATGCTTTGAGGCAGGCAGGCAGCCAGATATACGAACGCGGCGGAGCCAGAGCACACTGTGTTCCAGGTTGGGATGCGGTGGCCTGTTCAGCACCCACAAGCATCTATTGTGTGTAAAACGTAAAGATCAATCTCGTATACGACCGCCGAACCAGATGATGATGGAGATGTCCATTTAATTTGCTCCGAAAGCTGAGAGCTGTTGCAATAGATTGAGATCGTCAACCAGCTGAAACGGAGAAATCCAACTTATTTTGCTGAAATAAAGTCAGAAAATACATTTTTATCCACTGGTGATCATATAAGGTTTCTTTTAACCATTTATGTGGACTATTATTGGGTATTTCGTGTGGGAACAGCATAAAGGAGCCATCTCTTCTTCTCTGTCCCTAACTCCACTCCTCACTCCAAGCCCCATTTGTCAGGTTTCTGGATCCGCTCCCAGGCTGCCATATTTCATCTGTGCAGGATACGGTACGTGTTGCCGCGCAAATGATTAATAACTCTTTTTCGCATTTTGTCACATTATACTCACCGTGTCTTCTTCTTTCATTATTTATTGGGAATTTATATGACAGACGAACACGCAATCTCATAATTGGAGATGTTGAAGGCGAGCAATCGATGGCTTATGAGATTTGTTTCACAAATAACTGAGCTGCTTTAACACAAAGATGTGCTTTAGTCTGCAGC
Source organism: Poeciliopsis turneri (assembly GCA_922788865.1). Classification (NCBI taxonomy): domain Eukaryota; kingdom Metazoa; phylum Chordata; class Actinopteri; order Cyprinodontiformes; family Poeciliidae; genus Poeciliopsis; species Poeciliopsis turneri. The sequence continues at coordinate 4,189,774 of CAKLNU010000204.1, forward strand.
CGAATTCGATAAATTGGAATATACATCCTGTCCTGATTGCCAGATGTAGATAACCTTTAAGCAGGTATTAAACAGAGTTTACATACATATATATACATCCACCTTTGTCTGTAAGCCATTTTGTTCTACTGGAAGGTGAATCTCTGCTCTGATCTCCAGTATTTGTATCCTCTAACAGGTTTACTGTCTTCCTATATTTAGCTACATCCATCTTCCTATCAACTCTGACCAGAATCCTCGACAGGTTATGCTATTACCACCAGGTTTCATGCACCTTCACGTAAGGTTTTGTATTGAGGCCAAGTGGTTTCATGTCGGTCTCTTTTGACCAGAGCACTCTATATCTGTTTACATTTCAGGATGTAGAGCAAATTAGAACCAGAAGACCCGAGCGCTCTGGAAGGCCGATGCTATAGCAACAAGTCTTTAACGTATGTTCTTCAAGCGATAGAAGGCCGACTTTGTTACTGTCTTTATTTGACTCTGAATGTTCATGGAAGCGTTTATTATGATTTTAGGCCGAGTTACTAGTTTCTACCTGGAACTGAAGCTGAATTTCTACTCTAAATCGTTCCTCTGTAGGGTTTCGGATGATGACTTCAGTTTTGTTTCTGAAGAAAGTTATGGCATATCAATGCAATTTTTTGTTCCATGCAGACACGTTATGAAATACATTTGATAGAAGCACGTCTTTGTAACTGTCTTTATATGTCTCTGAAGGTTCAGAGACATACAAACCTGGAGCATATGTTTCAAAACCACTGCCCTATATTCCTAAACGTGAACTACATCTTTTTTGTATGTTATTTTCGTTGTATCAATACATTTGAATCGGTTACAAATGAATCGGCTGGTGACACGTTTAGAAAAACTGGAAACCACTGGTCGGGGAAACTCTCTGCTGTCTCTTACTTTGCTACAGAAATCCAACTAACTCATAACACAATTCACATTTAATGCCGTCGGAGGCACAGCAACGGATCAGAGAAGCCGCGTGCTTCGCCTTCTCAAATAGCTCTATAGGAGAGCAGCATCCGTTCTTCTCTGTGGTTTATCTACACACTTCCAGAGCATTTGAGCTGCATCCACTCCGTCTGATTATGTGTCTGTATTTCCAGCCGCTGCCAACCACTGCTGTTTATTTAACAGCAGCGCTGCAGTGTTTGTTGGCTTCAGGTCTTTTTATTTCTTCTAGTGGCTGGAGAATACTGTTGGGAGCTTTTTTTTGAGTTGCTTCCCATCCGACGAGCAGCGGCGATCACACGGAGACGGCGGCGCAGCGTGTTTGGGCTGACAGCTAAATTACTTTGCTGCTCTTAAACCCTCACCAACTGCTTGATGAGCTTTGAAAAGAAGCAACGGCAAAGTTTTTATCTTGCTGTCGTCTGCTTCTAACCAACTCCGCAAACTTGTTTTCCTACGATTGGCCACTGTGATGTTTCTCTCTCTTTTGAGGAGTTAAACGATCGTTCACTTCGAATCCTGGGCGGATGATGCAGGAATACATTTTACTGGCTTGTTTCCATCTAATGCGGCGCTGATGCCGGCCCGAGTCGCAGTAAAGCCAACAGAAGTTTCTGCTTCGGTTTTAGGGGGAATTTGTTATTTAAAATCAAATTGCATAGAGCGGGAAAAAGTCTTCTCCCATCCAAAATTAGAAAAAGGAAAAAAAAATAAACAAATCTGTTGACTGTAACACCATCTCATCCTCTCTCTCATTCTACCAACGAGAGGGGATTTGCAATCCCTACAAAGGGAAATTATTTAATAGTTGCTCTTAATTAATTCCTGGCTTCAGTCGCTAAATAAGAACATTCTCATTTCCATTATTTGCTCTTAAATTGTCTTTAAACACCCTTAATGAAGCAGCTTTAAACTGAAGCCGCATTCGGCTCTTCAGTTTTTATTCGTTTAAAGCCCAATCAGCTGAAGTCGAGACGAAGTTGGAATTAGTTTGACTTTGCAGACAAACTATGGCCTCTGTAATAAGTTCCTCCTCTCTCAGGGTGATTTAGTTAAAAAAAATAAAATAAAACAAACAGGACGTGACTAAGCTTTCCTGCACTCTCGTTTGAACTGTAATCAAGCCAGCGATGAGTCACAAAGAGTTCGTCCTTAAAAAACAATCTAAAAACAGAAAGGAGGGAGGGAGGGATGTTTCAGGGTGGTTGTTGGTAATTTCAGACCAGATCTTGTGGACGGAGGGGGAAAGGCTGCTTGGTTGGAAATCGTCTTGTTAGCCCGCAGGAGCTCCTCGCTCTGTTTTCCTTCCTCTGCTGTGAACTAATTAGTTCTCAGTGGCCTGAAATGATTGCTGTGTCATTCAACTTGACTGGCACACAGAACTGTTTATTTATCCCTTTGTTTGCCCCTGCTGCTGCCTGTAGACACCACCGTGAACGTGCTAATGGTTGTTAGCGCGTCGTGTGTCGACTCTTTGTTCTTTGTCACTGCTGTAAAGATGTGTGTGTGATTTTTATTCTCATCGTCGTCGGTGCAATACAAATGAGAAGTAAGCAATTCGGCAACCGCCTGGTTTGAAATTCCTTCACGATTTTTTTTTTTTTTTTTTTGGTTTTCCTGCAAATAAAACAGGAGATTTTTTTCATTTGGTGCAACTATAAAAGCTGCTGGTCCTGAGTAGTTTTTGGGTCAAATTGTTTTAGCTTTTGTCTGGATTTAGGAAAAAAAAAAAAGAAAAATGAAAACAAGTCGAAAGTGTTTGAAGGCACATTCTTGAAAATCTTAAAAAGATCTGGCAAGTAAATATTTGGAAATGAACTTACTGCATGACTCAGCCGTTGCTGACTGATTGATTTTGACGTCACAGAGACGAGAGGGACGCGGCGTTTTCGTCCAACGCAACAAAACTGTGTTCAGTTGCCGCCCGTTTTGTTTTTATAGCGGCTGTAAAATAAACAGAAAGGCGGACTTTCTCTGCGGAAATTCGTTTGAAATAAACACTGGATAACGTTGCACTTCTAAAAAAATGGAAAAAAAAAAATAATAAAATAAAAACGCTCCTTGGTTTCTGACACTCAGCACATCTCGGCTCACTGAGGGAGCCACTAACTGAAGCTTTTATTGTATCTGCAGCTTTCATCTTCTTCTCAAGCAACAATGAAAGTCGTTTTTCTGCTCCTGCTTTGCCCGAAGTCGGCCTGCTTGCACAGTCCGGCGTCCTTCTGTCTGAAAAAGCAAAGGTTTTCCTCGTTGCAAAACACACCGACTCTCAGACGCTCGGGCCATAAAAAGAGCAGGCTGCTTAAACAGGTGTGAAATATATGTGCATATTTAAGTGTTTTTGGTATTACTGAAGCAGGAGGTTGTAGCATTTTTAGAGACGGTGTCATATTTTCGAGAGTTTAGCAGTTTGGAGTTCCTGAAAAAGACAAAAAAGAAAAACGACCTGAAATTAATGCAATGACATTTAAGGCAGGACTCGGGCAGAACAAGTAAAGGGAGAAGAGAACCGAACCGAGAATTGATCTGTGGGGAACTCCACATGAGGAGCAAGAGAACGATGAGCTGGCTGTACATTTATCTCCATATCGCTGTGGTAGTATGAGCTACACCCTTTATGACCTAAGTTTCAAATGTCCACCTGGATATGTTTATTTTAATTGTAGGCAGTTCTTTAAATGTCCTGCAGGTAAATATTTATTTCTCCATCTATCCATAACTACTGGAACTTTCAGTATTTTCAGTATTTTTGCACTTTCCCCGTCTGTTAAAAGAGCGCCCCTCGGATTAATTTCACTCCCTGCTACGGTGGGGAGTGAAATTACCGTAGCAACCCGATATTGGCTGGCAAGCGCAACGTCTCCGCTTTCGTAAAAGGGGAATTTTTCAGATTGCGCAATGTGCGACAGATTTGCCGTACTGTTAATTTGGCTTTGTCGTTGCCGCTCCTTTCTGTCTGGAAGGGTTGAAGGTCAGTGATCGGCCAGAGACCTGCAGAAAACTAAAAATGCAGCTCGCAACTATTTCAGCTCTCGTTGGTCATGGCATTGTGAGGGATAGACTTTCTCTAAGTGAGGGAATCTCATGAAAAACAACTGAGAAGTGTGATTTCTTACATCTTCGTAATAGTGTTGAAAACACGGTTTAAAAAAAACCCGCATGGATTTCTTTTCTTCACAAACCGGAAAGATTATTAGTTTTATTATTATTTATTTTTTCCACCATTAACGACTCTCTGATAGTTGTGCAGTCAAGGATTTCCTGAGAGACACTGAGATGAATACGTTGCATTCAAGTGACATTTTAGATTAAAGAAATTATACTAATAAAGCAGCAGCCATTGAACTATAAGACTATCAGCTTGACACTCATAATTCAAGGAGCTTGACGGAGAACGTGGAAACGAGGACACTTATTTGTGCTACGAACTGACTCAGGCTCTCAGGAGTTCACGGTTTATTGTCAGCCTCTTACCTTCAATAGTCATCGTGGTTTTGTGCTGAGCTGAAAGGAACTGGCTGAGCTCTTTGATTTTTATTTGTACAAAATACCTTAATTAAACGAAAGTGCTTAACGAATCACTCCCTTGATGTCATTTTGACTTGTTGAATTCGCATGGCTTAAATCCGATCGTTTGTGTTTCTTTTTAATAAAAAGAAATTAATTCGCTGAATTCTTCCTGCAGCCTCGTTGTGAATCATCCTGCGTCCCCTCGTCTGATCACCGTGTCGGCAGAGCGTCTGCAGCTACAGTGCAGCCTCTCCTACCGCATATAAAAAAAATGCACCATCAAAAAAAAAAAAAAAGTCAGCTGTGTTCTCAAAAATGGCTCGCTTTCAGCCATTTGATCTCAGAATGCTTCGGTGTGAGGAAGTCGCGGCAATCACAGCAACTCGCCGGCATAGCAACAGCTCGTCACTCTGAAAACTTCATTATATGAATTGAACTCGTGTTTTGTTTTTTACACAAACCTCCTCCTCCATTGCATGAGATGGAGATGTTTTTTTCTTGCAGGGATTCTTGTTACCTGTGGTCCGGCATGTCTGGCTCTCATCTTCCACCAGGAGCTTTAACGTCTGCAGGTGATAAATAAGGCAGGAATCTTCAGTCTTTAGTCTTTATAAAAGCAGGAAACGGAGCCGGCGCTTCCTTCACTGATTTAGCGAAATGAGGTAATCTGTAAAGCTCTTATGAGAAAACTAAATAGCTTTTTTTTTTTTTTCTGTAACAGTAACAGGGGAAAAGATTTATGCTTTGTTTACCATCATATTAATATCCAGTTTCATTTTATGTCTTATGGATCTTTTCTGTTTGTTTTCTTTATTTTTTACCAATGAAAAAAGACCCAGAAAACTTGCTAAGTAGGCAGATTTCCAAGCCCAGCAAGTCCTTTTGTGTTAAAAAATGTTAAAGTTTACAGGAAATATGACTCTATAATGATGCATTATTGGAGGATATAACTGGCAGTACTTAAAAAGATTTTTTTTTTAAAAAATGAATAAAACTAAAATAAATAGTTTTTTATCGTTAGGTAATCAGTGAGCAAAGTGTAGTAGACGCTGTGTAATGTTGGTCACATACATGTAAAGGTTACATAAATTAAAATGGACAACACAGAGAGAGAGAGCGCATTTGTAGGCTTCATTAAACTTTCTTAAGATACAATGTTCAACTTTTCTTGTGTTTTCCTAAATACTTCCATTTTGTTTGGTAATGCTCTGCTGGTTGTGATTGGTTACTTACACAAACAAATTCAAGCTTTGGAAGGAATACATCTGTAGAGATTCGTTTTATCGTTGACGTGTAATTTGGTGCATTATCATACAAAAGGACTAAAAGTCTAAACGTTGCGAAGTCGAAGTCCTCCTACAAGCTCTTGATCTTTCCACTCCATTGCAAATGGAGGTTGCATATTTTTTTTTCCCTGTAGTTTAGTCAACTTTCCTTTCATTGTCATAAGTTTGTTTTTCCTCTGCAGAGACCTGAACTTTCTTCCCTTGGTTATTATTGCTGATATCTTCCAAATCAATCCAAATATGTCGTGCAAGAACTCAGAACCAAAGGCGTTTGGATGAGTGGAAGAGGAACGCGACCCAAGAATGACATCAGCATCAAGGTCACTGTTGGATCAGACAGAGGCCGTCTTTAATGCCATGTGCCGCAGAGTTTACCTGACCGACTTGAAATGACGAATACAGTCACTTTAAAACACCATGTCGCAAGTTATCATAACTTCATAAATCACTCCGATCATTCAGACGCTCGGCTTCGTCTGACAGCATATTTGCATTCGCTGCGCTGGGGGCCAACAGCTGCACAGACGCCAACAAAGAACTCAGTGAGCGTTGGTCCAATTTAATGATCTCTCTCTCTCTTGCTCTTTTTGTTTTTTGTACCCAGTTGCTTAGCAACGTGGATCAGGACGTCTGAAGCCTTTGCGTCCTGACTGAAACTTTGTGTCGTTGATCTGAGGAGCTCTGGAATGAGAAGCGGTGCCGCACAGAAAGACGTGCGAAGCCAAACTTTCTCTTCCCGGCCGTCCCAGGATGATGGGCCGACCCGACGCGTTTTCAGCACCGCTTCTGTCCGAATTAAAGCAGAAAGTTAAGATGAAGTGTGGTCAGTTTGGGCTTGGCGGAGACATCGGGCTCCTATTAGCTACCGCAGTTAATAGTTAATGAAACTATTTTGCTGTGACTTTTTCTTTTCCGTGTGTAAATCGCAGCTTCGTTGGGGATAAAGCTCTCAGGACAAGAAGACTAAAGCACTTACCTGCTTTTCTTTCCCTCCCCGAGTCAATTTTCTGCTGTAAATCATAGTGGCAGAGGAGAGAAGAAAAAAAAAGAGGAATAAGAGGGAATGGGAGCTCTCACTACAAAGACACAGCTTGAATAAAATCAAGTATTTCTGTTTCACCTGACTCCAAATCTCAGGAGAGAGCTTGGTTTTTTTTTTTATTGACAGTGACGGTTTCATTTAAGTCTTTGTGTTTTATAAAAATTTGATTTGTCGACGTTGATTTTTATCCGATTTCTCTTCAGGTCATGCAGCACAAGAAGACACAGGAGCAACATTCATGCTATCGTTTTTCTGTCATAAGTTTTAGTATTCTTACACGGAGGCTACTTCTGTTTATCACCCATTAATATTTCTCATTATTCCGATTGTTTGACTTGCTGAATTCAGCTCGTAAAGGCTCCATTGATCTCCGAAGAGGAAATACGTGTCGCCGCAAATGGAATTGTTCAAGAACGGAGAGTGAGCCGTCATGTCGGGACGGCTGAACAAAAGGACGGAGCCTCCTCGTTTGTCATCACATCTGTCAGCAATTAGGCGCAATTATCTTGACCGCGGAGGACGGCTTCAAAGGAGATTGACTTCCACACGCCGGCTCTTGTTTGTCCTGAGTGGATTAGAAAACCTGGCCCCTGAGACATGTGTTTTACCTGCGTGTCCCGCTGAAATGACGAACGAGAGCTGCAAGCGACAAGCCACCGTGTCTTGCTTTGCTTACTCAGTGATTACCACGAAAAAACAACAAAAAAAACAAAGCCAAAGGATGACAGTGTGCGTCTGCTCCTCATCTTTATTTCATCAGGGTAAATGTTGTGGCTTCTCATCGCCCGAACTGAATACGTTTTGTTTTTCATTAAGGAACTGCAGACTCGCCGTTCTGCTGCAGACAGAATTTTTGTGTTTTATCATTTTTTGGACCCAAACACAACGCTGTGTCATCAACGCAGACGCACAGAGGCACATTTCTTCACTTTGCTTTCGCCAACACAGAGTAAATCAGAAACCAAAAGCGTCATTTTTATTTTTCAGAACGATTCACTTCGACGGGGCCCCCGGCCGTTGCTTTTGTCTCTCCGTGCGCAACCTCGCGTTCGCCGCCGCCTTCGATGCGGAAAGCGTTTGCCGGCGTCGCGTTGCTTTATTTCGACGAGTCAGTCGGTGTTTTTCCCCCATTGCTCCAGTCAGCCTTAATCAAGTGTGCGCTCGGAAAGCGGAGCGGTGCCAAACACAACAGATGTTTGTAGACAGAATAACCCGTTGCGCTCAAGTGCTGTCAGTACAACGGAAACTACAGCCAAGAAAACAATCCAGATTTTATTTTATTTTTTGCATATATATACAAGTATATACACACCAACAGATGAAAGTGTTCAATTAAACATTTATGAAGCAGAGAGGATGTAATTGCTCTTTGGTTTGGATTTCTTAAACAAATCCCTATGCAAGTGTAAATACTGTGATGAATGCAGTATTTTCATGTGTGAAGTCGTCCTTAGGGAAAAACGGCTGTATTGGTTTATTTAACAAGCGTGCGGTAATGTGAAGTCTCCTATGGGTGGATGCCATAGCAACATGTAACAAGGAATAGAGTGATGTAGTATGAATTAGTCCCGCAGTAGCAAACAACATGATAACACGCTTAGAAAAAGGATTGAACAGATATTAGCTTCTTCCTGTGCAGTGGAGATATTTTCTGTTTGATAAAGATTGTTTTTGTGGGGCGAGATGGTTTAAAGTAGATCTGCCTTCTCCGAGTTCTCCCAGTCCTAACTCACAACAACCAAATCAGAGTAAGGGAGACGGTCTTAGCGCTGCCAATCACGCTCATGTGCACGCTGCTCATCTTTTTCCTTGCCTCTGCCTCTTTGCTCTCTGCTGCGTTACGGGCGGAGGTCGATCTTTTCACAAACGATCTGTCTCATCACGACGATTCGTTTGGAGATGCACTATCATGCAGAAATGTTATTTTTTTTTTCACTAAACCCGTTCTGGATTGATGGAATAAATAACATATTTATTGAATTATTTTCTGTTTAGCATAAAACATCATTTTAAACAGAGTTGGAGTCTTTCAGTTCCAAGGAGAACTGAGTCTGGAAAGCTGTCTCCCCATCATTTAATTAATTTGCATTCATTCATTTTTTTATTTTTTTTTTTTATCTCGTTTAATTCCTGTTTCATCTGCAAGCACAGACAGAGATGCTGCTTAGCACCAATTTTTTTGTTCTGGTCAGATATCACTTTGATGTTTCAAATAAGTTAATGAGCTCTCACTCAGGGCTCATAATTATGCATCTATCCTGGAAAAGGCGAGCTTGTGTACGCCATCAGCCGTTCCTCGGTTACTGGAAACAAGATTGAAGTGTTGAACCAAGATAATGTGAACAACACTGAGAGTGCAATCCAACAATTAAGCCCTTAACCTCAAGTTCCCTGCCATTCTGTGTGTGAGTGCATGAATAAGTGCCGCTGTAGGATAAAACACTGGTAGGGCTATAAATTTTCCGTTGAAACAACGAACCCTGTGGCATCCAGACATACACGTCTCCAATGTACTTTAATTAAAAAAAAAAGAAAAAAACAAAATAAAGCTAGACCTGGACATATAACTGTAGCTGTGCTACCTAATGGAAACGCACCCGTTTATAAATAAAATTAATGTTTCAATAAAAAGTTTTGGCACTAGGATGAGGTGATTCTTTTTTTGGTTATGTCGGAATTGGTTTATTTTGCAAAACAGCAGTGGAAACACTATTTCGCATCAACCGAGTCACGCGATCAACAAACGGATGTTGCCACTGGCGCAAACCACGAAGAAGACGGCAACAGGAAGTAGTTGGAGGGTCATGTGTTTTGATGACGTTTCAGTATGAACAAACTTATTCGTGCGAATAAGTAATTGGGTTTCTCGTTTAATGGAAACAGTTGCGAAATTGACAAAATACTACGGCAGTAGTAGTAGTATTCTTGTAGTAGTAGTAGTATTCTTCAGTGTATCGGATTCTGGGAATCCGTGTATGCAGTGGAGGGGCCAGTGGACCCTCTACTCACGCCGTTCATCACTAGTTTTAACAAGAAACATCCTTTAAAATAATGGAATATTTTTTTGAACCAAAAAAAAACAAACAACAAAACAAACAAAAAGGTGAAAACATCGACTAACTGAGTCTAATTCGAGTTCAAATTGGAGACGGGACCACCCATATGGTTGGCAGGAGTAACATGGAGCCACTAATTCTGTCGAGCTTAAAGAATCGTGACGTTTATACTGTTCTAAGCCCTTTTTCCGCCCTCCGACTCTTACGTTTTCTTAACCTTTAATCTGTCAACCACACAAAATCGCAAAAAATAAAAGGTCTTCATCCTCTATATTGGTGTCTAAAAGTCAATTCTACACACTTGCAATCAAGGCTTGGGCTCAAGGGGCTACGAGAGACGGGAGTCTGTGTTTCCTGCTCAGCGAGGTGTGAACCCTTACACACACACACACACACACACACACACACACACACACACACACACACACAGTAGTTCAACGCCCCGAACTGAACTTCTAACTGATTGCATCATGGGAAACAACTCCGGTGAATTTTCTGATAATGTGTTTGACTCACCACTTAGAGTGGGCTTAATGCTCTTAACCACGGGCTGGAAATGTGATAATCAGGCAGGGACTCTGAGGCATTAGAGACAATTCACTGCTCAACAAGATGGTTGAAGTTAACACACTCTGCTCTCCACCAGGGCCCGACACATTTATCCACCTTTATCAGTGTATTTATCTTTGATTAGACAAGCGCTTGAGGTTTTTTTTGGTTTTAGTTTTTATCTCCTGCTGTAGCTTCCTCGGGGCAATGTCCTTAGACCAATAATATATTGCTTTGGTGTTCAAACGTAGAGTCACAAGCTAGCAAACAGTACAGAAGAGCTTTTTACGTGTCGTTTTAAATCTTTGGACTGCGATACCAAGCACAAGCGTTTCTGACCGTCTCTATGAAATGCCGAATGTTAATGATGACGGTTCCTCCCAGACGTCAGTTTCAAATGAATTTTTACATCCTATCAGTTTACGTCGCACGTCTTGTTCGCTTTGCTCCCAACCAACCGATTCTCTAAACACGCAAAGCGGAAAAGCCAGAAACTAGAGATGCGACACTTACGACTATAGTGGAGCATGAAAAAAAGAAATGAAGAAAGAAGAGTGACTCGATTTAAAAGCAGTTAATCGTGCTGACATTGATTTCATTCAAAGTGCGCAGCGAGATCTGACCTGGGGAGTTTTCAGCCTCCCAAACAAAACTGCATTGAAGCCTTGATGACCAAATAATACCAATAATACCAATACATGATGATGATAATAAAATAAATAAATAAAAATCCGGTTACCAATCACCTACGTATGTGTTTTGAGATTTTTATGTCTGAAACATGTGTCCTATCAGAATCTAACGTTTTACACAGGCTCAATTTTTTCATTTGTATTTCCAACGTTTTCAGTGATAGACATGCTGGGTGTTTTTTCCGAGAGGCAATAATTCACTCGACACCTGGACACACGGACGCCGTGGGCATGTCTGCTGACCTTTAGCGTAATTACATTTATCTTAATTTAGCTTCATGGAAAAGATAATTAAAAATCCGTCTATTCTGGCTTTGTAGTTTGTTGAGGTCACCTGTAGGTAAACATCCAGACTAAATGCCACCAAATATCGTCTTTGTGCGCGGCTGCTGCTGTCAGTGTCGGCGCTGAGTGATTCTTTCTTAGTCCCATCATAAGTTTTCTCTTTTATTTTCTGTTCCGACAATGCATGTCATGTTGCATTATTTGCCTGGGATGAGAGTGGGCGGAAAGGCAAACAAGATTAGTTGATGCATGCACTTGTTTTTCTATGAGTGAATCGAGGCTTTCAGAAATGATTTCATGAGTCAGTGTTCGTAGCACGCCTTTCAAACTCGCTTCTGTTCCGTGTTTTCTTTCTTTTTTTCTTTTTTTTTTTTCTTTCTTGACAACAGTAATGCCGGTGAAATAATGCTCTGCAGAGACACAAAGCATACTTCAGGGTGGTCTGTCAGTGAGCAACTGCTTGTTTTAGAGTGGCGGAGGATTTATTCTTCGCTGTGTATAATGGAAAATTGGCTGTGATTTCATTCCTTATATGTGCCGTCTGCCAACTCTGAAGTTCACTTTGGGCTGTGTGGTATAATTACTGGGCTAAAGGTAGGATTTGATGGGACTCTGGCTCATCTTTATTTTATTTTTTTTCCTTTTCCTTTCTTTGCTTGTCCAGTAAATACAGAGAGGATCTGTGTAAGGAGTGATATTCAAATGTAAAAGGGAAATGGAAAAGTCAAGTTTTAGAAATCTTTTAAAAAATAACTGAGTACTTAAAGCATAAAAAAATCTTTTCATACGATGTTAAAACGAGGGAGACAAAGACAATTGTCATTACACTTGATATGTAATCATTGTTAATCCAAGATAGAAATATAGAGATTGCATAAGAAGATTGCATCTAAAAATATGTTAAAAGTTGATTAAAACATGAAGAAATGTTTTTCACAGTTACTATGATGTAGTATTATATACATTTTTTTTTCCAAACATCAGACAAATGTTTAGATCGTTGTCTAATTTGCAGACAGAGCACCTGCATAGCGTAGAATAAGATGAAATAATTTTGGGGAGTAAATTGAAATAAATTGCATTTGTTATTTCCATAAAACTGCGTTAGGTGTCGTGTTATGTGATACGGGTTTTATTGTCCACACATTCAGCCAGACCGGACTGTTGTGTTGTGACACATTCAACAAACTGAATGTCAGACAAAAAATATTGATCATAATCTAATAAACTGGATGCCTGAAACACTCAGGAAACCAGGCTGCCATTCATTTTGATGAGTCAAACAACAGAACAAAATTAGGGCTGTAGGTGGTGGGAATGCATCGATCAGATATTATCAGTATCGGTCCTAATATTTGGAAAATGTTCTAGATTGGGTATTGGTGGAAGTTTGCTGCGGTTTATTTTTACATGTTTGACTAAGAGTGAACCGGGTCACAGTTATGGACATTTTTCCTCAACTTACTCAACTTACTAGTTCCTACTAGCATACCTCTCAGCCTGTACAGTGCTGCGAGTCCCAAAAATGACGACATTCTGTCTCATATTTGATCAGGTTATTGATATTTTCCTGCCGCCACCGGCTCCCTGAATCAGATTCAGGTCGTGCTGTGACTGTGAGGTCGGCATGCAGCCGTCTAAATCAAGTCAGATTGTTTTGTGCGTCTTTTCTCTAGTGCTCCACTCGGTAACATTGCCGCTTCCACAAGTCGGTTCCTGGTCTTCTGACAGTCCATCAAACCTGCGCTGTACAAACGTCTTTATCAAAAACTGTTTCACCTGCTGCTGGATATAAGGGGCTTTGAGTGACGGGATGTAAACGTGGGAGTTTCTACATTCACATGCGTTCTGTGATCTCATTGCTTTTCCCCCCCCTGATTCAGATCCATTTGTGGGACTAAAATGTAGCATTTATTTCCCACATCTAAGTTTATGTTCATTAGTTTAAAGAAATAGAACAACGATTAGACAAAATTGTCAGACCACAACTATTTATGAAATTTAACGTGCCAAAACACACGTGGGCAAAATCCTTAGTTTGCAACTTCTCTCCTGGTTTCAGAAACAGAGAAGTAGTTGCTCTGTAGTTTCTGCATAAAGGTGGCTAATTTACAAGCTATACCAGCCGTCTGTCACTCGGCTCAACAGTTGTGCCGTTTTATTTATATTTCGAAAAGGTTGACATTTTGAAAATCTACACTATTTAGAGAATACACACAAAATATTGTGCATTCATTAATGCCAGTAGCTACTTTAAGTGCTAATGTCAGAGTTTTTAAAGGTGACGCTAAATTATCATCACAACTGGCACGATGTCACCTCTGCTTCTAATGTAGATAATGACCGGACTGCTTCCACTGCTGTTATTGTACGTCCTTATCATTCTCAGTTCTGATTGGTGCATCTCTCATCCTCTCATACTGATATTAAGAATATTTGTCCACAGATGTTCTTGTTTTTTTCTGCAGTCGTAAATGAATAAATGAATTTCAGCTCAACGCTAACTCATCATCGACTCCCGTGTCGTGTACAGTGCAGTCAGTGTTATGAGCCTGTTCATGCAAGTTTTAGACCCTAAATAACTTCAGCGTCTGCAGATCGCTGGTTTTTATGCGTTCACTCGCAGCTCAAATGCAATAAAGCTGTATTTCTCACAGTGTTGCCTGGGCCATCTGTGCTAATTAAAAATGGTGTGCAAGTGGCTAAGTGCGCCTGCTGTCACGGCTTGATGTTGGCTCACCATTGTGATGCCTGTCAGCCGTCGACTTAAGATGTTGGCATCATCAGCTGGTTTACATCACCGACGACTTTTGCGCATGAAGACGACTCGACGGATACTCACGACAAAGTCCAGGTGGTTACTTTGACAACAAACTCTGATGTCTGTTGTGAAATTAACATCAAACAAAAGCTACTTTTGCGATTCCTTTTTGTTATACTGATAAGTCTGACACATAGTACGTGTCACGTATTCCACATAGCACGCATTATATGTTTCTTTTTCTCATGTAGGTCAAGTAGACTTTGACTCTAAACAAGCCTTATTTAGTCGGAACCACGGCAAAAATGGTTCTTTAGATTCTGAAGGTGGCTGAGCTCTGCCCTGGAGTGCGCTGACCTTTTCCTCAACTCGGAGGTTTCCACACAGCTGCCTGCATTTTAATTTCAGCACCTTCCTTTACAACTTTCCTATAATCCATCCAGCCTTCGCTACAGTTGGCTTTGAAGTCAAAAATACAGCTTCCTTGTAACACTCCTGCAGTCTTTCAGAGTCGCAGGAGTCATTTAGATTACTTAAGTTTGTTTTTTTTGTTGTTTTTTTTACTGTGTTTTCTGGCGAGGCTGCAATGACCCTTGTTTTGGAAACTGATGGTCTGACGGGACAACTTTCGGATGTTTAATATCGCTAACTTGGTCTTTTGCATTGTTTTTACATCACAGTGGTTCTCGATTATTTTCTGCAACGCCTGAGAGAACATACATTTTGAACATCATTGAGAACCTGATGATATTTAATAATTTATCTGTACAAACCTTTGTATACATTTCTGGCACCAGCATTCTGCGTACAAAACAGAGCAATAAAATGAGCTGCAATAACTTAAAAGTGAAGGTACTGCCCCTCGTTTAATTGTTTTAAAGTCTTAAAGCAATTCCTGCTTGCCGGCTTTATTCACTTATTCCTCTTCAAAAAGGTAAATAATTGCTTAGCAATTTTGTGTAAAATATGCAACAATATTGCATATATGTCAGCTTATCTTTAGCTTATCAGACTATACAGAAAAGTGCACAACATTTTATATTCACAGTGAACCCTCAGGCACCTCTGCCCTTTTTTCATTTCACAAATTTCTCCATCTCTCCTCCTCCTTCATCTCTGAGGTGCCTGGCATCACAGGTCTTCTTCTGGGCTAAATGCTGTTGATTGGTGTGAGCACTGCTGCCACCTGGTGACCTGAGGCCTGTTTACAGTTCAACCACTAAAAATGACCACTACAAATACAAAAAAAAAAACAAAAAAACAAACAACAACAAAAAATCTCCTGTCTCATCTCATTGAATTCCTAAGCTCCGCTACTTGAGATGTACTGACTCAGCACGACATGGTATGTAGGCATAAGGCATTCATCATTTTTGGATTTTTTGAGCGCCGGTGGAGTTAAAGCCTGGCCAATTCTGCTCAGCATCCGATGTCTGTTTTGTCTGCATGGACAGTTGTGGACAGGAAGTGATTTCCACTGCAGCTAAACAAGCTCAGGAATCCCTTGTGCATCGTTAGAATCAGGTTTCACGCTCAGTCGCTCTGGTTTAAATGCAGCTGGAGTCTCTTTTTCCTCCCTTTCTTTCTACAACCAATGGGTGTGGGGGGAGAAATGAGGGAAAATTGATGAAGGACGTTTTTGTTGCTCCCCTTCTCTCCAGGAGAATGTCCTCCACTCTGGATCTAAATCCTTTCTGCACCATAAATATGTTTTAGAACAAATTTTACGACGCTCATTGGAGACATTGGGTTTATGTCAAAATGGATTTTTATGAGTTTTCCTCCGTCTGCCAACAGGTTTCTCTGATATAGAAAAACGAATCGCCAACGACTGCAGAGTCTTTTAAGGCCACCGTTACGACTGATTCACGCCGTCGCGCGTTCCTTTTGTGGAAAATTAAATCTCTCTTTTTTTTTCTTCTTTCTTCTTCTTTTTAACTTGACTTCCTGCTCTCGTTTCTCTTCACAGAAGAACATGACGCTGGCGCCCCAGGAGAGCAGAAACGGTCAAGCCGGCCCCCTGCACAAGAAGAAACCTCCCAAACTGCCCAACGGCTTAAGCCTGGAGTCATGCAGGAACAACCACCACCAGCACCAGTCGTCGGACCAGGAGAACAACCCCCGCCTGGCACACACGCGGGGGAAGAGGAAGAAGAAACGCCTGAAGAAGAAGCGCGCGACGGTGAGCTCGGTGCGTTGACGCGTAAACATATTTCCACGTGGATTATAGTCTAGAAACGAGAGCCGCCCAATTCCTTTTATGGCCAGCTATAAATGAGAGGACGACTCACCTTGTCAGCTAATGTGTAAAGTCAGATTAGCGGCGGAGTTTCAGAAGAACTTCCCACGAGTTGGCTCATGTTCTGGCAGGACTTTCATTTTCGGCGTCATCTGTTCCACAACTGCAAGTTCATGTTGTATGTTTCACGTCACTTTATGTGACTTGGTGTCTCCTAAGTAATAGTGAGCAGTTTGGGCTTATAATTAGGAGCTGTTAGCATTCAAACGTGTTGGCAGTGATTAATCTGAACATTTTAAAGCCTTAATGTTACATAATGCAGATTAATTGAACTGTCTATTCTGACCTGAACAGACGATGGTGAAAGGTGAATGCCGTTGCCGTCCGTGACGGCAGACGGCAACAAACGTTGGACGCTTTGCAACTTTCTTGCAGCTACCTTGAAATTTCACGAGCACGAATTTCGCCGGTCGCTCATTTGGCATTTTAATTGTGTGGCGCGAGACAGAAGGAGGGACGTGCATATTTATATTTCAGACTTACAGAGTTCGGCATGGGGATTAATCACATTGTCAGTGTGTTTTCAATGTGATGAAATATTTTAATCAGCTGACAGCACTGCTAACATTTCAACATTCTTCCGTGCGGATACGACGATATTAATATCGCCGCTGCAGCCGGGAGCTGACCTTACTCTTATTTATTTTCAGACAAAATCTTGTGATTTATTCATAAAAGCTCTTCAGATTTAGCATTTTTTGCATTTTGCATTCCTTTATTTGCAAAACACTGCCAGAACATGAACCTGTCACGGCTTATCAAAGTAGAAAGCACCGGTTAAAGTGATCTCCGTGTGAAGTGTACCTTCTCAGTGATGAGAATTTACAAAACGAATCTGTCGAAGCTGATTTTTTTTTTTTTTTTGAGCGTCAAAGTAACAAGGTCATAAATGAATATTTGTCACCCTGATGAAGCGGTAAAGTTTCCGCCAGCAATGACTTTTGCAGACGTTCCCATGCTTCTGTACAGTAAGTGCACACAGTCCCTCGTGCACAGAGACAGCCTCTGAGGTTCAGCTGTGTTATCTCCCTGGACGAGGGTCACTCTGTTTCAGCTGTGAACACAAGAGCTGCGTGAGTTCCAGCAGAGAAAACAGGTACAGTCACCTACACACATACGTGCTACTCAAATGTTAGAGCAAAGACCTGATGACAAACGTGACTGTATTTCATGCTGGACTGTGCAGGAAGAGTCTCTTCCTCGGGTTTTGCTGAAAGCTTGAAGTGGCTCCAACTGCAGGCAGCCTGACCTACATTTTGTGATCTCTTTACAGGACTCTATATGTGAGGGTCCTGTATATAGAGAACATATATAGAACACTTTTCTATATGTGTCAGTCTGCAGGTGCTATGTTTATTAAAACCTGAAACAAGACCATAAAATCTGCCAAATAAATTAAAGTATATGTGGAATATACAAAATGTTTGCATCAAAGGAAGCATAAATACTTGAAGACTTAATGTGTAGTAAAATTAACCCTAATTTGTTCGCTGATTGACCCGATAGAAAATCTACCGGACAAGATCCAAGTGAAAGGGGAAAAAGCCTTTGCTAATCCAGTCCATGTGTGTTTTGCAGATTCCTACAGTCTGCAAAACACACAGAGTGTTATGATTGTGTCGCTTTTGAAGCTTTCAAATAAATTCCTTTCGTGTCTCTTCCAGTTGTATCAAATATGGGTTTGATGACCTAATGAGGCAGACTCCTGCTGCACGTACTCAGACCGTTAAAACCATGTTTTTTTTTTTCTTTTTTGTTCCTTTCAACATGCAGATGACCCTCGAACCTTCATGCGGTCTGCAGAATTTCTCTGTCACGCTTAATGACATTTGCATAATTGAAAAGCTCGTCGTCTTTGGCTCCTGCCACCTCCTTTTTTTGTTCTCGGAGTTAGCCGGCGGAGCTGTAATCTCCTCGTTGGCTGCGCTGAAAATAAATCTTAAACTATTGTCCTTATTCAAGGTTACATTATAAATATCAGAAGTCTCTATCAAGGTTTAATTCTCCATTTTTTTTTTTGGAAAACCTACAGTCTGAAGGCACAGTGGCTGTTATCAACATTGTCACCGGCTCCGAAGCACAATGGCAGAACAAGAAAGGAAAAAAAGAACATTTCCTGTTGAATGAAGAAAGAATTACATTTCCCTCGTTTTGATTCCGCTCCCAGTGTAGCCTGAATGTTCCTGTTGTCTTTTTCGTTTGATTTCTCTCTTTGACATTGACCCAGCGTGCCGATCTATAGGATGCTGTAAGCTGCAAAATGTTGCCTCCCCTCTGAGTTTACAGCCAACACTGAAAATTGAGCCCAGGTAGGGGTTAAAACTGAATATACATAAGAATAAATCAAAAGCGTCCCCAGCCTCTCTCTGCTATTGATGTCATCTCATTAGTTTCTTGTCTCCAGTGTCCTACAGACTGATTTTCTTGAGATGACCTTCTCAGACCTGAAAGGTCAAAGACTCTTGCATTAAATTAACTTGGCTCAGCTTTTTTAGACGAGCTCTATCGTTATATTGTTTTGCTTTAGGGGTGACTCATGACATGTCTATCCTTACGAACACAAGAAGACGCATTAAAATGCAGTGAGCTGTCATGTCATTAGCACCGCCTGTAATATTGTGTTGAACCCGACCTGTTGCGTCATGGATCCTGGCGGCTGCGGTGTGGCTTTTGGCACCAAGAAGCTAGCTAGCAGCAGATCCTTTAACTTGTTCCAGTTAAAGGTGGGGTCCTCCACAGATTTGACTTGTTTTTTCAGCACATCCCGCAGATACAGTCCATCTGGAAATTTGTCTTAAACTCAAAATTTTAAACTCAAAATTCTGCCACAAATGTGACAATGTGAAGAACCAAGACATAATATTTCTGTAGGTATTCACAGCATTTGTTTAAGATGTTGTTGATCCACTTTGACGGGAATTCGAGCCTCAAGTCTTTATGAACGAGATAAAAGCTCAGCTCGCGTGTCTTTGGCCAGTTTGACCCGTTCTTCTTTGCGGTTCTTTTCAAGCTCTTATCAGGTCACATGGAGACGTTCAACTGCCATTTTTTTTTTTAGACCTTTCCAGAGACGTTCAATCAAATTTAAGCCCAGGCTCTGGTTTCACCTCTCCAGGGAATTCAAAGAATGATTCTGAAGCTTCTCCTTTGGGTCGTCGTGCTACTGAACTCTGAGATCCAGATGGTCTTGAGCAGGTTTTCATCGAGGGAGTCTCTGGACATTGGTGGAATCATCTCCCCCTTTATCATTGACTAGTGTGGCAGTCTCTACCAGAGGGTCCTTCAGGTGCCTTTTGCTAAACTCCGAACAGGATGCCGCGTTCTTATTTTTAAGGCGTGGCTGCTCTACCATCCGGGCCTGATTGGGGGGTTGCTGAAGAGACGGTTGTCCTTCTACAAGGATCTCCTCTCTCCACAGAGAAACCCTGGAGTTCTGACAACACAATCACTGGGTTTTTGATCCCAGTGATCCCAGTGGTGACTGAGGCCCTCCCTCTCATTGCTCATTGTTTTGAAGGCCAGCCAGCTTTAGAAAGAGTCCTGCTGGTTCCAAGCGTTTTCCGTCGACCAGTGGATGGAGGCCGTTGAGCTCATTGGACCAGTGAAAGCAGCAGAAATGTTTCTGGATCCTTCGCCAGCACAATCCTGTCTCAGAGGTTTACAGGCCATTCCTTTGTTTCCATACTTGGTGTTTGACCTCTGACCTGGCCTGTCAACTGTGGGATCTTATATAAACAGGTGTGTGCCTTTCCAAATCAAGCCCAATAGCTGATTTTACCACAGGTGGGCTCCGTTTAAGCTGCAGAGACATGAAGATGAGCAGTGGAAACTGAATTTTGAGCTTTATTAGCAAAGTATTAAGGAAAGGCTTGTAAATACTGATATGAATCTGATGTTTTCGCTTTTCTATTTTCAATAAACCTGCAAGACACTGAAATAAAGACGCTAAAATTTAATATAGTTGAGAATAAAATGGAGTGCTGTGAGTTTTTTCTGGATGTATTGCAAGTTGAATATATGGACACTGTAACCGTGGCAACAATATCAATTTCTACTATTATCAACTTCTGCTATCGCGTCAGAAACAAACACGACGAGTTTGCGCTCTCACTCTCATTCCTTATCCATTATGTAAATCCAGCATTTTGTCTCTTAGGTTGTCGTGTTTTTTCTGAGGAAGCTTTGTTCTTGCTCGCTGACGGAGTGGGAGCCTGAGGTGGCTGCTGCTTTGTACAGTCGCTCTGGTAAACAGAACAGCGTGCTGTGAGGCCCATCTGCTCTCTGGGGCGATGAAGAGAAAAGGATAGGTTGGATCTCCCTCTTCAAAACGCCTCACGCCTCAGAACAACCGCCGTCCTGTATTGTCTGCTGGCCTGCCTTCTTGTTTGTCAGCAGTTAAGGAATAATAACATTAAAAAAAAACAACAACATTTGCTCAATGTAAACATGCCAATTTCAAAAAAAAGAAAAACAATTTTTTTTTTTTTTTACGGTTTTTGTGCTAGAATGCTGTGCAAAACTGCAATGGAACCACTTTTTTCGCAGCACGCCATCAGAAGCCGGATGTTAATGCTCTTATCCTATTTCTACATTTGCATTACCAGAAATGTAAAATTTATTTATCCATCCGTTCATCCAGCACCCTTGTCACTAGAGGGGTCAGGAGGTGCTGGTGCCTCTACAGCTAACGTTCACCCTGGAGAGGTCGCCAGTCTGTCGCAGGGCGACACAGAGACAGACAACCATGCACACACACACACAGTCACACCAAGGGAGAATTTAGAGAAACCAATTAACCTCACAGTCGTGTTTTCGGACTGGTGGGAGGAAGCCGGAGTACCCGGAGAGGGAGAACGTGCAAACTCCGTGCAGAAAGACCCCGGGCCGGGAACCGAACCCAGGACCTTCTTGCTGCAGGGCAACGGTTTTTAAACAGATTTATTCATAAATATATAGTAGCGCTATGTATTTGTTTATCGGAAAACACTCATGTTCTTTCTGTATGGAGTGACTCAACAGCTTTATCTAATGCCGAGTGAAACATGTCCAGTGCTGAAAGTGTTGTCCAGCTCTGGGGTTTGAAAAAAAGCCTTCAAAGAGAGGTCTGAAGCAGGCCAGCCAGTCAACTGCAGGGCTCTGAACTCTGGCTCTCTGGGTATTTTCACTGGCTGGGATCTCACTCTGCCTGCCCTGATGGAGAAGTCCTGCCTTAGGACTGCCAGCGGCTGTGTTATTATCCAGCGTCAGTCTCTTACCTACACTGAACTTTCACTTCAACCTGCTGGAGGCCACATGTAATGAGATCAAGCTAAAAGCACTAATGGCAGCTCTCAAGAGGTTGGTTTATATCTATATATATATGTGTGTGTGTGTGTCTCCTGTGTCCTTGTCTAAATATTTGGACTGAAGCCCTTATTGTGTCAAGATGGAGGCAAACTTGCATGGTTGTCAATCTCTATTGAAGATGTAATGCAATGTTCAGCTCTTTCAGCTTTGTGGGTCACCCTTAATAAGCTTATCCTTTAAGCCAGTAGGAGATTTGAAGAAAAGCATTGTCCTGATTGTCAGATAAGATGCCAAATCCGTCCCGCGGGGGTTGATAACCGTTGCTGTCACTGCGGCTCTTCATGCAGCGGCGTTGGATAAACAAATCAAATCAAATCATTATGGCTTATTCGGAGACACATGCCCATTATGTGTGAACACGGCGACGCAGCTCTGTGTTTGACAGCGGCCTGTGGATTTACCGAAGGGAATATGCGATTCAAGGGCGCTCTGCGATCAAACCGCCGTCGACGTCACAATTGGAGCAACTTCCTCGGACGTAATAGTATTTCAGGATTATGCATTCATGTTCAATTAGTTGGACCCAAACGGGCCTTCTTGCGAAACCTATAATGTTTCGCAAGATTTTCAACAGCACTAATGGCGAACCATTCGACATGAGTGCAAACAAAGAAACTGGATTTTGACTTTTAAACCTAACGTCGCAAATCGTATCATCTTGTGCTGGACGTACTGCCACGCCCCTTTGACCTGACCTGTGAGCTCCTTCCGCAGCGGCGTCGTCGTGTCGGTTCCTGACTCTTTTTCATAGCTCTCTCTACATCGGCTGAGTAAAGACAGGCAACATTTGCTCTCGCTGGTCGCCATCCAGCCTCATGCTGGATCTCTCTCCTGACAGCCCCCACTATCAGCTCATGAAAAATTAAGTGGCTGTACTTAAAGTGTCAGCCACTTTAAGCCCAGACCCATTCCAGCTGCCAGTCAATGCTGGCCAGTGGGCTGTAAGTGTTTGGAGAAGCTTTTTTGTCGTGGTTGTCCAGCAAACGGGGCTTCAAACCTGCTGTCCTTTTACGCCGCTCAAGCTAAAGATGGCTTTCGTCCTTCTGGATGGGAAAGAGATTTTTTTTTAATTCCCCAAAATTTACTCCAGCGACAGGAAACTCAAAGCAGTGTGACTGCGATGCCAGTGCAAATTAAATACTTTGTCCTTTTTCTTTATATCCGGCCTGTTGGAATGGCAACGCATAATATTGGTGTGAAATGAATTCGTCAATATAGAATAGATTTTCAGTTGTACAACAAATATTGTTGTGAAAAATTAAAGGCCTTTTTTAAAAAAAAATCTTTTTGTTCTAACTAGTTCTACAATCCTATAAAAAAAAGTCTTCTTTTTTACCCTGCATAAAATCCATTACATCCAACTTCCTGATATAACACTTAAAGAACGCTCGTATCACCTACACCACTTCATTTTTTCAGCCAGGCTAAAATCTATTTTCACTTTAAAGTGAGAGGTAACATAATAATTATAACTGGTGAAGGAGAAATGACAGATTCTTAAAGTCTCTCTAATCGTCATGTTGTTGAAGTGGAACATCACAGAGCGCAGATAAAACTGCAGACGCTTCATCCTTTCAAAAGATTATGAACTCGGTGGCTTTATTTTTCTGTTTGAGCTATCATTTATTTTACAAATCTAACGGCTCTGTTCTTTAATCTTGAAGCTTCCCCCTGAGGATTTTTTTTTTCTTTCCTCCTTTAATCATCCATCCAAAGAAAATCCTAAATGTGTGACAAGCAGCTATAAATAGCTGCTAAACTTGGAAAATGAGCGCATGATGAGCACTTGAGGTTAGCAAAAGCGGCGCTACTTCACGGCATGAAATGAGAGACGGTCTTAAATGGCCTAGAGAGGAAGAATATCTGAAAGCTCATATTTGCACGAGTTGAGTCAGAACTGGAAAGTCCTCTTTATTTGCTTTTCATCACATGCAAAAAAGAAAACTTCTATTATCCTTTCCCTCCATTTCCGTCTTTTTAGAGCACAGCAGCCTATTTCCTCTGAGCAATTTGTGCATGTAGGAGTTATTTCCAGTCAATTCTCTGATATTTCATTACTGTCAACCCAGTGGTGATGTAGCTTTCCGTAGCTCAATGAAGCTGTCAGGGCTAATGTCCGTTCAATGGCTTCCATGTTGCATTTGAAAAGGACTCTGTTGTGACTATTGTATATAATCAGTACATTTCCCAGCTGATTTTGTGTGTGAAATATTTTGTTTTTCTTGTCACATGACAATAGACCAAAAATTTGTTGCTCTGGAAGTTATGTCAAAATTAAAATTATGCTAAAACGGAAGTTGTGACAGAACGGAGCTTGTGCTAAAACAAAAATTAGCCTAAGCTAAAATGGAAGTCATGCTAAAATGGAATTATGGCTAAAACAAAAGTTAGCCCACCCTAAAACAGAAGTGATGCTAAAATATAATTTATGCTAAAATGGAAGTTATGTTCAAACTAAAATTATGCCACAAAGGAAGTTATGATAACCTGCTAGCATAGCTTTTGTTGTGTTTTTGTTTTGTTTTGGGGTTTTTTGGGTGTTATGGGTTGTGCTATTATGTTGTGGCTTTTGCATTTGTTGGCCCTTCTGAGCCACCGTAGAGAAGAGAACAAACTACCTCAAGAACACAGCAGACAGCTCATGTAGGAAGAAGAAGTAAAATGTAAGAGTTTAAAGCAGGATTAGGTTATAAAACAACATCCCTTCTTTATATTTCTCGCAGACCTATCACATGAAATCCCAAAAAAATACATTTGAAGAGATTTGATTTATGTTGCCGCGTTATAACTTGTAGTTTTCGGAATACGACGGGATGCTGACATTTCTTCTCATGTTAGATCAGAGTTCCACGGTCCATAAGTTAAGTTGATGCAGATGTAATGTTTCACATTTGTGGAAGAGAACTGTGAACCTCAGCTTTATACAGAGATTTAAACCTTGGAGAAACAGCCTTGGATTGGAGGCAAAGCCAGATACTGCTGCATGAAATTTGAATTAGAAATCAGTTTGTGTGTACTAGTGACAGAAACAAGGACTCACTGTTGTTGCTGGTCCAAAAATAACACCCAAAATAACAGACTGCTTGTGAGGAAAAACAGTATCGTACATCTTGGATCACAACTGGCCTGCATGAGTGTTTAGACAGGCACTGACATGGAGCAGAACGGATGAAGTTCTTATTTCCACCAGAGGAAACATAATGTACAGTATTCACAAGAGAGCAGCAATATAAGGTCTATTGTGTTGATTTACTCAACCGTATTAAAGGTTTTACCTATTTGAACTTGTAGGATTCTTCTGCTGCTGATTAGCGGCCTGCTAATATTGCAGGATGCCACGGAAAAAGCAGACGCTCCAAATCATTGAATACAAAGTCGCTTCAAATTAACAGCTCGCTAACACGCTGTTGTTCTTTTGTAAGGTTGAATATGCCATCGCTACCTTCAAACTGCGAGCGCCTTAGCAGACAAAATGCTTCTCCGGTTCCTATTTAGGCAGCAAAGCAAAATGAATCAATTTGCAGATGCATTATTCATCAAAACTCTTCGTCTGAATATGTGTAGAGGAGTTGCTGATGTGAGAAACATCGCTGACAAGATGTTCATTTTATAGATGAACACCTCTCAGATGCTTATAATTTCTCACTGAACTCCTGCTTAGCGGAGCATGAATGCGAGTCGGAGGTAACGTGTTTGCAGGCCTAAAGGAATTCCCTCTTTTCCTCGCCGACTGATTTTTTTCTTTGTTTTTTTCTCTTTCTGGACTGTATTTCCGTTCTTGAATGATGATCAGAGCCGCCCGGCAACACACCAATGTACCGGCAAGGGACTGATATTGTTCTCTCTGTGCACTGGTTGGATTTCATGGTGCGATTGAACAAGCTGATACATTATTGAGTTTTAAGCTCGGCCCGGAATCAGATAGAATCTGATCGCATTCCTTCTGTTTTATTGCTTTATTTGTTCTCAGAATAAAAACAGCTGGCAGTTTTTTGCCTTTTTTTTTTCTTGCTTGCTTTTTTTTTCTCATTAGCATAGTATTGATAAGTGGATTAATTTGTATGTTTGCCTGCTGTTTCTCGTGTCCTTTTTATTTCAACTCCACCTGTTGAAGATGAAGAAAAACACATCCAGAGTCCAGAAGCCCTGGGCTGACTTGCCAAGTCAACAACCAGCAGCGTGGCACTGTGGGTGAATGGCAAAGAGCGGAGGCAGGAGGCAGGCATGGGAAAATAAACAGTTTTTCAACAAAAAAAAAGAAATGAAAAAGGAAAAAAAAAAATAGAAAAATGCCAAATCTGACAAAGAGGGATTTACTTTTCTGCTAGACAGGTAAGTTAATGAGCAGAGAAGAGATAGATGGGGAATGAATGGAGCTGCCACGCCGAGGGAAGGTGATTAATTATCACAGACAATACAGAGATTATTATTACTATCTACAAACAAAAGGGAAAAGTCCCTAAACCTGACATGGAGGACTAAACCCAGATCCACAATAAAAAACTAAGAAAATACTCGGCGCAATATGGCAACGTAATAATTAACAATGCAGGAATGAACATAAGGAAAGTGAAGAGTGTTGGATCCCCAGATAGAGAAAAAACAAAACCCAAAGGTCAAATGTTCTTTTCTTCTTCTTACTTTTGAAATCTTCTATTTTTATGTAAAGGGGCAGCATTATGTAAAACCTACTTTCTTTTTTTTTTAGCTTTACATCATGTTATATAATTATTCCTTTAACAAAAACAGACATGGAGTGTTGCCTTGAAACTTTCATGCATGTTTGAGAAATCCTTTTATCTCCCACGGCAACCATTGAGCTGTGCAAAATGCCTGTGTGGACCTCGCACCACCTTTTGAGACGTAGCTCCTCCTCTTATGCGCAATTTCCAGGCTTCAAAGTTTCCAATGCAACACCACCACTCAGCTCCTTCAGACTAGCCAGGAGCAATTAGCAAACACCTGGTCGAACTGAGCTCGGTAAACGAGTTACACTGGTAAAAACGTTGTAAAAGGGTCAATAGTGGAGCAATAATGAGGGTGGAGTTTCTTAAAGAGACAGAGGCCCAATTTCAAGATGTTAAATTATGAAGTCAAATTACTTTTAAGTCATATTTGATACATAAATTGTTTTTATAAGAACTGATGGTAACATAGTTACTTGATTGTGGTATAAAATGGCAATATGTGCCTGGAAAATACATAATACTGCCCCTTTAAACTCACTTAGATAAAAAAAACAGATGTTTTCCTAGCAGCCCTAATCACACACATGACAAGTACCAGTA
The DNA here is from genome assembly GCA_922788865.1 of Poeciliopsis turneri. NCBI lineage: Eukaryota > Metazoa > Chordata > Actinopteri > Cyprinodontiformes > Poeciliidae > Poeciliopsis > Poeciliopsis turneri. Next base: position 4,216,851 of record CAKLNU010000204.1, read on the forward strand.
GAAAGTCATGGTAAACTGAGAAAAACACACTATGCATAATTGATCGAGTTTTCTAAGAGTTTGGATTAAAAAAAATCATAGGTGATTAAATGTGATTAAACATGTTTGCGGCTGTGTTTGCAGTAAAATCTGAAACAAAAGAGTTTTTTTTTTTTTTTTTGCCAGAATTGATGAGCAGATGAGAGACGGTTTCTTTGGGGATCCCGCTGCGAGGGGCCGCGCTCTCCCCTCGGCCCGCCCTCCGGACGGTGCCAGCTCTCTGCCACTGCGTGCCGATAAGGTGGCGCTCCCACCCTGGACTTTCCCCATCAGCACAGGGCGGAAAAACAGAAAGAGCCATCTGCGATTTACCCAGACGCTGGGCCTCATCTGCCCCTGTCAGCGGGCCGAAAGAGACGAACCAAATCTGGCGTAAACGCCTCAAACCCGAGTGCATCCCACAATGCAAAGGGGCAGTAATAACTGAAATACTGACACATTTTTCACCTCAACCACGCTGACATCGTTTCCGCTAAATGAGACGGTTTCCTGGAATAACTCTGACATCTCCACCCTCACCTGCTGCCCGCAAAAGTTAGAATCAGTTTGGGAAAGTCAAAACCGCCATACTTCTTCTTCTCCATCTTTATTTCTGACATCTCTCAGGCTCTGGACTTTAGGCTCTGGTATTAGCGTCCTCCTTGTGGCGCTTCTGTGATGTGCTGGCACCCTCTGCTGCCAGCTGGAGAGAATGCCTTTTGCTCTCCCTCTTTCTGTGTTTTTTTTTTTTTTTTTGGAGAGGTCTCATTAAACGAGTGCTGCTTTCCTCCTGCAGCTGTTCCGCAGCCACACGATGCACAGATTGCAATGCCTTGAGTGGCCCCTCTTTCTGTTTTACACGCCGCCTCACAGCGGAGTTAATGTGTTTTATATGTCCACAGGGCAAAAGCAGGCGGTGGTGTAAAGAAAAAGGGTAAACTGTTGCTGTCTCTGCTGTAAGCGATGCGCATTTTACACACAGAGTCATTTCTTTTAGAGCAACACGGTCGAGGAAACGTATTTTTATTTAGCGGATTGGTTTTAACCCCCCGGAGCCAATCAGATTTTTCCGTACCCCTTATTTAATTTTGGCCCGCTCTGACAGACAGCCTCGCACGCGATCTCTGCCTCGCTTCCCTATTACAGTCCATCTTAGAGCCAATTTGCTGTGATATTTCGAAATGCAGAGGAACCAGCTGACAATAATGAAGCCAAAATAAGTCGAGCTTATTATACGGTGCAGCAGGCGACCCGTCCTGGGTTTTCTCCACACAACAGTCATTTCTCAGGTAAAAATATGCCAATCTTCGTGGATTGACTTGCTGGGATACATCCTTGTTAGTGCAGCAGGGTGAGGCACGGTCTGCGTGTGTGTGTGTGTGTGTGTGTGTGTGTGTGTGTGTGTGTGTGTGTGTGTGTGTGCGCGCTGCTGAAGATTCTCGTAGCTCATGTGTCTGAATGACACACTAAGAGCTAACACAATATAATAAGCAAAAGGAAAAAAAAGTTTGTTGGGAAACCTTTTTATAACTTTATTGTTGACATAAGGCTTTAAATTAAGAGGTCATTTCAAAACTCTTTGAGGTCAAAGAACCTATTAAGAGATGTATGTGTGTGTTTAAAAAAATTCAATTTGAAAAAAAAATTCAAAATGTGTCCATCTAATTGTGGACTAAATGGATTCATGATGAGTTGAACATGTTGGCCAAAATGCATTGTAATTTTCCCATTGTCTAAAAAATATCTACGGTACATGAGAATCCAGTTACTTTTAAAATTATTAGGAAAACACACAGGTCTGACTTTTTTCAAGTCAGACTTGAAAAATAAGTAAAATGTTTGGTAATTTCCTAGTTTCCTGAGAAGCTCGGAAATTGCTTAAATCCTCAACATGCACTCGCTCCACTCTGTGCTGAGTTAAAGACAGACGAGAAAATCACACATCGCCCTTTTCGCTCAGAAGGGTTAGGAACAGCGTTGGTTATATTTGAAATACGGACTCGTCTTTGCACAGAATGTGAGGTGTCCGGAGGTCAACTACGGTAGTTCCAGGAGGTTCTTCCGTTATTCCTTTTTTACTGTGCTTTGGATCACTTTGGTAGCGCTTCCCCCCTCCCCGGCCCCTCGGCTGCCGTTAACCTCGATTCAAGAGTCTTTGAGTTGACCTGCATTAAGAACTGCAGTAGAAATGGTTCTTTGATGTCTTTATGCCTCTTCTCGACTCGCCACTAGCTGTACAGTGTATCCCGACAAAAGGTGGCCTTAAGTCAGCGGTCGTGTTCAGCAGGTCTCTTAACATTTTCTCACTTAATGTCGTCATTACCCAGCATCCTCTGATGCATCTTTCCCATCAGTGCTGCACATTCAGTTTATATGTTGCAATCGATATTTGTGCAACCAACCCTGAGAAATCCACATTTATGCTTGTTGCTTGTTCATCAGAGGTGCGTATTGAGCTAAATTCGATTGTTAGTGGCGGTTTCCCAGAAAATTGCGAGAGTTATATTTTTGCTCTTTCTGAAATTGGTCGGCTGAGTTCCTGACTAGCTCTCATTAAACATCCAGCCGTCCTGAACAATTGACTTACAGGCTCCCTTGCACACAACCAGCCCTTCGCTGAGTTACTTCAGTCTGCGAGCAATTAGTCTGTGTTTATCTCCGTTTCCTCCTTTCATTTGATCCATGCTCGGAGAGAGACGGGGACAGCTGGGGTTTGTAGGCCACTTCCTTTTGTGAACAGACAAAAAAGGTCGAATGCGTGCAAAGGCATATAGAAGAGAAGGAGGTGAGCTGAAACGTCGTGGCACAGACTCACACATCTGAAAGTCATTGGAACAGGAACATATCCCCTCCTCGCTGCCTTCTCGGTTTCTCCCTGGAGCTCAGTTCCCCTGTTAAACCGTGGCCTGCTGACATGTACTTGGAAATTAGTTCCAAATGAAACCCTGGTTGTAGAACGGAGGCAATACTGCTGGATCTGGGTTTTTCTTTTGTGCTTTGCACATTAGTATCCAGTTTTTGTCATCATCGAATAATGTTGGAAGACAATGATGTGTGCAGTCAATGTACATCACACAGGTCAAATATCTTGATATTCAAGCAGCTCTGGTAATCGGTTCGGCCTTACCGGTTACCTCTATGCCTCTATCACAGCCTGCAGTCAGTCTCCATGGTTACCAACTGCTGTCCACGCTTCTGGAGGGATTATTTGTTTGTAAACACGGCGGAGCCACACACAACTTGACTACGGAAAGTCGCCGGTTGCCATGGTTACCTGCATTTATCCTTTTGCGTCACCGTTAGATTTTGAATTTGTTGTTTTGTGTTGCTATGTAGATAAGTACAGAAATATTTAGTTCATAAATGAACATTGTTCATTGCCCCATAATCTTTGGAAGTTAGTTGTTTTATTTTCTACTCAACATTTCTTAACCTTGCTCTACAATGAATTAGACAAAACTGCTGTTCAACATAAAGTGAGGCTTAATTTAAAATGTAAAAAAAAAGAAACAGCATTTCATAAGAGATATAAACTTAAGACAGGATTGACATTGTCGCAGCTCATCAAGGATGTCAATTGAAGTCGCCCAGACGGATTGGAGCAGAATGAGCTGCATGTGCGCCTGGTGCAGTTCTGTGTTTCCCTGCATCCAGCAGGCAGAGAAGCTCTGGATAACTTGATTTCCTGGCTGAGGCCAGGGTGGGATTCAGGTCTCTATTATCTGACAATCAGAGTCGGAGGTACAAGTCTAATATTTGTGTGGCAAACAGGAAATGACCTTTGTGTTGCTGCACTATACAGCAGCAACACAAAGGAACATGAACTGTCGTCGTGTCAGGCCTTTGACTCCTGCTGCTTCCTCCAGAGTGAAATAAATAGTTTACCAGAAAAACATTTCAGGAAACTCAGTCCTTCCATCATCAGTTGTCTTCATAAGAGCAAAGCAATATTTAACAATTTTGAAATTAAGCTTTTCTTTACTTTTAGTATTACCATTGGGTATCGGTGACATAAAAATGCACAGAAAATACAAATATATAAATGTTGATCATATATAATATCTGTTGCAACGTTACACCAGTGGTAAATGACACCATTTAGTGACTTCTAATGACTTTTAGAACAGCCAACAGCTACTTTCCTTTTTGAGTGAAAACTGAGACCTCATCTAGCAACAAATAATAGTTCATTTATTACAATATGTTTGAATAGCAAGCTGTCTACATGCAATATTTTGTTTTTCTATTGTTCTTGGCACCGATATCACAGGGATCCGTTTTCTGCCAACCGGTTCGGTGCACATGTGCGGGCATTCGGAATGTAAACCTCGACTGTTGCAGAAAGTGGAAGGTTTCCATGTTTCTCTTGGCGTGCCCGGCATGCTTTTTTCTTTTTTGAAACCGAGCGCTTTGGAGGTGTTCCCTGGCATTGAGCGCGCGCACCGATGCAGTCGGTAGGAGAGCTGTTGAGCTAACGCTCAAACCGATGAACACAAAACATTTGCCTTTCACTCAAGACACCCTTGAAGGAACGTCCACGACGGGCGCCGTCGTTTGACAGACGGAGGTACGTCCGTTCTGAGCAGACCCACTCGGGTCTGTCTTTGGCCTCGAGAGCGACGCTGCCTCCACTCGTGGCGCTCCGGTGCAGTCAGGCAGCTCCGGGGGCCTCCGTGGGCGTCTTCTGCTACTATTCTTGTTTGATCCTGCGGGAAAGTGGTACTGAACGAGAGGGAAATCGGAGTGAGACTGCGGGAGTCTTCAGACGCGACGCTACATCATGTTTCTGTCCAAAAGAACTGGAGGGCTTTTCATCCTCCAGTTTTTCATGTATCCCCCTTTCTTTGTTCTGGAAGCGATTCTCCTTAAACAAAGTTATCTTAGATAAATACCTTTCGTAATAACTGTCGTCTATTCTGCCTGATTGAGGGAAGCGGTTCAAAAGGAACTAAAGGAAAACCCTTACACCTTAATGGTATTATCAGCAGGCCACTAACTTAGCCTTTTCAGTTGTGCTCAAGTCTGTGTGTTGTGTATAAATACACTCCAGGCGGTGATTTGATACCCCAAACTACTTGTTTCAGTTTAGTTGGATTTGGTCCCTGTAAGCTCTTGAAACTCTGCTGTCTGGGCAAAGCGATGGCCATCGGGGACATGGCCAGGCGTAGGCATGTGTGTGGGAAGTGAGCAAGGCAGGCAAGCTGTCACTTAGCATTACAGCGCCACAGGCTCCCCGTGGGTGATATGAGGAGAGAGGGAAGTGATAAGACAAGAGAGAAAGAAGGCTATGAAGGAGAAAACAGGAGTGAGGCAAAGCAAATACAGCAGCCCACACAACACACACAACACACACACGCACACACACACACACCCGGCCCCCAGCAACAAAGAGTCTAGGAAACCTGCTGTTTGTTTTTCTTCTGATTAGACCAACCACAGAGGATAAGCCCACCTGACAAGACCTGACTGCTGGCCCTCTGAAAGGAATATCTAAAGAAACCGAACACAAAAGAAGAGGTTAAAGACGTCTGGCTTATGTCGGGAGATCACCTCCACCAAACTACGTTTAGTTTATATAATTATTACGTTCAAACATGACAACAATTCATGAGATTTCATTTCCTTAATGACACTTTTTGAGATTGAACTTGGTTTAGAAGTATCCTTTGCTCTTGGCCATTAGCTTTAGCCTGACGTCATTGCAGCTCAGGTTATAGAATCTAATTGGTCCAAAATCGGCTTTGGCTCTTCACTTGCAACAGTTCTTCTGAAACATTGCTTCTTACCTCATAGTAGACGATGGAATTGAATTTAATGCTTCACATAATGTGCTTCTACTGACTTTTTAGTTGATCTTCTGTCTGTTCAGATAAAAATAATAATAATTAAAAAAAAAAGGCCATAAAAATTTGATCATGGCTCAAAAGGGGCACAGCAAAACTGGAGTTGTTTTCGGTGGCTGTAATTAGTTCCTAAGTAGGCCCGGGTCTGATGCAGCGTTTCCCTGACTCCCCCGTCGTCAGCTTCAGGTACCTGCAAACCGAGATTACCACTACCCATTTCAGGCGACACGCTGTCTACTAAGAATTTCAATTGTGCTCCAGAAACACAGAGACGTAAACAAGTATAACGCAGCAGCGGCCATTGCAGACACCAGTCGATCCACTGGAAACTTCTGCTCTAAAAACAAGCATTGTTTTTTGTGGCGTCCTCCCTGTTGTTTCAGTATGGCAGTGCATTCTGCCAGACCGTCTCCTGCACTGGCACTGGCTTGGGGCTAAAAGTGTTGCTAAGCCAATTATGTCTTCATGGATGCTAACACAGTGGCACTACTGAGAGCAATTGCCTTTGTTTATAAGCCTCTGTTATGCTATGATAGAAAGGTTACCTCTGTTTAACTCTGGAGCTGCCAAATTTGGTTAAATACTGCAGGGTACAGGAGCCCATTTTAGTTGGCAGCCTTCTTATGCCCTTATGAGATGTGACATAATTATATACACACAAGTGTTTTCTGTTTGGACTTCAGGTCCTCTGTGCTGAGGGGAGTGGCAGAATGTAAACATTGGCTGGGTGGCCCTCTCTTTGTGCTGGGCTCGGGCCTTTTTTGTCTGTAAGCATTCGCACTTGGTGTTTAAAGGTCCGCTTCATTCTGTTCACTTTCTCCTGCAGAAACCTTTCAAACACTTCGCTGCTTGCTTTGCTCACATGTTCGATATTGAACTGAAATGCATCGAGGTCAGTCTCGATAAACATACTGCATTGTGGGAAAACTGAGTGGTCTTCTAGGGGCCGTTGGGCATGCATAAAGAGCATGCATAGCTCTTTATCAAGTCCAGACTACAAAGCAACTGCATTCAGCCGTTCGCACACATGTTCACACGTTGACGGTGGCAAGCTTCTGGATTTAAGCCACAGCTGCAGTCTGGCCAAAGTGAGGCTGGCATACGTCGCCAAGCCCTCTGACCGCCACCAGCAGCATGAAGTAACAGAATTAAGTAACATTAAAGCCACATTACCCGAGGGAGGGGGTCCTGGCGGTCCGATCCTCGGTTGCAGAAACTGGCTCTTGGGACGTGGAATGTCACCTCTCTGGTGGGGAAGGAGCCGGAGCTGGTGTGTGAGGCTGAGAGGTTCCGGCTAGAAATAGTCGGTCTCACCTCGACGCATGGCTTTGGTTCTGGAACCAGTCTCCTTGAGAGGGGCTGGATGTACTTCCACTCTGGAGTTGCCCACGGTGAGAGGCGTCGAGCAGGGGTGGGCATACTTGTTGCTCCCCATCTTGGCGCCTGTACGTTGGGGTTCACCCCGGTGAACGAGAGGGTAGCCTCCTCCGCCTACGGGTGGGGGGACGGGTTCTGACTGTTGTTTGTGCTTACGGGCCAAATGACAGTTCAGCTTACCCACCCTTTTTGGAGTCCCTAGAGGGGGTACTGGAGAGTGCCCCTCCTGGGGACTCCCTCGTTTTGCTGGGGGACTTCAACGCTCACGTGGGCAATGACAGTGAGACGTGGAGGGGCGTGGTTGGGAGGAATGCTCCCTCCGATCTGAACTCGAGTGGTGTTCTGTTGCTGGACTTCTGTGCTCATCACGGATTGTCCATAACGAACACCGTGTTCAGGCATAAGGGTGTCCACATGTGCACTTGGCACCAGGACACCCTAGGCCGCAGTTCGATGATCGATTTTGTCATCGTTTCGTCGGATCTGCGGCCGTATGTCTTGGACACTCGGGTGAAGAGAGGTGCGGAGTTGTCCACTGACCACTACCTGGTGGTGAGTTGGCTCCGGTGGTGGGGGAGGATGCCGGTCAGACCTGGCAGGCCCAAACGTGTTGTGAGGGTCTGCTGGGAACGTCTGGCGGAGTCCCCCGTGAGACGGAGCTTTAACTCCCATCTCCGGCAGAACTTCAAACACGTCCCGGGGGACATTGAGTCTGAGTGGACCATGTTCCGTGCCTCCATTGTTGAGGCGGCTCATCGGAGCTGTGGTCGCAAGGTTGTCGGTGCCTGTCGTGGTGGCAACCCTCGAACCCGTTGGTGGACACCTTCGGTGAGGGATGCTGTCAGGCTGAAGAAGGAGTCCTATCGGGCCTTTTTGGCCTGTGGGACTCCGGAAGCAGCTGATGGGTACCGGCGGGCGAAGCGGCGTGCGGCTCAGGTGGTTGCTGAGGCAAAAACTCGGGCGTGGGAGGAGTTCGGAGAGACCATGGAGAAAGACTTCCGTATGGCTTCGAGGCGATTCTGGTCCACCATCCGGCGTCTCAGGAGGGGGAAGCAGTGTAGCACCAACACTGTTTACAGTAGGGATTATTCAATCATATGTTGATGAAAATTAGTCATTGGATGTTCATTCAGGTTTCAGTCGTCTGTACGATATGAAGTGAGCCACCAATGGTACTTCTCCTTTTTTTCTTTTTCACTATTGCTTTGGTGTATAATGAAAGAAAAAAAACAAACAATTATACGGGTCATTCTAACAGTTAGGCTTCAAAAACTTGCTGAGCATCTTTTATGCAAACCCAGTCTTCTCCTGTTCATCAGTCTATCCATCTAGCATCTATAGTCTGTGGTTTTTAAACTATTTTCTACATAAACTGTTGCAAAAGAAAAAAAAAAAATCAGGGCAAATTCCAGACTTCTCCATGCAGTTTACTCTATTTTCAAAAATAAGAAAATAGATGCAGATTTATGTGAGATATTTTTGCTGTAATAAGAGCGTTCATAGGGCATAGTCTCATTTCTCCAAAAAAAAACAAAACCTCATGGAACATAAATACACATTATTTGTTTTTATTATTTCAAATGGAGTAAAAGGCAATTTGACTTGATTTTGTTTTTAGCTAACTTCCTTGTGGAAATGGCCATCAAATGCAGAGCTTTTCAAAAAGGGAAGTGTTGATCTTTTTGCTTTGTTTAGACTTAGTTTGGACCCCTGACAGCTAAAATGACATGGATGCTAAATTAAATCAGATATTATGTGGGTCAGGTTAGGTTCAATTCAACATCCGATGTCGAGTTGTGTGAGACAGCCGGAATGCTCCACGGCTTTTCCCTAGAACCGTGCCTGACCTGAACTCAGGAAATCCTAATTTATTCAAACATTTTGGAGACAAATTTATTCAGCAGTCAGTACGCGTGGAGTCTGTGGCGTCTTTGAGGTCAGACCGGCATCGGGGGCCGCTGTCTGTGCGAGTCATAATCGCAGGCAGCCAAACTTCAGAGGGCAAAGAAACTGACTGAAACAGATAAAGAGCGGGGTTGAACGGGGTCAGGCTGAAAGAGCTTACCGATGCATAAAACGGAGCGATAAGAAGCAACCGAGAGGACACATTGACTGGACAAAGGACTTAAAAGCGGGGAAATGTTCAGGGGAAAAAAAGAACAGCCCAGGAGACAGAAGGAGGACAAGGAGAAAACAGACTTTGAACAAGAGAAGAGGGAGAGAGGTGAGGTTGCTCGAGTCTTAAGAGTTTTTCTCTCTGAAGGAAAACATCTCTGCGCTGCTTCTCTGCTGGCATCTGCCAACACCGCTGAACACAGCTGAAGCCCATCTGAGGAGCTCTGCTGTCAGGCTTCCAACCCTGCATCACCCACACTTACACACACACACACACACACACACGCAGACACACCACCCGACCGCACACTACCCTGCACCGCTAAGTCGAGGGAGTGAAACAAACAGTACAGCAGCAGGCTCAGAGGCTTGAAGTCAGAGACGGAGCGAGAAGGAACCCACACAAAGACCTGCAGGAGAAAGAAAGCTGAAACATTTCGGTGCCACGGCACAGATCATTAACCAGCCGCCGTGTTCGGAGGAGACTTTGACATTCTTTGCTCACCGGAGCTTTCACAAACCGACGGCAGGAGGATGATCAAGTCAAGTTGGTTTTATGTCAAGTTCAAGTACAACGAGAAGGTGAGTTCTGTGCAGTTCTGTTTTTTCTGTACTCCACAACACGCCGTGGTGAATACCTGTGCAATATGACCACTGGACATGTTGCGCACGCTCTCTGCAGCTATGTTTGTTGGTTTGTTGAAAACCTTTGTTTTTAATGTCTTGCTGTTTAGCTTGCTCGGTGTACCGGTACTAATATACCGTGGTTGTATTGATGTACCGTGCTTGTATTAAATGTGTTACTTCATGACATTTTAACCGTCCTAATTTAGTGATGAAGTAAATGAACGTAAAACCTTCAGTTTTATGAATGTAATATTTCATCCACATTGACTCCCCCCCCCCCTTCCTCTCCTCCAGTTTAGCCGTGACGCGTCGTGATGTAGCGCAGCGATAAAGTTTGACTGCTCACAGTGACATCATTGTCTGGACATTAGATCCTGCTCTGTGACGGAAACATCTACAGTTTCTGCAGCCAGACATCATCTGGATCAGCCGGTAGAAACCATCTGGACTGCGTTCCTTGTTTTGTCTCTCAAACGGTTTTGACGCTAACTGATCAGGTTCTGCATTTAGCATCAGGTGTCTGCCCCGTTGGCATCGTCAGAGCTATCTCATTACGTCAAACGCAGCTGAGCGGCACCCCGCTCAGTGCTAGTGCAACTGTACCTCTTTAAAGCCGGTTGAAACGTGCATCATTAAAAAAATAAATAAATAAAATCCTTATGAGATGCCATGTGGCCACATGGGAGCATCTGTTGGTGCCCGAGGTGCTTTCTCTCCATCTGGTCTTCCATTTTGTACTTCAGCAGCTTTGAGGTTCAGAAGTGAGAAGATGGCCGTTGTGTTGTTACGACTCTGATCTGTTTCTCTATGATGCTTTAAAAACTGCTACAAAAAATCATGATACCTGCACCACCATTAGGCCACGGTGTGTTCAGAGTCATGTGCATTGTAAGTCTACGACACACGCAGAACTCTGTACGTTGGCCAAAAAGTTGAGTGTGTTGGATTTTCGCTTGGTAATCTTCATTAAGGTCAGATTTGTGAAGTGTGTCACCATAGGCTGTCCTGTAAGCAGAAATCCCTCAACATCTTGGATCTCTGCAGCTGCAGCCTTTACTGCTTTTAAAAACTGCGGAGAACTTATTTACTTTTAGACCAACATTTAAAACAGAAAACTGTTTAGTTTATTTCTTTTAGAAATTGTGAGGTATACTCATTACCTTAGATTAACATTTAGCTCCTTCTATAAACTGTGGAGTACTTCAGACCAACATTTAACTTTACACTTTTAATATCGGAGCAAAACTTAGAGACACACCTGTTAGCTTACAAATCTAGAACAAACTTAGAACCTCATAGAATCAAACATGGAGAACCGACACTGCTTTTATCCGAACAAGAATTCAGACAAACCTCAATTAGTTTCTAAATTATGGATCACTTATTCTTATTGAACATGGGGAACCAATATCGTAAAGGTTTTGCACAGATACTGTGAATTGCGTTGTTCAATCTTTTATGAACGTATCATTGGCATTTCTTTAGTTTTAGAGTTTGCTAAATCGAAAACAGAAACAACAGTGGAGAGAAGTTTGGGTTTTTCCTCGCTATGTCTAGTTGTAAAAGTGAAAGAAAAGAGTTTAGTCTCGTACCCGATGCGCTCTGCAAAACAGGTGAGAACATTTTCTCCTCACGTTTGATTAAACGAAGGAGGAGGAGAATAATGGAGGGAATTGAAATCGAAGAAGGTGAGAAAGGATTGTTTGGGGGATATTTTTTTTTTCTGTTCAGTTTTAGGTGTGAAGATATAACAATATTTGTTGAGCAATAATTAGCACCTTCTGGATCAATTGCAGGAGCTTGAGAATGCATCGACAGTGCTGTGAAAAAGTCTTTGCACCCCTTGCACGGTTCTTATGTTTGGCTTTTATCTGTCCCACTTAAATGTTTCACTTGATCAAACAAATTTCGATACAAGAGGAAAATATATCCAAACCAATTACGATTTTAGTTCACCTCATGTTGTCAGACATGTTCTAATTTAAGTGATTTCTTGATTCTGTAGATCAGGGTATATTCAGATCTGGGTGTTTGTAGTAAAAATGAACCAAAATGTGTGTAATGACAGCTCATTTATGAGGACGTATTTTCGCCCCGTTGCGATTTGTAAAGGTGTGCTGATGATCCGAACCTTTTAAACTTGACAGAAGAGCAAAACCAGAACGCGGTCAGAGGAACGGCGCAGGGAGAACTGTGTCAGAATATGCAGTGGTCTGCCTCCATGCTCCCAGCTGCATTGCCTCAGGAGCAACCAGCCGCCGTGCGATTACGTCTGACTGACAGGCTCGCTCTCAACAGAATGAGAATAGGAAGTGACCTTAAACAAGCACTGCCATTTTTGAGTGCCTGCCGCCCCATCAGCTCCTCGGCTCTCTCGAGCCGCGAGGAGGGGCGCGGCGCTTTGTTGCCTCTGGGTCAAGAACACAGGGTCATCCAACTATGGGGTAAGGGTAATTGCTACCCCTGTGTGTGGGCTTGTGTCCTGAAGTGAGAGTGGGTTGCAGCGGCTGGTGGGAGGCTGGAGGTGGGTTGTATTTCTCTCAGTGGAAAGAGAACACAGCACCAAGGTCCTGCTCTGTGTGTCTGTTCACTGCTCTTTGTCTGCTTAGGCAGTGCCAGGAACCCCAATGGGCCAACTCTGGGGCCACAAAGGGCAAACAGCGACCTGTCTCACTCTGGACTAATTCAATTTAGCACACACTGTTGTGTTATTGAAGTGGTAACTCTGGCCTTTCTCTTGGCCAGATGGCTGTTTTCTGAAATAAAGCTTTTTATTGTAAGCTTCTTTGTTGATGGTTGATCTGAAGCACATTGGTGAAAGCAGTACATCTAAACTGCATAATAACTTTACTTAAAGTGGATGAGAAGTAAGATAAATGCTACATATAATAGTCTTTGCATGTCTAATAGAGCTATTTGATCAGTTATCACTGATCAAAGGTTTAGCATGTAACTTTTACAAAAATGTATGTTTGTTAAAACTAGTTAATTCTAGGAGCACGAGGAGCATTTCACAGGTTACATGACGTAATGAAAATCTTAACAAACATGTAAAAGAATAACTTTTTTTTTTGTAAAAGTTACAGCTTTAAGGCGTTGTTGTGGCTTCCCTTGCATCATAATTAGATTAAAAATCATGAGTACCAGTGTAGTTTCTCAGGAGGAGGTTTTTGATGCATTCAAAATAAATAAAAAAACACTCACTGAGAGTTTTCTGGTTTCAGAAAAAGAAAATTTTCTTTACTTATGAAAATAGCAGAAATACTCACCGAGTTAACTTGATACAAAAATTCAAATATAAACGTTAATTTTGTGTTGGAAAAACTGTTTCACTCCTCACTCCTTCGCCAAAAAATTAGACGAACCACGGCAGCAGCTGCTGCTGTTGCTGGTTAATCACAGCAGGAGGAGGAGGGCCTAAAAAAAATAAAGAAATAACAGTAGATCTACCATTACCACAACTTTGGATCAATAACGATAATAATTTAGCGAACAGTACATTAATTTAATTCTTAATAGGTTCCAACAGTCATATAATTGTGCGTCAATGTAAAATAGTTTCAGCAACTCTGCTGTCCTCAAACCTAATAGCGCTATTCTTATCTGAAAACTGTCTGCAGCCACACGATACTTCAAAAACAGCTGAATAAGACGTCCAGCACAAACACGGCAGAGGGCCTGATTAGATTATGTCGTGTTTTTCTTCTTCCCATGCCGACAAAAGGGTTGCGCATTGACTTTCTATTTACTCCAGTTACATCCAGGGCTTGGCTTGTTGAACACAGCGGGTGAAGATAATGACCATAATGAATGTGAATGATAGGGAGTGGGATGAGGACTGTCATTAAGAGGTTTGTTGCACTGAGGGATGATGCCACAGTACGCAACGATATAAAAGAGTTGCCCTGTGCAAATTCCTCCTGGGTGGTATCATCCGTCTCAGACATAAACCCGGAGAGTTTAAACCACATGTATACATTCCTGTGGGTCTTTTGGGAAAGAAAATAAAACTCCTTAGGTTCTGTGGGAGCGTGTTGTTGGGTGGTTTGCCTCCGTCTGTAGTTCGTAGTTGAGCGCTTCAGAGCACTTCTAATATGTTGCCATCCCAACTGAAAGAGCCGTTCCCATTTTCTCAAATAATTTATGAGGTAATCTGCATGAAAGTTTTATCCCCCTGCCTATTCATTCATGCTTAGAGGATTTTAATGAGAGTTTATTGGAGTCGTCTCAGCCAAACCAGTTTAACTTATTTATGCTTAAAAGCTAAAGCACTAAGAAGCTTACAGAACTTTCGACCTCTGCGACACTTGACGCAAAGCGGCCTGTTTTTTTTTTTTTTCCTTCTTCTTCTTTTTTCCACTTCTGTCCCAAAAAAAGCATTCCTGCTACACACACTCATTGAAATTCTAAAGAAGTACCCCACAGCTTGCTGAAGGGATTACTGGTAAATCCTCACAAACTCCAGATGTTTTCCCAGACAGCGCAGAGCAAGAAAACACCACCCATCCCCTGTAAACATCTGTCAGACAAAAGCCTCCGCCGCAGAGTAGACAACAGAAGCTTAGAGCGAGTAAACTAGTCAAGATTTTTACTCCTTTAAATCTATTGTAATTCCTAATGAGATGAGTGACTTTGAACAACATGTTGTTTGCCCGTTCATGCCTGGCTTCAAAGTGTGAAGCATATACACTATAGATGAAAAGCTAAATGGGCGAGAAAGCTCAGGCCGATTGTTGAGTCTTAGAATCGGTGTGGCTTTTGTTCTTGCCATGGAACAGTGGATTAGATCTTTATCCTGTCTGATTTGCTCAGGGGGGCCTTTGGAGTTTGGTTGTCTGCTGTGCAGTTCTTTAGAGAATCTGGAGAAAGCTTATGACTGCGTTCCCTCAGGCATTTTGTGTGGGATGCTGCAGGAGTACAGGGACAGAGACGGTCTCCAGGGCTGTCAGATCTGTGAATTACCAAAGAAGGAGCTGCCTCGACGTTCACGCCAGTGAGTCGAGGTTATTCCCGTCGTGCGTTTATCTCCACCAGCCCTGACTCTTGCCAAAGAGAAGACCTCAAGGACTGGTCATGGAACAGAGAACCTTGGAGTCTTGCCTTCGCTTTTTTTTTTTTTTTTTTTTGCAAACGATGTGGTTTGCCTTTCAGCATTTATTGCTTCATAGTCAACTGTGAAATAGCGTGGACGAGAGTTAGTTCCTCTAAATCTGAGGCCGTTCTTCACAACTAGAAAAGCCCGGACGACTCTTTCCAGATGAGGCATGAGTCTTCCTCAAGTGGAGCAATTGGTGTCTTGTTCATTTGTGATGGTAGGACGGCCAGGGAAATGGATGAATGAATGAATGAATGAATGGATCATGACTAAACAAACCATCCCTTGTTATCATCATTCCAGAAGAACTCCTGCTGCTTTGCATAAGAAGGAATGAATTGCTGTGGCTCAGGAATCTCATCAGCATCTCTGAAAAATCTGTGCCTCCCCTTTTGGAGGTTTTCCAGGCATGGCAAACTGGGAGAAGACGTTGGGGGCAGACCTGGAACTTGTTGGAGGGAATATTTATATTCCTTCTGGCTCATGAGTGCTTGAGATCTCACCAGAATGAGTCGGAGTGGGTCATTGGTATTCCAGATCGGATGCTTGGTTTCCCCTTCCCTCGGCGATCCCTTCTTTTAAAAGTGGAAAGCAGTGGATGGACGGATGAAAAGACAAGTAGAAATTCATTAAGTGTCCCTGAACCCATAACTGTTCTTGGCAAGTCAATTGCAGAAATACATTCAAAATGTCACTTAGTATGGTTTTAGTCTAAAGAATCCTCAACAGTGACAAAGCACTGTATTTCTCACTCCTTTATTTGTGTAGTTGATGTGTGTGTGTGTGTGTGTGCGCGTGTGTGCGTGTGTGTGCGTGTGTGTGTGATGTAAGTAGCAGTCTTCCCTGGGGTCAGGCACTGGGCAGGATCTCATATTCCCCCACTCTGTTTGTGTTAATTCGCTGGATGTAAACACCGTGAGTGGGCTGTAATAAGGCGCTGCCTGCCTCTGTGTCTCTGCTCTCCGGCCTCCTCAGCGGGACACAGAATAGACAGAGGGAGCGACTGACCACCGTCTGGATCACTGAACAATCGCAGTCCGGAGAGAAAGCAGGGGGGAGAGCGCGGGCCCTCGGCGCGGCCGCTGGGGGACGCGCCTGACAGATGGACGGAGCGAATGAGTGGATGCTTAGCCAACTGGAAACACAACTTTAACCCACACATGTTGGATGCCTTTGCCTGTCACCTTTTATCTCTATCTTTAATACATAACCTGAAGGAAGAAAACAGTGATGGTTTATACGACAGTGACTCAAGCCTGGACGTAAACCAACTTTAAAAAAAGGAAAAAAGTAGTTCTTAGCAAAGTGTGAGGCCACCTGCCGACACAGCAGCCTTGCTGTAAATTGACATGTTTCTGAAATGTTACTTCCATCTGTATAAGCTGGAAGGAATCGATGGCATCAAAACATCATAACGTTAACTTCTAGTGGTTTCTGCTTTCCCTTAAAAGACAGCGTAACGTTGTTTAATGGATGACGCTGTTTAAGGAGTGGCTCAGTTTGGTTTACTGCGAGGACGTCTGATCCAATCTTTGTTCAGCAGTTCCATATTTTCCACCATTATAATGCATTATTTATGAAATTGAAGCTTTTAGAGATCAGTTTTCTGACTATTTCTGATTTACATTTTTGGAAATCTCTGACCTGTAAACAGTGAAGTAAACTGATTCCGACTTCTCCTAAAGTACCATGAAATAAATAGAATAGAATAGAAATATTGGTAAAAATGGATTTATATATATATATATATATATATATATATACACCAATCATCAATGTAAAACAGGGTTTTACTGCTACATTTAAACAGTGCAACAAGGAAACTTTGCTGTACTCTGTAAAGCCTTAGTGTCATCTCTTGACTGTCTTGTCTAAACACGTTGAAAACATTTATTTTAAATATCTTTGTGCTGCTACTGACCTCCTTCTATAACTCTTTGCCTAGTTTATTGACATTACCAATAAACTAGGCCTCTGACTATAGACTTTTGCTGTCCTTACATGCAGCAGAGATGATATTCCACAGTAACTTCTCCTGGATGACATCACCAGCTCCTGGCAGCACTGCTAATCCACCTCATTTGCTTTTGCCGCTCCTCTTTAAAGCTGTGTAGTTTGCTACTTGAAAACTAAGTAGAAAATATAGTCAGGGATCTGCAGCACCTTCTCAGGAAAGGTTCATGCTCATGCTAGCCAGTAAAATCATAATTTTTTGTGCTCGCAGACTTCATTAGCTTTACTTCCCCTCCAGCCCGCCGTTGGAATGCTACGCCCTGCCTGGCTTCTGCTAACTGCTCCTGAGCAGCTCTGGTTTCGGCCTCCTGGATGACTGGGCACATCGGTGGTTCCCACAGTTCACTCGTCTGAGCGACATGGGCAGACCCCGGTACTTTGCCTCAAAGAGCCTTGTGTTGCTTAATGCACGCTCCAGTGCCAGGCCGGGTCACTTCACACAGACACACACATACAGGGGAGGCGGCCAGGCAACGTGAGCTGTGGGAATGTCACAGATTTATGGAAGGACGGCTCACATGCTACTCGTTGCGAGAAAGCCGAGGCCAACAATAGCGTTTTGTCTCGTGTTAGTGTCTGGCAGTGCTGCTCTGCCCTGGCATCGTCCGCGGACACGGTCTGGTGGGTCCTTCTGCGCCAACCCGTCCACTTAACCTGGATCCCACTCGTAATTCAACATAAACACGGCTGAAATTCCCGATTTCTGCTCCCTTCTTTTCTCCAGACTTCTTACACATTTTGTGATTCCTCTAACTTTGTTTTTGAAGACGTCGCTGACACTCAAATGTAGCGTCTTCTGCAGCTACTTCCATTACAATCGGTGTTGTTCTGCATTGATGGGGGTATTGTTCGTTCACTGATCGGGAAAAAAAAAATCCCCTGGGATTTTTACAATTCTGATTGGCTGATCAGTGCCATTAAATTGTAAGACAGGCTAACTCTATTTAGCTAGTGTTTTCTGGTGCTTCTTTTGTAATTAGTTTTTGTTGTTCAAGGAGTCGTGGAGGATCTGCTACCCCTCACCTTGTTCTAAAACAAAGAATGTTTTCTAGGTGTGATAACCTAAATTTCTCTTTTTGACAAATCTTCTTCACCCTTAGCAACAATTTTCCCCTCAGATAACTTCCACCCTGCAAGATGGGGAGTGTGTGCAGGGATCTGTGTGTGTGTGTGTGCGCGTGTGCGTGTGTGTGTGTGTGTTGGTGTGGACCAGACGAGAGTGCATATCAAAGAGAAGGCGCCATCTGTCAGCACAGGCAGCAAACAGCTGGTAAAACGGATGCAAGATGTCTGAACAAAGACTGACAAGATGGAAGATGACAGGAAACAGATTTGCCTCCCTTTCTAGCCCTCCTGCATGAGAAAAGGTTGACCATCAGGGCTGTGAAGTCGAGCAGTCTCCAGCTGCTGGCTCCGTTTCCTCTCCTCTCCCCTCTCCGTCTTCTTCCCTTGCTTCCCTCCGTCTTCCCCTCTCCCTCTCTCTGCGACTTATTGGCGAAGATTTATTTTATTTCTTTTTTTTTTTTCTTTTTTTTTTTCTGTCAGAGTCGGCTGCGTAATTAGTTAATTTGTGTCTCTCTCAAGAGCGGGAATTTAAAGCAAAATTAAACCACTGCTTGTTTTAGTGCCTCTGAAATGATCCCGTAATAATTAATACATGGTGTGCTTTTAATGCTAATTACGATAGCATTCACTGTAAAAGTGTTTTCAGAACAGGGTTTTCTTTTTTTTTTTTTGTCATACCCAAATATTACATTTTGTGAATTATTAACGTCAGTAATTGACCTGCTGGAGCTTAAGTAGATACACATCTCACCGCTCATTTGCTCGGATAAATGAAGCGGTGTGAATTGTGTCAAATAAATTTTTGGGAAATGAGCGCGGGGCCTTGTGTTAATTAGCGCTGCGGCGTAAGCCTCGTTACATCAGGCCTTCCTCTTTCTCTCTGCCTCTCTCTGCTCCTCTGCTTAGCACAGCCTATTCCCCTTTGTGCCTTTATCCCCTGCACTGTTAATTTGAAAGAAAATGTAGTCTGTTTCTAAATAGAGCGCTGGTGCACACTCGCTGAAATCATTAAGTCCATTTTCTGCCAGCTTAAAGCCGCTGAAATGCCTGTAATGGAGAGGGAAGCGGGAGTGTTTTTGCCTGTTCTCTCCCAACCACAGTGTGATGTCTGACATTGGCCAGTGTAATACATTAATGGCTCTAATTGTCTAATTGCTTTAATATGTGCCCGTTGCTCTTAGAAATGATGGGGGGGGGGCAAAGTGAGCTAATAAACTGTGATTACTGTCACTTCGAATGAGCGCGCGGAACGAAAGTGGAAATGTTACAGTGGTGTGAAGGGAAAAAAAACGTCTTTTACCGCTTGCAGATTTCTTCTGTTTCCACTAAATCTAAACCATCAGGTGTTTGGATTCCGGTGTTTTTCAGATACACTCTACTTTGGGCCATGATTGCCACTAAATCTTCATTATCTTGTGCTGTGTACTCATTCAGTGGCGTCATCTTTTTTTATTTTGTACGCATTTGTTTGTTGCTATGGCTTGGGTGTGTTTTGTCTTGTTTTTTTCTCGCTTTCTGTAGAAGCAGACTTCTCGCTTCTTTCTCTCTTATCTACTCCTATTTCCTTCTTTCCCTTTAGATTTTTTCATCAAAATCCTCTCTCTCTTTTCCACTGGTGTTTCATTATATAAAACAATAAGCCCGAAACAATTTCTAATAAATTGTTTTTTAATAAAGTTTTATCTGTAATAGAAACAAGAGATATTTTTAAATATGGACCCAATAAGATCTGATTTTATAAAATGTCTCCAAAGAATTTCACACCAGAGGTGATTTTTTTATTTATTTATTTTTTTTTTTGTTTTTACCCCTATGCTTATTCAATAGTCTGCAAGTTAAACATTTCATGTGGGTGGTATCAGTTTTTTTTGTCATTTTCTGAAGTAAGAAAATGACTCACTTAGCCTAAAAAAAAAAAAAAAATACCCGATTTATTTTTTTTTAGCTCATTTAAAAACTTTTAAGCATTTCTTTGTACTAAAATCCAAAAACAGAAATGAGCATTGTGTTTTTATAGCGTTTATAATAAAATGAACTCGGCAGGAAATGTCGTAAAGCTCTGCAGGGTTTCCGTTTTCCGCAGGCCCAGAAGGTTTTTACGGCTCCTGACAGATTTAGTTTAGAGGGAGCAGGAGCAGAACTGGCTCAGTGGACTTTAAAGGTTCCTGACCTCTGACTTAGACCTAATTCCTGCTTATGGCACCATTGGCTGCAACACCTGACTTCAAATATTCGGATTGAATATTTTACGTCGCTGTGGGGATTTCAGTTGAAAAAGCCCGTTTACTAAATCAGATTTAATTCCTTACTTTGACTTGCCTTTCCTTCGCTTTTTGATTCTTTTAACCACCCACTTAGCCGTATTTGCTCATTTTCTACAGATCCGTGTTCCTGCTGCATTGCCCAAGCGAACTTGAGCTTGAGCTTATAAACTGGTGACGTTTTACTTGCCTTGAGCTTTTCCTGCTATGGCGATGAATCAGCTGCAACAATTTGCACAAGCCCTCAGGCAGCATAGCAGTCTCAGAACATCATACTACCACTACTAATATTGCTGTAAGTATTTTTTTTTCTCTATGTATTGCAAAATCATGAACTTTGACCCAAAGAGATGTTGCCTTTGGTTTTATTGTGACCTCCTGGATGAATTGTTGATGTGCTATTAGAATGATTTTGGTTGGCTGGCCACTCCTGCACTTCTGCTCTAGGCTTTCTCCTTCGGTGCATAATGGTTCACTTTGGTTCGGCAGAGCATCTCTGCAATTATTTCAATAATTTGAAAATTATAAGGCCTTAGTACATTTGTGATGTTTTCAAACCATTATTTCTATTGGTAATGATCATTTTCTGCTCATAGCTAATGAAAACACATTTAAAATTAGAATATTACATCAGACAGATAAAACAAACAATGAAAAACAATGTAGGCTTAAGGAATAGTATGTTTAATTTCTGCTTAAAGGTTTTAAGGTACTTTTAATCTGACAAACTACATTCATCTGAAAGCATAATTTTACTTTTTATTTTAAAAAAAAGAGATAGAGAAAAGGTAAAGTTATGACTTAAGAAGGGTGCAGGGTAATTAAGTTTTCACATTAGAATTGTTTTGGCTTTCTTTCCTTCGTAAAGTACATGTATTTACTCACGTCAGGCACGCAGTTTGATCCGACACATCGAGACGCAAAAGCAGCAGAAATCTATCGTCGCGGTTTTCCCGCTACGTGGTATGAACACTGATGTTGTTCCTTCGAGCTTGACTGACGGGAGGAGGCTGGGTGGCGGTGGAAGGTCGGCTTCTGCTTGCCCACGAGTGATGGAATGACAGGGAGAGAAACATGAAAGCAGGGGAAACGGAGAGGGAAAGAGCTGTCATCTCCAGATCTTGTCCCTCTTCGGTCGGTTAGATTGACAAGCTGCCAGCCCGGCCGGCTCGCTCTCGGCGGAACAAAAAATAGTCACGGTGGAGCTTTCGCTTTCCCCGGCCATCTGCCGCTTCCTTGCTTCTCTTTGAGAAGAACAGATCTGATATGGAATTTGACGTATACACGCCCTTGTTGAGAACTGTGAGAGTGGGTGCGAATGCCTCCGCTGACTTGCGATGCATCTGTCCACACAGATGGGAAAGGTCGAGGTTCACTGAACAGGAGGAGGTGAAAAAACGTTCATGAGACATTTTCATGAACGTTTTTGATTGGGACTTCATCTGATATACATTAGAGTTGTGCAAAATGGTGAAATGTTTTCAGAAACTTTTATGAGTAAAAAGCTGAACATCTTGACACAGATATCTATTTAACTCCCTTTTCTCCATTGTGCCTAAATCAGAGGTGTCCAAAGTTTGGTCCGGTGGCCATTTGTGACCCTTAACAATGTTTTTGTTCGGCCTCTAACCTCCAAGTTCAAGAATGGAAAAAAATGTGGCCAACAAAATAGAAATATATGACACAAAAAAACTGAAATTGTCTGTTTTTCTTTTCACGAGGACAAAGCCAGCTCTATATTTTGGATCTTTAATGATATGCAGATTTCACAAAAACACGTTTCTTGTTGAGCAAGTAAAACTCACCAGCACATGATGAATTTTAGTAACGTAGGTCACAAAACAAATGAAAACAAACTGCCAAAAACGGTCGATGCATAGCTGTTAATTATTGTAGCTAGTTAGCTTCTTCACCGGTCATGTCTGCTAAGTCATAAACAGCTAAATATGTCAGTTGAAGGGAGAGTTGAATGTGCTTGTTGCTCTGAGGTCCGAATAATATTAATTAATATTAAATGAAGCAGACGTTGCTCGTTATTGGTGAAGCATTTCAAACAGTGCTGCAGGGTGAAGGAGGGACACTTTTTATTTTCTTATTAAACCAAAAACTACCATGGTTCATTGAAACACTGTAGTTTGTTTCATTTGTGATACAGATAATATCAGTAAATGTTGACCTTCTAGCTATTGATTTCTTTCTTTGGTTTACATCACACCATAATTACATACTTTTTGGGTTAATAAATATAGTGAAAATGGGATCCAGAAAAATCTAAAGTGTAATGGGGGTTGGGCAGGGGTGTGTGTGTGGGGGGGGGGGTTACTACAGTGGAATCTGGAAAATATTAAAACAGATTTCATCAGGTCCTGGTGGAGGGTCTGCTTCCAGCCTTTCCTTGTTCTCCATTGCATCTGGACATAAGGTCAGAGAACGTTTCCCTTCGAGTCGTTTGTACGTTCCGACTTGAATGCACTTGCGTGGTTTGTGTTTTTTTTTTATTTATTTTTATTTTTTTATGTTTTATGTTCCATCCCGACTCCTCGCTTCGCGGCTCCTCGGAGACCGGTTAGCTCCCTCATTTCCTCTCCGGGGAGCATCCAATAAGGTCCACATGTGTGCCTGCACATGTGTGGGAGCCCCTCGCCGTATCTTGCGCGGAGCAGACTTTGTCTACAGCAGTCTGGCACTCCGATAGCCTCCATTTATTATTCAGTGCTACTCCAGCTGCACCACGCCCCCAAGCAGCCCAGAAATAAAACAAGGTTAAGAACTGGCATGAAATGTGTCTCGGAGGATCAAGTGTTGGGGTGGGAGGTGGAGTTGGTGGGTGGGGGGTTTCTCCAGACAGCGGGGTGGGGGGAGGCATTGGGCTTTTATATGTGTGCCATCTTTTATTAATTGCCCTGGTGCTTAGAATGTGTTTCTCAGTGATCATTAATGCATGCTCGGAATAACGTATTTACATGTTCTCATGTTTTAAACATGGGCAGAGGTTGAGAATCCGCCTTGTGGAAGACCCCCGGTTGCACCCGGCCCCCAGTCCCTCCACCCCCCCGCCCCTGTCTTTCAGCTGATTCACCCAGATTGTAAAATCTATTGGCAGCCAGACTTCCAGGGAAAACTATGGAGCATCGACAGCAAACACTCACCACAACCCCAGAGAAGCCGCTGGAGCTGTCAGAGGCCGTCAGTTGTCACGGTTACAAAGGACCTGCCCCCAGATCAGTTTGCTAGATGGCGGATAAATGTATGGTCTATTTGCCCCAGAACGTCTATCATCTGTTTTTGCACTTACGTCGCACTTAAAAGTCTCAGATCATCAAATAAATTGTAATCAACCAAAGCAGCCTGGCCCCTGCTGCTATGGATATATACAATATTTCATCAGTTGTCATGAAAATATTGTATGTATCTAACACAAGTTAAAAGTAATTTGACTTCGCATCAAATGACGCCTTGAAATTGGACTCTGTTCCTTTAAGAACCTTCTTCTCTTTCCGACACAACCTCTTCAGTTCAAAACAAAGCTTCTCCATGCCTTCCATTGATGCTGTTTACAACCGCTCTTAGGAGTGTTGTAGTTTGTATGATAAGCTCAGCAGACACGCCGTGTTTGCTAACAGCTGCTGCTGCTAGTCTGGTGGATCTGAGAGGGATAAGTGAGGAGAGGAGGTGCTGCATGGGGGCTGAAGTTCCTCAGAGGAGCTTTGGGAAATAGCCAGCACATATTAGGTCACCCCGAATGACTGGAGATTCAAGGATTTCTCAAACCAACACTCTGGGAATGTTCTTGATGTGGGAAGGGCATCATAACAAGATGTAAAGCTCAGAAAAGTTTCATCGTTTTTCAGTACAACACTCAATGTTTACGATTGGCACAATACAAATTGCCTTTTCTAATCTTTCTACACCTTTGACTTGACTGGAGTCAATAAAGCCAGTAATTCTGCGACGCTTTTCACCTATCAAGCAAAATGAAAGCAAATAGTCTTGCCCCCATGAAAATCACTAGAGAGCGATCAGACGTTTTGGAAACCAGTACATATTTAAATACAATTAAATACAAACACTATTCTGCAAACGGAACTCACACTTCCCTATGTCACACTTCACCTGTACACGTTAAAAATGCACACAAGTGCCTTTATTTTAAGAATCACCAATAATTTATGCAAACAGTTTTCATTTTCCCTCAAAGAGTCCCATAAACACACACAGCGGTAACTAAGCGCCGGCAGTCACAAAGCAGAGATTTAACAGTGCGATTAATTCAATTCGAGCTAAATCGATTCTAATTATCCAGCGGGGTCGCATCTGATGCAAGGTGGCAGCCGGCACAGTGACCGGCCACGGGGGGCAGCTACGGGATGAAAATCCCGACTTGCAACGCGTCGCGATCGGCACGCACGAAACACAACCAGCAAACTCAGCTCAAGTCAAAGGGGAGCAGTCGGAAGCAGCCAGCAGTCGACGTCACGAGTCATAACTCGCCGTGACGCAGACGTAGAGCGCGGGTCAAGTCGACAAATATATGAACAAAAGTGATGAGAAGCACCTCCAGTTCAGAGAGCTAGCTCTGCGAGCCACAGGTCGGACGAGTGTCTCCCGAGTCGCTCGGTGATCGATCGCGGAGATGAATTGGTCAGTCGGGAGCTGCGCTCTGACGCGATCAATCAGAGCACCTGCCGGCTACAGGATGGGAAAATGTTTGGGCTAAAAAGCAAGTAAAGACAGCTTTACATTGTCTTTTACACCACGTGTCTATCAATGCTCTGCTGTCTTTTTAAAGCTTGAGCAGAGGCCGGGCACAGCGATGGCGGTTTCTTCCGTCGTTGTTAAAAGTTCGTCACACGTTATCATCTGACAAAGACGACTTGAGTAAAATACGAAACAGTTTTAAAACAATGATTTTATTAGTCGGAGAGTAAAAACCTACTGAAAACCGTCTTGACACAGAGAAGAAAAACTCACCGCTCTCTAATAAATCATGAATTAACACAGACCTGTGGAATCGAGAACTTACAAAGAAAGGTCTGACTGACATCATGAAGTAGACTATAAATAATTAACCCTACATAAATATGTGAACAATACTAATTACTTTGCCTTGTTTCAGTCTGGAAAGGGTTATAAAACATTTGTAAAGCTTTGGAACTCCAGAGATTCACAGTGAGACGCTTTACAAATGAGGAAACTTGGAACAGAGGTTAAGTATTGTACTTTGTCTATTACTGATCTGATACCATAATTACACCTTCGTTTCTTGCATTGTCTCTGGATTTCAGACGTGTGGATGATCGCCATGTCCTGCCCTTTTCATTTTTGGGGGTAACAAATGTTGACTTACGTCTTTGTTGTTTTAAGTCGGGTGAAATTCTAACGCGTCCTGATATTATGGACACATTTGGTCAAACTATAATAGTCAGAAAAGTGTTTTTGTTTTTGCCAAAATCTCTTATGGTAAAAAACAACCTTGGCCATTATCTTAGGAAGGTGACAAAATGCAGTTCATCTGCATCAACATAGTGGAAGATGGTGAAGTCCTCCATAACCTAAACTAGTGGAAGGTGTAGATGTAAAGTAGTAGTGGCACAAGAAGTGAGCCTTGAGGAACCCCAAGTCACAGGTTTGTTCAGATTGATGTCATTTACCATGAAACCATGAAAGAAAGTTTTCTCGCTCTACCAAGTAAAAGCTGAACCTGTTTGAAATGGTTTAACAGGTTGAAGCATTAAAATTTTAATCTTAAGATTAAAATCAAAGATGTTGGCTGGTGCTGTCTCACTCATGTCTGGGTGGCATGTAGAATAGCTGCAGAAGACACGAGGATTTCTGCTTCCTGCTGCTCTATTCAGAATTATTTACTCTACAGAAACACTGAATTCGGTTCAGGGTCTGCATCTCAACATGAAAGAAAACAAAAAGGTCCTTGATGTTGCTGCTTCTCACTGCAGCCATTAGGATGCATAGGCGCTCCCGGTATGATGGGGCCTCTTCCTCAAGGGGATTCAGCTTGCACGGCTCTGCCGCTCGCCTGTTTTTAATAACAATTATCTGAAATCACTGCAATAAGCCCGAAGCTGGAAGGAGACGGAGAGCTAAACATGGAGGGGCGGCGGCGGCGGCGGAGGGGTTCTGGCTCCTGTTCGGTGAACCTTTTGAATGTCAGCTCCTCTTTCACATGGAAAATTCAAGAGGGCCTTTGTGTTCATCGGTTATCAGTCATAATAGTTCAGAAAAAGAAGCTCCATTGTGTAATTCAAGCAGATATTTATTAGGGATGTTTGATCTGACTTGGCAGGGGAATAGTTACAGCTGATACCTGAAAGGAAACCAACCACCAGCATCTGAGCAGCTTAAATGTAGATCACATTATGCAGCAGCGAAAGGAGCAGAGACCCAGCAGCACTTTAAAAACTTTGAAGTGCGGTTTGGAAAGTAAAGACAAACAGTGTGAGAGAGAAAACTGAATTGAATGACAACCAGCCTGTTGAAACAGAACCGCTTGACCGTTCAAACAGGACAGTAAGGCGGGAACCCGGTAACATGAGTAAAAATGAGAGTTCCTCTGAAAATGCTTGTAACTGCTTGTTTTAATAGTTAAACACCAAATTTGCCTTAACATGCTTTCATACAGTATATATTGTATCAATAATGATTTCTTTCTTTCTTTCTTTCTTGTGTTATCTACAGCTTTCACTCCACATCTTTCTTTATTTTCAGGCAGTTATGACAAACAGTGGCAAAACCTGAATCTGCTGCTGCGCAAGCTACTCACCAGATTGTTGCTAGGTTACCTGACATCACAAGTTAGCTGATGTCACCAACTTTGGTCGGTTGTGGGTGAACGCTTGAGAGCCTACGTCTCCCAGAATGCTGTGCGGGTCTGGCTCAGTGCTCAATGAATATTCTGTATTCTATATGTATTATCTATTGACATTGATCAATATATGTTTATGGCACAGCCCTATTGTGACATAAACTGTCCAGAAACATACGTCCTTCACTGATCCTCAGGCTAATTCTGTGTCACAGCTGCTTGGTTTTTCAACTTCTGACATGAATGTAGTCATAAATCTGATGGTGGAGAAGAAAATAGTCAATTTAGCTCCACAGGAGTCTCCTTGAGACTTATGTTCAGTTTGATAATTAGACGAGGCAGACGGCTACATCGTGCAGAAGACGGGATTGTTGTTTGACATCGTGTCTCCTTTTATTGAATGCTACTTTAAGGACACCTCTGATCTTCAGGTCTTTTCCTTTTAACCCAAACTCTCATCTCTTGTTGCTATCCGGGATTTTCACTCCAACATCCTGTTATCCGTTTGTTGATGCCTCCATCGCCTTTCCACTCTGCGTCCTCCTGATGTGCTGTCATGTAGCACCACCCACAGGTCAACGGAGGGGTGACAGCCTGGTGTTCTGTGTCTTTGTTTGAGGGAAGAAAGGCAAAAGCTTCCTGACTGAAGCTGCAGCAGCAACTCTGAACGCAGCTTCAAAATGTTCTCTCTCTCTCTCTTTCTCTCTCTGCTCCAAAATAATAATAGTAATAACAAAAAAAATATAAAGAGAAAAGCATCAGAATTTTTCCAGCCGCAGACGGGAGAGCAGAAGTGCCCCAGACTTGTTGTTGCTTCTTGTGGGACATAGAAAGAAAGTGCAGCGTTCACCAGAGAAGTCGGTACACTCTGTTAGACTCAGGCTTTTGTTCTGGCTGTGCTGAATTATTTAGCCTCGTGTTTAAAAAGGCAGCTTTGGGGAATTTTCCACGTAACGTTCTGTTGAGGTTGCGCTCACTTCATTCCAACACACACACACGCACAAAAGAAGAAGAAGAAGAAGAAGTTGCCAACCTTTCATGTAGTTTATATATGCAGCTGTAAATGAGGAGTTATCAGGAAACAATCGAGAGAAGAAGTGGTGATAAAATGCAGACTTGAAAGTGAGCTTTTGAAGGCGGGGGATGCTTGTTTTACCCTCGTTCTCTGGCTCTCGCTGTACTCTCTGGTGAGACCACACAGAGGCAAACTGCACTTCTCACCCAAACCCCTTGTGCTCGCCATATTTTTTATTTTTTTTTACTGCTTCACGTCTCACTTCTTTGGAGGGGGAAGTGGGGATATTAATAACAAAAATACTTTGTACAGTTCACGTTTACATTTTCAGAGCTGCTCTATAATTTATGATGAATTACCTTGATGCCTATTTCTTCTGTTTGGGTGTTTGTTTTACACTCTCGTTTAGTATCTCAGTAATTTAGGATGTAATCAGAAAGTTCACTCATTCTCATTCTCATAGATCATGTTGGCCATTCATATTTTACCAAAAAATTATTTTGGCAATATATATATATATATATATATATATATATATATATATATATATATATATCACCACTTTTTTCCTTCCAAAAACAATTTTTAAGCATAAAAAAGGTCAAGTTTGTGAGAGAAAAAAAAAAAAAAAAAGATTTAGGCCATGATTTTAGGAAGACTAATTTCAAACTCAAATTTAAGTTTTTCTGAAAATTGCAATATCCCATATTAGCGATGTTACAGGAGAAACACTCCACCAGGACAGTAAGGTCATTGCTAAAAAAAAATGCTGGCTGTTCATAGAGAGTTAATAGAGCCAAGCATGTCACTGGAAAGTTCAGTGGAAGGAAAAACCATTAAGGACATTTCATTTTAGATCTTTTTAAATAAAGGTTTGTTTTTTTTTTTTGGTTGGAAATTAAGGTCTCTGGACGTGGATCCAACGTTTCCAGCAGGAAGTTTCCTGCTGGAAAGTCATGTGATCTGCTGCTGTTGGTCCACTGGGTTTTGTCAAGACAAAAGTCAGCACACAGAGCTTCTTGGTTTCCTATACTGACGAGCTTTATGGAAATGCTGATTAAATTTTCCACCTTCGTTTGGTGTCGCACTGAAGCTCCATAGAGAACCTATGGAGTATTGTCAAAATAAATAATTGAGACACCAGAGCCAACAATGTCAATGTCAAACTTACTTCTATCACACTTTTAAAACCAGGCTGATACTGCACCAAATGATGCAAAACACAAACAACACGACAGAGAATCACTGGAGGGTTTTTCACAATTTACAAACTTCTTCACATGTGACTTTAAATACAATTGTGAAATTGTTTTTGTCGACATTAGCGGAACATCGACGAAGTCTTGCGCACATTGGTGATGGAAACGCAGCTCTTGATTCTCTCATTTCGATTGAATTCACAAGGTTTTGCTTCTGTTTCATTTTAAATTTAAAACATTTTTTTTTTTTAAAGTCTGGATTAGTTTTCAGTGCAAGGCGCCTCATAAAAAAGCAGAAATCCTCATTAATCATCCCTGAAAAGCACAAACTAAACTAAAAATCCACACTGTTACCAGTGGAACGCGCATCTCACATCTGTTTGATTCTAAAGTCACACTCAGCCTTATCGGACGGCATGGGGTTCTGCTTATTGCTCTCTCTTTTTTTTCTTTCTCTAATTGCAGTTCTGTAATATCCTTTTTATTTTTGCCCCCCCTCCGAATCGCTTTCCGCAGGTCGCCGTTGACGGCGCATGTAGTTCAAAGCCATTTTGACTGGGAAACTTTCACAGTAGGAACCAGCAAGCGTTCAAAGTATAACGGCTCACGTTAGTTAGTTCTGCATCTCTTTGATTAGACCTCTACGGATGTTTTTTCGCGGGGCGTTTTTTTATTTTCGTGGCATGGATAAAGTCATCTTCCGGTCTATTTGAAATGATTACACCGGTTTTGTTCCAGTAAACGTCTGAAGTTATCTGTCATAAACCCGCAGACTGAAAAACCCAATTCTTTCCCCTCAGTGTTCTCAGAAAGCCTCAGGCAGACTCCCACTCCCGCGGAGACAGCCTTTTAAATTGTTTTATTCAATTTTTTCAGTGCCATTCACTGAAATTTCCACACTGAGGGTAGCAAAAAATAATTTCCAATGTTTCCTCAGGCGGGAGGGGGAAAAAAAAACAACTAAAAACGTAGTCTGATTTATTATTTTATATATATTTTTTTATATATGTCTTTCTTCCACGGCGCAACCGAGGGGTAAGCACAAAAAAGCCAGACAAAACGACTCGGTATCAGCCGTGATTTCCTGAATAGCCCAGTGGGAGCACGGGAAGTCGGGGTGCACGCAGCAGATCGGCGCTGCCCTGAAACAGCGGCCATGCTGTGAGCGAGATAGCTTTTCTCTTCAACAAGCCCAGCTGTGATGAGCGGCTCTGCAAATGAAACAGGGTAGGGAGGCGGAGAAAGGAGGAGGAAGAGGAGGAGGAGGAGAAATGGATGGATGGAGTCTTTACAGTGTCAAGGCCTCTGTTTTCTTGCCGGGCATGTCTGCTGCTGCTGTGGCGGTGGCGGCAGCGGCGGCGTGGCTGAGGGAAATAAAAACAAGCAGCGGATAAACAAAGAGCTGCGGATAATTCCGCTGGAAATACGAGGATGCCGCTTCCCGCTGTTTTCGAATTCATTAGGCCCCACGCTGGGCCACTGGTGATTTCTAAATATATGCAGCTCATCTGATGTGGATGTGTAAACTGTGCGTAGGAAATGGATGGCTGTGCAGACAGACTGTTTGCTTGAAGCCCTCTGTGGTCCTGGTGGGTGGGAGCTGTCAGCAACCGTCTTACATTACTTTCCACATGAGCTTTTATAGAGTTCCCCCAATTACGATGCTCCTTCTGTCTTGGGCTCGTCGCCGCCGTGGCTGAACTGACCTTGCAATTTTTTTTCTTCTTCTTTTTCTTTCTTTTTGCAAGGAAATTCTGTTGTGTATTCAAGCCAGCAGGCAGTAAGGCAGACAGACTCCCTTATTTTTACCCCACTCTTAAGGCCCCGCTTAACAGGCATCAGGATTACGCTCAGGAGGGGAGAACCAGCGTAGGTTTTAGCTCTTTTCACAGCTGGCGTTGTATCAGGCTGCAGGATGAGGCCAAAGTGCTGCACTCTTATTAGCCTTATGTCGATTTGCCTTCCTTCAGTCTGCTACCGTCACTGAATGGGGGAAAAAAAAAAAAAAACATTGGAATTGAAAATGGCGAACCCACAGGGTATGTTTTTGTTTTTCTTTTGCCTTTTTCATCTCGGATGTAAATGATAATAGTCTTTTTGACAACGCAAAGTAGACGGAATCTCAAGACGTAGGACTTGTGCCACAATCTAATTAAATTTAACATCAAATAACAGTCAGTAGCTGCATTTCCTTTACAAACAGGAGGGAAAACATTGTCGATATTCCGCTAATTTGCAATTGCGAAGTTTCCATCAAATGAGAAACGCAACTAATCTCACATGTTGAACGAGCTTGGTCACTTGATAAGTCGTTAAATAAGCCACAGCATCATCCTCCTTCCACTTCCTGTTGACTTCTTCGTCTCTTTGCCGGTTGCAACGTTGGTGACTCGTGTGCATTGTGCAATTTTGCAAAATACACACATTTCAATAAGTCAGAAAAACCACATCATACTAGCACAAAAACGTTTGATCAAAAAATGTGTTTTCTTCTAAATTGCTTTTTCCATTAAGAAAATTTAGCTCTGTAATTCCAATGTACACAAGCTATAAGCTACTGACACCTACAGGCAATTTATGAAGTCATTTTGGAGGCTTTGAGGCACCAAGAAACAACAGAGAGAGCTAATGTCCATCAATCGCTTTCAGGATTGACAGATCTACAAAAATTACTCCAAGAAAGCGTTGAAGGGATATCTAAGAGGTCACAAATAAATTCAAAACCACATCTAAAGCACTTTAAGGCGTCACTAAACATCTAGCCTGGTGAACGTTGCCTCTTGCACGTCGCTCATCTTCGTACGGAAGGCCTGGACTTCGGCTATTGAGAAGTGATCCTTCCTGAAGGCGTGGACTGTTGAAATTTGAAGCAATTTGATATGATTTGACCCAATCGCTAATGTTGGGCTGTGAGGAGTGTAATGTGATCTTCAGTGAAGCTTACCGGGAATTGTGTGCGCTGTAAACCGTGGGTAGAAAGGTCACCAATAAAATGTCTTAGTCATTGCTGTTGTTTCGCGTTTATTTGCACAATGTTTGGAAGCTCGGCCAGCAGGGACTCCGCTGCTTTTGCCAAAGCAGATGACGATTCTAACAGCGCAAAAAAAAACGTGACACGACGAGGTCTTACACTCTCTGACCAGGCCGGTTAAACTTCAACCAGAAAAATTTAGCTCAATGGGAGAAATCCCAAATGGAGCACTGCAGGGAGATGAGAATCAAGCAGGCTGCTAAACGTCACACACACAGTCACACATGGTGGTATTAGTGGGATGGACTGGGCATGCTACTCTACATCAGAACGTGGATGAGCATGTATGGGGTTGTCTGCCAGAACACCAGTTCAACCATCAGTTTGAAACTTTATGTTCAAGCATTCTTAGGTTATTTACCAGTATGTCCGCTTCTGAACGGCTCAAAATGAAGGTCTTACAATGAAAATTTGATTGAGATGCTATGATGTAGCAATAACAGGTATTAGGTTAAGGAGGCAATTTTTTTTCACGTTGGATTCAGTAACATATTTTTCTCCCTTTAAAAAAAATGTAATTATTATTTGAAAACTGCTGGGGTTTTTTTGTTTTTTCTTATATAGGTCTGACTTAAAAACAAATAATGTGACAAAAAAAAAAAAAAAAAAAGAAGGGGAAAAAAACATCTGTTTGGGTGCTAATACTTTTTCACTGCACTGAGCTCGACCGTCTGCCTGAGCAGCTGAGGACAGGGTGCAGGGAAGGCGCTTGCAGTAGGTGGAGCTCTTGTGTTGGGTTTTGCTGTCGGAGCCTGATTCACCTGTTTGTGAAGGACACCACAGCACTGCGTGTGCTGCTGTGTTTGTGCATGCAGATTTCTCTTTCAGAAAGCGGCCTATCCAAAATCCATACGTGTTATGTAGCATTTACGAGCCTGACCCTCTCCCACAGCGCCAGACACATAAACCCTTAAAGTGCATTTTTAGTGCCAGGCTAACTGACAGCTCACTGAAGGTGCTACGACTCAGCCAACTGTTTGTGTTTATGTTGGAGCTTATTAGAAATTTTAATGTTCTCCTATGTGTCGGGCTTGTAATACTTTGTGTCTGTTCGATAGTGTGCAAGCAATTTGCCTAATTCACACATATCTTACTGTCCTGGCTCGACATCACACGTGGCGGAACTGGCGGAACCCAACCCCCTCCTCCCTCCTCCGCTCCCCCACCCCCCCAACAGTCCTGTCCTCTGCTTGCATTCCCTCCCCCCTTTCCCTCCTTCTCCATCTTCTTCTCTCCCTCTCGCGCCACTGCAATCTACCGCAGGCCCTCCATCTCTCTGGCCTGTCAGCATGCTTTTTCATTTGGCTTGTTGCTACAGGGGGCTCGACGCTGGCAGATTACAACTCGGCAGCCAGTCATTTTCGATTTATCAGAGGCACCCTCCCACCCCCCACTCACTATTTCCCACTCCCCACCCCCTCACCCCCCTCCAGCCCTTCCACACTTACTACCCTCACCAGAGTCAGTCCAGACACACAGCACAATTCCTCATCACTTCCAACGCCCTTCCCTCCAAACCCCGCCTTATCTTCCTGCTTTCAATCAGTGTGGAAAATTTTACTCGCAAGACACAAATACGTAGAGGTAATATATATATATATATATATATATATATATATATATATGGAGGGAGAAAGAGAGAGAGATGGTGGAAGGATTTAAGTTAGAGAGGCAGCTAGAGCTGTATTATTACTTAGGCCTCTGTCACTGGTGATGACCCGGGAGAGTGGAGAATATCGATTGCGCGTCACTCAAGGCATTCAGCAGATTGCATTGACAAAGCTTGTCGGGCCTTTAATAGCAAGGTTAGCAACCCCGGTTGGGACCCATGAGAAAACTCTAACTGCGCCTTATTTCATGGTGGCTTTTAACCATTCTCCGGGTCCAGGGAGTGGATTGATAACAGTCGGGAAGTAATTTTACTCCTGTAATAGCTTTCCTGTGGTTGACATTTGTGGCCCTTAGTCCCCGCGAAAGTGCCTCTCCAAATGCAAGCTGAGAGACGGCCGGCATTGTCTGGCCGCCTTTGTGGTGGAAGGGATGAAGGGGGAGGGGAGGGGGGTAGAAAAATAAATCAAAAGGAGTGTACAAGTATGATTTATGAGAAGAAGGAAGTCCATTACTCGCTAGAGGAAGCCCAGACCAAAACACAAACAGAGCGAGGGCATGGCTTGCAAAAGAGGGTCATGGTGCAATTCATTTGCCATCGCGAGATCACTGATAGCTGCTGAAAATATTACTCGACAGAAAAGTCGAGTAACGGCGGGGAGGGATCTGACAGCATTTCAACCTCGCTGTAATTCTCAACATAAATAAGCACCTTAAACAACCTAAATAGTCTCTCTTTAAGTCAAGTCGTGTGGAACTTGGCTGAAATGTAACGGGTCCCCTGTGCGTTGTAATTTGCCTTTCACACATGAGGGAAAGCTATTTCTTCAACTAAAGTCATTGCTTGATGCTGGAAGGTCTCGTGTGGTGGTTAGTTATTATCACGGCTCTGGGGGACATCAAAAAAAATAAAAATAAAAATGGTTTGGCTCTGGTTTTTTGATCAGTACGCAATATTAGAGAGAGACTCTTGTTGTACGTTTATAACTGTGACGAAATCAAAAGAAAGTCGTGTTTCGTCTTGACGATCCGTTTAGAGAATGCGTTCACTTAATTTTATCGCACAGAATTGTGAATTTTTTGTAATAAGCAGAAAATGTCAAAGCTGTTTTTAATGAATGTGCAGTGCGGATGTGCATCAGCAAGTCAAGCTTTAAGGTTTAGAAGCTGATGGAGAACAATAAAAGTATGATTGTGATGAATAGAAGAGTAATCTGACATCAGGGGAGAGACAAGGCAGCACAAGCCGTATTGACTTTACCAGAACAAGACAATATTTTAGCTTCTAGGGCCTGGGGAGCCAATAATTCCCAGCATATCGTTTTCCTAAATAAGGAAAGGAATTTTAAAGATAATGTTGAACAATCTAATCCAGGTTTGACTAGCTGTACATTGATTGCATTATGTCATGCTTGTCTAAGGGTGTTTTTACACTTGACAGTCTCGTAGATTTGCAAAAGTGCAACTCTTAGATTTTCAAACCAAGGACAGGTTTGGCAAATGAACCAACCCTGTCCCTGCCTCGCCTGTGGTGGCGCTATACCAAGAACTACTGAAGGAAACAGCATGAAAACCTCCAAAGAAGACACTGAGTGGTTATAAGATCTCTCTTATGTCTTTGGCAAAAGACCACGAGCCATTTCTCTCGCTAATGCTAGACCCGCCCGTTTGATTTGGTTGTATTTACCCAGAATGCCCTGCGCTATAGTCGCTTCCTGCTGTTGCAGCCGTCTGCTTATATTCACAAATTCATGCGTATTGCGCCAGAGCTCACTTTATCCAAACTGAGAGGTTTTTACTCTAAGGTGATCCAAATGACAAAAAGACTTCAGGAATGCATCCTTCACGTCTTAAGAATAAACGTTTGTTAAGGAATATTGTGCAAAGTTACCTTTATAGATTGCATTCTTGTTCCAGAAAAACATGGGCTGCACATTAAGCAGAATTATCACAAGCAGATGTTCTATTCTTCCTTACTTTTTTTTTCTTTTTTAAATCAAAAAACCATACCGATAAGGAGACGTTGATGCATATAATGCCTTGGGCACGTCTCACTGTCCAATCCACTGCGTTTGTAAAGTCTGGCCAGATTTTCTGCTTTGCTTGGCAGCTGGAAAGGAAACATAGGTTAGCGAAATTTTGATTGCTTTAAAGAACTTCTCTCATTGTGCCATAGGAACAAACTCTAGTTTGGCATTGGTGTTTTTTAATGGCCGCAGCCAGCGAGACGTCTGTAACATTAGATAATAAATGAAAAGCTGTTCCACTAATGCTAATGGATGGCATTGTGCTGTTGCTATGTGCGTTTGCATCGGCCGAGCTGTTATATTGCACCAGGGGAATTTCTGGTCTCTAAAATCCTAATGTCTGCATCTCCGTTTATGTTATTTGGCTTTATTCTGGTTGCCCTTGGCTGTTTTTTTGTTTTTTTTCATTTGAGTTTTTTTTTTTGTTTGTTTTTTTTGGGGGGTTTTTTTGACTCCCATTATCAATCTGTTGAAGCCTTCAGAGCAGATGTTTGGCAGACTCTTTGCAGGCTGAACAAACTGCTGCTATTAATATAGTGGGACTGCTGCACTGTCTTGTTTTATGACTTGATAACGATACACGTGCATTTTAGGAAGGCGTGCAAATGAGGATCTTTACAGCAGCAGCAGTAGAAGCCGACGCGGGTGATAACAGTGCTGGCTTTAGGCGGACACCTTGGGTCTGCCAAATAGAAACTGTATATCTCGCCGTCGGATTTTACTGACACTTCTAATCCCCAAGTTGCAGCACAGATGGAGCCGAATGCTGTTAAAGTTAGGTGCTAGTTGCCATATCCCAACGTACAACACCAATGGATTGGAAACGGTAAATGGAAACACCTGCCTTGTTCCCGACACTCTGACTTTTTTTTTTTTGTTTCAGTTTATTTTTAAAACCTGGAACAATCTCCACTGATATTAGATGTAACATTACGACCACCTGCCTAATTGAGTTTTACGTTCCCTGTTACTGCATGGACTCCAGTTGACCAGTATGCTGTGGTATCTGGCACCAAGACGTGTGCAGCATATCCTTTAAAGGTTTGGCTCGACTCCTCTGAAGCACGGTTCTGTACGGGTTAGTAATAGTTTGCTGACCCGTAGCAGAAAGATGCCATGTCAGCCAGAGGTTTTTGAAAAGTAGTCAAAGGTCAAAACATTTTAGATTTTTTAAAGTTGCTATAGTGTTACTTTGATATTGCTGTATCTCTATATCAGGGGTCACCAACCTTTTTGAGACTGGGAGCAACTTCACGGGTACAGAGCAACACGAAGAGCACTTGTTTGATACAGTCTTTATAAAAAATATATATATATATATATATACATATACAGCTGACTGGATAGCTCAATAGATAAGGCATCAGTATATCACCCGAGAGGGCGGGGTTCGAATCCAGTCTGGGGAACCAGAGCACCTTGATGACAAATGGGCTACTGGAACAAGACGGAAATGGGCGAGAGATGAAAATGTCTATCTGTTGGAATGCTACTACTCTAGTCAGAGAGGTTACATGCAAAGACTGGGGAAGGAATGGTTACTTCGACATCCCCAGTCAACACTAAGTGCTAAACAACTAGTAGCTCAGTGTTCCAACATCCGCAAACGGCAACTGCTATCACAACTTGAGATTGACGAGATACAACACAAATGCTACAGCAAAAGGGAGGAACCCGGATGTCAGAACTGTGGGGACTTAACTACAAGTCCCCACCCAGTGAGGGGATACACGGCCCCAGTGAGCGAATCAGAGCTGAACGAGACAGCTGCTGACCTGAGAGAGAGAATCATGACCCGAATGACAACCAGGCCTCCCCGTGCCAATTACAACGGCTGAGTGAAGTACCATCAGAAAGTCTCATTGAGAATGTGAATGCAGCATTGAGAACGATCCCTACCAATACCAGAAACAGAAATATACAGAAACCAATGAGCTGATCTACAACTCAGCATCAGTGATCCTTGAGATGCTTGGCTATAAGAGCAACCATGAGACCCAATACTCCAC